>VXCM01000262.1:60000-289944 GCA_014773175.1 Lucifuga dentata
GAAAAATTATTCCAGGAGCACAAAATTGTATTGAATTTATTCTCTCATTGTGTAAATTGATCCACAACTTGCCTAAAAGCTTGTACAATGAAGTTAGTTTTTTGCATAGCCACATTATCAAAGCAAAATTATTTCATGATTCAGATTTACTGTGTTATTCTCGCACTTTCCCCACTCACGTTTGGCTTTGGTTGTTTCTTAAGGGCTGCCTATGCCCAAAAGGACCTGTGAAGTTGTATTGTGCCAGAGAACTGGAAGTACATTCATAATCTAAGACTGATTTCTCTGATTAACACCATCTTTAAATTCCAGCAGGAAGTAGGTGAAAAATGAGCCAAAACATTTCACTGAATTCATGAACTTAAAATCTATTAAAATTCATATCAAAAAGGTTCCCATGCATCTAACAATTTAATGTGGAGTACCTCAAACACCAACACACCTGATCAGGAAATTATGGTTTAGGAATAAAATGAATGGAAATGCATCAGTCTGAAATGTTGCTGTGAACGAGGATCATGTGGATAACAGTTATGACAAATTAGTTAAAAACCTGAACTCTTTTGGACCTTAATCAGCTGGCAAAGAGGGTCAAGAATAAGGCTGGAAATGGCACACTGATAGACAAAAAAGTAAAACAGTTAAAAAACATCTTAAAGCAGTTAAGCATATGAAAAAGCTGGAGAGATATGAAGTGTCATTTTGTTGCACACTACACTCGAGAGAAGCCCAGAAGAGTCATTTGATGGATTCAAACATACTCTGCCAAGAGATGTGGCAATCATAGCTGGTGTTTTTGAAAATAACAGCCTGACAAGGGGTTGTGATTGTGAATAATAGAATAAGCGTATTTCACTAACTCTGTTTTGTTGTGTTTTTGTTTACTCTTAATGCTTCTGCATAAATAGAAAATAAACTCTACTTGATGCTTCAGGTGTCTGGATTATTTTCATGTTGCATGCAGAGTTGGGTGTAGAAACTGAGAAATGGATGGTACTTGCACAGTGAGGTGGCAGGTCTGTCGCCCAAATGAAGTTGCTTACAGGTGAGTAAAACCTACTGTAACACAACCTTACAAGACATCAAAGTGACAATTGAAAACAGTTTTGAGAGAGAGAGAGAGAGAGAGAGAGAGAGAGAGTTTGACAGGTTATGTAATGAACTGGACAAACATAAGGTATGAACAGGTTATGTAATGAACTGGATGGTAATAGAAACTTGTTATTAATCATTCCAGAATGATCAGTCCATTTTTGCTTGAGGGAATCTGCGGCCCATAGAGAAGAGAAGAGATGTACAAACATAAAGGTATACTGAAGAGATGTAACAGGGGTACTCAAATACAAATCTTAAAGGTCCACAAAGAAAATTTTCAACAAGACAAGGTCTGTTTATTAAGGTCAGTCAAGCTTTTAAACAAATATAATAGGCTTGTTATATTATTAGGCACATCGACTTGGTGCTTGTTGGAGGGAGGATGAAATCCATTCCTATTTGAATTACTGATATTCACTGTTGACTTTTCTTTTACTGGCCACCTTTGAACATGCCATTTTAGATTCACTGACGTTCGAAATCTAGACTACTAGCTAACTGCTAGCGAAACAGACTACTAGCTAACTAGCTAACTGCTGATGAAACTAGCTGCTCTGTCAACTCTCAATGAGCCCAACGCCGGGTCAACCCATCGTTGTCATGGAGATGACGGGACGCTGAATGTGACTGGATCAAACCAAAGCAGAATAAACATTCTCACACAGACAGTGGAGCAGTCGGACATTCGGAGCACTGCTTGCACTGGAGAAAGCGGAGAATTTTGACTTTGTATTGCAGTGATGTCTCACAGATAATACTAAATGAAAAGTATAATTTGCTCAGAGTCCGGAGACAGTTGTGGTTCGGTCCGGACTCTGAGGATGACTGCCTTATAACCTTTTAAGAGTTTCATCTGTTTTTGTTTGGTGCTTTATGAGGTTAAATAATAAACAAAGCCAATTAACTGAGGAAGAAGGGCAGAGTGGGATACAGCCAGAGATTATTTTATGTATCTATAAAACAAATGAAAATAATTAAATTCAGCCAGATATTGTAGCCTAATGTTTTGCTCACCACAATGTTACAGGAGTAAATAATGTCTATTTATTACCAATTACCTCTGACAAAGCTCAGATCTTTCCAGAATTTACCTGTTACTTCCACTGATGACTTGATAAAGACACTCCTGCTGATGCGTCATACGTAAAGCGCTGTGTCATCGTCGTGGGAGGAGCGTGGGTGACACATCAAAACAGAGTAAACCTAGCTAGCAGTGCTGATCAGAGTTCATTGTATGGCTAATCTTCGGCTAGAAGACAACAGAAACACCTGCATAATCACTTTAGCCAATATAGTCACCTTGTGTGTAGTCAAACAGACTGACAACTAAAGAAATTTGGTAAGTGAATATTTCATCGAAATCTAAGGTTAACTGTCCGTTTCGTCGAGCTAACTTAGCTAAAAATTACAGTTTGAGTAAATAGCCTAACAACTGTTATGCCAAAGACGAAATTCACTGATATTGTGCTTATTTTGGATTTGTATTCTGGAATTTTATGTAGCTTCAATTGTTTGTTAATTTGTTCCCCTGTAGTAAATGTTAACAATGCAGTTTATTGTTAGCTTATATACTAGCATGAGTCAGACTAGCTGCTGTTTTGGGGAAGTTAGTAAACCGTTTTATCTAACATTGCTGCTTTATTAACCTATTTTAATCTCAGGACTGTTATTCTATTAGGTTATATAACTTTGTTCGGTACTGTTAGCTTTAGTTATGTAACTAATCTTCTTGCTAGCCTGGCCTAGTTGAGCCTAGTAGAGCTATTTAGCTAGCTAAGCTAGTAGGCGTCTACTGTTTTCTGAACCTAGTTTAAGAGAATATCCGAAGTACAAAATGTACATTAGTTTAGCTATTAATTATGCTGATTTTGACTCCATTCGAATTACCTAACATGGTTTAAATGTATCAATGACACAACACTGCAGCTAGCAAGAATCCGTGTTTATCAATTTCCGACAGACCACAACGAGTGTCGGTGTTAACTGGTTTAACTGCTAGCAAATGTGTATAAACATATATCATGTTTATTTAAGTTAAAAATGCTGAAAACAAGAAGAACATTTATCGCTCCAAAAACGTGGTGTTCCTGTTTATTCTCGTTAATTTATACCCATCTGAATCTGTTTTGTGGTGCTGGACTTAAGAGAAACTGTCAACATCTTAAGAAGAAGATGAACTGTTAAAAATTAGCCACCTGCCACGTACAAAAATAAAATAAAAGTCATCTGGATATTTCTTGTTGATGACAGTTTCACGCAAGTCTTAAACTCCAAAGGAAATGATCTCTTGTTTTCAACATGTTATCATTTCCAGCGACCACCAACACATTCAGGCTGAAGTCACAGATGACACCATCACTCTTTAGTCTAAATACCAGGACCTTCACGTCCCAATAATATTAGTTTGGATCAAGATGACAGGCATTATTTTTTTTTATGTCTGAAATGTTATCATTTATTTTTCTGTTATTTGTTGGCTTAATAAGGTGTGGTTTTAATACTGTGAAATATATTTCGCAGCTCACTGTGTACTTTGGCATGTTGTGTCTGAAATACATTGGTTGCTATAGCTAACCAATGCTATAGATTTGGTGATTGGATGCATGGATCCAATCACCAAACAACTTCAGGACTGGAGTTAAAAATTCTTAAAGAGGAACTCCGCTAAAAAAAAAAAAAAAAAAAAAAAANCCCCCCCCCTCCATTAAAAAATAAAAAATAAAAAAAATAAAAAAATATGGCAATGGCGGCAATAAGCGAGGTCCAAAAACATAGCTAGGATCTGACAGAAAAAAATGCCTTGTCATATTGTCTCACTGTTTTTCCCTCGTTTGCACACATCTTAAAATGTGTCTCTCATCTGTCAACATCCATCAACATGAAATGAAAACAATGTGTTAAGACTGTTTAAATGTCACTGACGGTGTTGGTCTGTTGTTACTCAAATAAGTTGTGGCTTTGTGTAGCGGCTTTAGTAGTTTCATGTCTGGTCAATCTGACATTCAACCATGTTAAACATCAATTTCAAATGCAAGTATGTATATTGTACAAAGACTGAAAAATTACATGTCATGTTTTTATATATATATATACATGTGTGTATGTATGTGTATATATATATAACAATCATTTTCTTTTTTGTCTCTCTTTCCTTTAGTTTTTATCCACTCTTGGTTGTAGCTGTTTTGTGCAATGGAATTTCCAGATCTGGGAGAACATTGTTCAGAAAAGACCTGCAAGCGCTTAGGCAAGTACCCTTTGAACTGGATGACCATTTTCTGCTAAGTTTGACTTGGTATTAACATCTTTGTTGGCCATCACAGATTTCCTTCCAATGAGATGTGATGCCTGTCAGGAGATATTCTGCAAAGACCACATAACCTATGTAAATCACAAATGCATGTCATCCTACAAAAAGGTATTTACTTTTTTCAGTAAAGTAAAATTTTTGTTTTACTTTACTTTTGTTATAGGATATATGTTTTAATTTGTCTAGGGCTGAAAAAAAAAGATTTCCATCACTGATTCATCTGTCAGTAATGTTTTGGATTCAATTTAAGTTTCTAATTATGAAATGATAGTGACACGTCTGTCATGAGTTCCTAGAGCCTAAAGTGATATCATTTTACATGATTGTTTTTTTTCCTGAACTGTAAAAACAAATGAAAACTGTATAATTCTCATTCATCTTTAATCTTAGTATTTGTTATATCTCTGGTTATTCCTGTAGAACGTCCAGGTCCCTGTATGTCCTTTGTGCAACATTCCCATTCCAATTAAGAGAGGGGAGATACCTGACATTAAAGTTGGGGAGCACATTGATAGGGACTGCAAATCAGATCCTGCGCAAAGAAAGAGAAAGGTGAATAAAAAAAGCCATTTAATTAAGTTGTTTACATTAGAGTCAAAATTTTGAAATGCCTAATAATAAAAATGTGTTTTCCATTTTGCAGATTTTCACAAATAAATGTTCTAAAGGAGGCTGTAAGCAGAAGGAAATGATGCGAGTGACTTGTGACCAGTGCCACTTAAATTACTGTCTTAAACACAGACATCCGCTAGACCATGATTGTGTGACTGATGGTAAAGCGCTGTCCAAATCTGGGTTGGTAGAGTTTTACACTACATCTGTTATGCCGTCTTTTTTTTTTTTTTTTTANTTTTTTTTTTTTTTTTTAATCTAAAATCTCACTTTATCAGGATGTCTGACTGGTTTCTTTGTGTCTCAGACATGCCGCCGTCATGAGGACTCAGGCCGCCTCAGCTGCCTCTGCCTCTGCTTCTAGCTCAGCTGTTCAAGGAAACTGTCGACCCGTTTCTAATGGCGTGAGTGCAAATAGCAGGAGTCTTGCTAGCGGGTAAGCAGCACTTACTATTGATTTGCATCACTTCGTAGAAAATGCTCATTCAAATATTGGCACTGCTGCAGCAGCGTGTAGCAGCAGTGCTCATAGTATAGAGTGACTTTTGCATATTTTATTTTATTATTTATTTATATGTTATTATTTCCCCTTTTGCATCCTTCTATGATCCAACATCTGACAGTTAAAGTGCATCAAACGGAAGTACACCAACTCTAATTCCATAATGTGTCTTGTCACACAAAGATTTGGGCTTTATGACTTACACTCTCACTCTGCCTTTGGCTCTTCACCTTTTTTAAAAAAAAAAAAAAAAAAAAAATTTTAATTAATTAATCAATAATTCATTTGTTACAGTGAGGTCCAAAAGTCTGAGACCATGTTGAAAATCTGTGATGTTTTCCATGTAAATCTGGAAATAATCAGAAAGACTGACATCACAAGAAACTCTTTGGAACATTGCCAAATCACACTGTGATAACTTGGATCATCATGTTTTGCACAAACTTGTGGAGTCCATGCCAGCTGGAGTGCATGCTGTCATTAAAGCAAAAGGGGGGCATACCAAATACTAAGATATTCTGAAATTCATGTACATTTTTAAAAGATTCAACTTTTCACTCAAATTGTTTAGGTTATATTATCATTTGTAATGAAAAATATTGTATTAAATTCAAAAAGAATGCAAAATAGAAGCATTTTCACAGTGGTCTCAGACTTTTGACCCCCACTATATATCAGGACATAATATATTGAAATTGATAAACAAATTCATGTTGTCCACTGCTAATATGAAATTAGCTTTTTTTTTTCTCATTGTATGCTTGTAGCAGCACAAAGTAGTGAGTAGTGAGTTTCTATTTGAAATTGTGTTTATTTTGATAATGACTTTTTTATTTATTTATTTATTTTTTGTCTTTCACTGTTTATAGTGCTACCCAAAGGATCCCTCCTTCGGTTTCAGCACAGAATGTAATACCAGCATCAGCGTCCTATCAGGCAGGCCTGGTATGGACATTTCTCTGATGACACCGAGTGTGTTAAAATGTTATTTCTCTGATGACATGTTCTGGGGTAACGTGCACATTGGAAACCTCCTGTTGTCCTGTGCTTGCAGACGGAGGAACAGGCTTTACAAAGGGCTCTGGAGATGTCTTTAGCTGAGTCAAGGCGCGCAGTGCAGCCAACACCCAGGTGAGCAGCCCTCATCAACAACCATAATCCCACAAGCATCTCAGTGCCTTGAGTTCACCTCCAACAAGCTTCCTGCTCCTGTTTCTATGATACTTTGCTGCTGTTAAGAATGAGTGGAGCTGTGTGTGTTTTCTCACTGATCCACAGCTTAAAGGACCATACCACCATTTTGCACGTTTGAGCCTAATATATTCAATTTTCATGCACGTAATGTTACTGACAATTATTTGCCAAAGCATACTACAGGAACGCTGAGTTAATTTATTTATTTTTTTTTTTACCTTCCAGACCGCTTCAGGTTTCAGTTCATTCTGGTACGCTATTAAAATCAACTTGTTGATACTTGGGATAGGTAATCCATTATCGTGATCATATATTCAGGTTTTTTTCTAAGTTTCTTAATTTTAGCATTTAAGCGCAATAAAAAGCATGGAGTGAATGTATATCTCCACCAGGGAATATAGTCCCAAAGGAAGACCTGTGTTTATCGAAAACATTTTAACGACCGTGACTTCATAATTTTGCGCAACTATTAGCAGGCAAAACTTCAATTTTTAAGGTGGGTGTATCGCTTGAATATTGGATTTCGAAAGATTAAGAGATTTTGCAAAATATCAGGAAAGCTGAAATATGGTTTTATCCTTGAAATGGTTCCTGGAAATGGTTGTCTGTAACGTAACATCTATGAAAATTGAATATATTAGGGACGAACATGCAAAATGGGTGGTGTGGTTCTTTAAAATATCAGAAAACCTCTTCATGCACTTTGGCAGACACAGATAGTATGTTTACATGCACACCATGTTCGATTGTTGTCTGTACTATGATTAAAGGGGAAAATGTTAGGCCGTACACATTAATAGGATTCCGCCATTCACAGAATTCGTGACTCATCGGCGTAATCAGCTTGTGAAAGGAAGTACGCCAGCAGAGATTGCTTACTCAGATTATAAGCCAGTCAGGCATTTACATGCTTGAGTAAAGTTACAATTGCATAATCTAGATCTGAATTTACCAATTACGATTTATGCTGATTTTTAACTGATTATGATCTTTGTGACATTTGTAAAATGTCAGCTTTTTTTGAATGTTTTAATTACTAGAATCAAAGTTATAATCTACAATCTAACATACTGAGTGAGTGCAACATGTAAGCGCAGTATGACAAGGGACCCAATAGTTAGGCTTGTAATTTCACATTGATAACAGCTCCTCAATGCTTTTTCTAGCAGCTAACACACATTTTTGTAAATACACAAAGGGCTTCATTCATAGATATTTAATAACACAGAAAGTCATGTGCATTATGGAGATATCACTGCATGAGGGAAATTTTCTTTGCCATTCTGCATTTTTCCTTTTCAATCAAAATAAAGCAAATTATCAATCCTAGGCATCGCATGCTTTAAATTCCGGTAATCTGCCTTCCGTTCTGATGAGTTAAATCAGAGTCTTTCATATGCACTGTGACATCTTGCGTTTGTGTTTAGCCCTCAGGAGCAGGAGGATCTGGCTCTCGCTCAGGCTGTTGCTGCCATTGAAGAAGAATACAGACGCCAGCAGCAGAGACAACAGGTATCTGGAAAGCTTAGCAGAGAGTAGCATGCTAACAGGAGCACATGTAGGTATTTTATCATGGCATCCTCTCCTCTATGATCTTGCTTAACTGGCAAATGATGAAATAGGACTAATTAGACAACAATTTGGGTAATAGTGGCGATACCTTTGGGGTTTTCACTTTATGATGCTTAATTATTGTGTGTGTGACGTGATGTTGCTAATAGAATTTTCTCTGTTTCAGGGGAGAGAGTCGAAGCAGTCAAACTGCAGCCTCTCATAAACTCAGACCGCCACCAGGCACCAAGCTGCATTAATGAAACTAGATAGTGCACATCTGGGATACCAATATCCATTATTACTGATTGTTAAATGAAAGGAATATTACTGCAAGTTATTGAGATATTAGCGCCTTCTAAACTATGAGCACATACTTTCCCAGCAGGATCTGTCATTGTTACTAATGATATGCTCTGTACATATTTTATATGCTGATCATTATGCCATTATATTACCACAAATGAATCTTGAATAAATTATTACAAAGATAGACTCTGAAAGCTTTTGAATCCTGAATGTTTGAATTGATCCAAACTGTTAAGAACATGAAACACACTTTAGTGACCACTGTGGCTCTGATGGATGACCCCTGTTACTTAGGCAAATCAGCACAATTAGATTGTGTTATGAGATGCTGTCAGATCTTCAGTTCAGGGTCTTAGCTGAGAGCTTTGGGTTCATTAACAGGACTGATGAAAAATTGAAACTTTTGAGGTTTATTTCAGACTATTTTGTATAATCTGGTTACAGTTAAATTATCTGTTAAAATAATTGCCTTTCTGTTTGTAACCAATATACTGCATGTACTTGTGTAAATGCAAAAATATCTAAAAGGGTCTTAAGTTACTTACTCTTAGGTTGCCAGTACATATCTGGTACAGTCTCACAACCTGATTTAATGATTTATTCAATTCATTTAATTTCCCCAAAATGAGGAATTACAAAGTGATGTCTAAAGGCTCTAGAACAATTTTTTTCCCTTTNAAAAAAAAAAAAAAAAAAAAAAAAATCTCGGGACTATTCATCAAATTTTAAATGTGTTATATTAATTTCAAATAGGAAGTAAAATGTTAACAAAACAAAAGATCTGACCATTTTATGATTCACCACCACTTATCTCCAAACGATTATAAAGTGAAATTAGTGAAAGAAAAAAACTTAAAAGCTGAATATAGTTCAGATGTTTGATATTTTTTTAGAGCTATACATTGTTGTTAACATTTTTAATCACGCCCCACATGCAGCATTGACATGTTCAGACTTTGTACAGCAGAGGGCAGTAAAGCATTGTAGTTGATATCCTCAGCAGGATGGACGTTGACTTCACAGCAGTTTGTCACACAAGATTGCTGCTGTTCTGATTGATATTCATTGAGCAAAATTTAATAAATATTTATGAATAACACTTTTAGCATTTTTGCCTTGGCTTCCATTTGCATGATGAAAAGGCAATATGGAAGTCCACTTAGACGTAAGATGTAATCAACAATGCCAGCAATTGAAATGCTGAAAGTGCTGTGACATGCATACACATAATGGTGTTTCGTAAACAGAGCTGAAGGTCACACGCCTTCTGCGGGACATGGCAAACCTATTGCAATTACCATGTAGCACATAATGAATATTTATCGTGTCTGGATGCCATTGATGTTGTTACATCAGTCATCAAAATGTACCAAGTGTTCACTGGTGATACCATGTTGTGACTTATTGCTTCTCTGGTGTAGGTGTGAACTCACAGGTGAAAAGTTCAATTTAAATTCAGCTTCTGCGGCAAGTTGCTGTTCATTGAACAAAATGATTTCATGGTATTTGTACATTTTATTATTTCTTAAGAGTCATTCTTGTAAATACAAATTTAACAACTAATTAAGCACTCATTAAAACACACACCTCTGTCAATTCCAAACAAGCTTTGACAACATTTGTCTTCTAATAATACTGTACAACGGCCTATGACTGTTAAAGATAAATTGTTTGCATGCTACTGAATGCATCATCTGAGCTACACAGGAGTGGTTGTTGCATGTTTTAATCCAATTTGTTACTGTCCAGCGATTCCATTAATGTGCCTCCATCCAAGCATACATTCAATCCTCCAGATCCTTAACTGGATCTCGATCAAAGTGCAACTATTGCCAGTCTGTCATGGGAATAGCATGCCTGATTTTTGACTGATGAAAATATTTTTTAAAAATGATAAACTACTGTATTTTGCAATGTTAAGAAATCAGTAATTTCCTAGATCTGGATCTAAATATAATGGGTTCTTCCCTGGGTTATACTTATCCCGTCTGCTAAAGTTTTGTCAAAATCGTTCCAAAACCATTTGTGTAATCCTGCTAACAACCAACCAAACAGACATTGGTGAAAACATGTGACATGAAATTTAATAATGAAACCATATTTCCTTCTATGATCTGATCAGATATTGTAGCATCCTGCAGCATAATTTGCATATTAGCATATTAGAGGAAAAGCTGGCGTTCTTAAAGCTATAACTTGTTGCTTTATGATATGGCATTCATATTTTAGTGCTGACTAGCTAACATTAAAACCTTTACTATTCACTGCATGAATTGCTTTAATTACCTTGACTAATTTGTTCAGTTTGGTCTCTGAAATATTGTAATTCCACTTACAAAAGAATTTTACACAAGGGGACTAAGCTTTTACTCAATTTACAAACACACAAAAGGACAGAGTGTTGTGTTGTTAAAAAGTGTAAAGATGATGGCTTAACCTTCTGTTAAAATTATTTTCAGTATTTTTCACATCCAGAGCTAAAATGAATTTCATAATAAGATGCCTTTAACCATTTTTTTTTACAGAAATGATTGCCATGGTAACGCCACTAAGTGCAAAACACCATCAGAGTGCTTGTGAGGATTTACACCCACTTTTGCAGACCAGATGGTGAGCTGACTTCTGACTATGTCGTAACTCATCTGTTGAAATACACGTGATCTTTGCCTGAGAAGCTCCTGGTTCTGCCAGATGACAGTGGTCACTGGCAGCAGACCAGCAGCTTGGCTAAAGAGCAACTGGTTTGGCACAAATAACCACACATCATACAGCTGACACCATGAGAGACACCATGCGAGCTGCCAGCTGACTTGCACTAGAGAGCCATTCACAAATTTCACTGATGCTCCAACTGCAGAATAAACAAGCCTCTTCATCTGGCAAAAAAAGCAACCTATTATGTGCTGCTTGCAGCGGTAAACAGAAAGCAATGATTTAGTGTTGCTATTCCATATGCTATCTTGTGCTTCAAACATTACTGCCCTCACTCCTTATTCTTGAAACAACTGCATCATTTTTTAATATATTTGTAGCTGAAAATAAGATTGTGGATGCAGGGGGAGAAAAAAAAAAATAACAAGAAGGCATTCAGAAAGTGCATACCTCTGCCAAGGATTTTATAAGCTAACAATTTCTTCTGGATCCTGGATTCAAATATGATCCAGATCTATCTGGATCATATCTATCTGTCCCCCAAATTTCATCCAAATCCATTCATAACTTTTTTTGGCATATCCTGCTACCTAACAGACAAACAAATGCCAGTGATCACATAACCTCCTTGGTGGAGGTAATTATAGTAGTAAATAAGCTGGAGGGTCATGGCCTAAGAGCACTAAAGCCCTGTAGGTCTAATTCCATAATAGCTTTAAGTGTGCTTGACACTCATGTAATATAAAATTGGAACAGCCTGGACAGAAAAAACTCCAGCTGAGTGTCATGTTTTTTTTTTTTTCTCATAGGAATTGTAGCATCATTAAAAAAGATGAGTGGAGTACAAGCATAGAGCAGCTCCACATATTGGACAAAGCAAATCCTGATTAGAAGTTCTTGTAAAAAAAAACAAAACAAAACAAAAAAAAAAACAGAAGCATAACAGAGCTCAAGTAATGGGCTCTGCCTTTAGAATTCAGTTTATTGTATGATGAGGATCAAATAACAAAATTTTACACAGAGAATTTGATCCAATGAATTTTCAAGATGCAATTTTTATGATTCCAGTTTTATTTGTCATAGTGAAGGTCAAAATTATTTACTCCTCAGACCGATGTTAGTGTGGTTAAATAAATAGAATTTATTATATTGATGACTTAACTGCACTACTAGCTAATATCTATTTGACAAAAACAAAACATAATTTCCTCATCCAGTGGTTCTCAAACTTTTTGCACCTCTGCACAAACCAAAGGCACCTGAATATCACCTCAGCAGCGAGCCACCAACTCTAAGAAAAATCACAAAAAAACGCATGTGTGCATGTATGCTTGCATTCACACATTAACTGGCTATAAGGCTTTTTGTCCCACAAGATCAAAGTCATAACAAATGTACAGGAATTGAATTTCTTCTTTCAAAAATCATCCATGCTGCTCTCTTCAGTCTCAACAGTTATGTCTGCTTTTATTTAACACATGATGAATCAGGTTTCCAAGTGAACATTTTTGCGATAGAAATGTAACTTTTACCCTTTTTCAGTTAGTCAGTTCACTATGTTCTTTGTCAGCAGCCATATTCATACAAATACAGCATACAGATGAGGATGGAGCTCTGAGGCTGAGGAGCTATGAGTTACATATGAAATGAACAGTTTGCTCAAATGATTTTGTAAATGAAATCCAACAACCATGGTTTAGTAATCACATCCCTCTTTTCTGGTGATATTTTTGGGTCTGTAAGTGCCTGTCTGCTCTGAATCCATCCAAAGCAACTCAAATCAAACCGTCCATCTGCTGAACCCAGCTGATAACTCAAACTGTGGCATTCGCATTAAAATCAGATCTGAACAACTCCAGAACACTTTACACTATCATTGTTGTGACTCAAAGATCTCATCAGTTTGGTTTTGTTTTCTCTCAGTTCCGTAAAAGCAATAGTTTATATCACCGAGGATGTTGCCCATCTGTTGTTTTGATGAAAATAATTTTTTGAAGTGTTTTCAGGAGTAATGGATGCTTCTGTTCCTTTCCAGTCAATTTTGCCAGTCAGCCAGATGAGTTTGCTGAAGGATTCTCCATGGAGCTGTGGAACACTGTCTAAATGTGACATTATAGATTGAGCTCAAAACAGACCTTCATACTTGGAAAAAACAGATAATTAATTGCATGTCTGAACATTTCACTCCTGTCTGATCCAAAAAAAAAAAAAAAAAAAAAAAAAAGGCCTTCTAAAGGTCACTGCCACATCCCTTTATGCTTTAGTGTCATTACGGATGCAATGTTTTTCTTAATATCTGTAATTGTTTTTGTGTGAAAAGAAGAATTCCCCCTTGCATAAAGGAGAAGTGCTGGAAATTTGTGTGTTATTGCAGTGAGGAGACTGTTGTGTGATGGGTTTTGCATAATAATATCTTACCTATAATCCTCATGGCTTACCTATAATCCTAATGGCCATTGTTGTCATCAGACTCATCGCAAAGTCTGACAACTACTGAGTAAATACTCATTATCTGACAAGCACCTTTGAAAAAGACAGAAATGCTGCAAAAACTTTCCTGCAAGAGGCTCTACATTGCATCATATTTTTCTTTTTAACCAGAAAAGATGACAACACACCAATAAACAACCTGAGTAGACACACATATTCAACATTAAGTGCAGACACAATATCATCTGCATCATAGTTCTTGTTGCAGCAAGGAGATAATAATTTACATCAAAGACCAGAGACCCACCCACGGTTATAATTTGCAATCTGCAATGTAATATGAAGTATTTTCAATCTGTAATCAGATCTATTTCACTACTGTGATGAGTTTTCTGACGAAGTCAAATAGCGTCATGCTTTAGACCTCTTTTAATCGTCAGGCAGAATGAGGCTGCACTGCAAAACTGCCTGTGCAATGTTTGTGCACACGTAGCATGAAATAAACTGAGTATTCAGAATAATTCTGAATGATTTTGTCATTGTACTGACTGTAATTTATACAGCAGTCAAGACAAGTCATTTGCTGCTCCAGTTTCTGAGGAGCAAATGAAATATTGATGTCTGTGTGGCATTTTCTAAATTATGCATGTTTATGTAGTTAGCTCTCTAAGTCTAAATGAATGTGTAGCTTACACTGTATTTTGCCAGGCCAAAGGCACAACAGTTAAAAATCCTTTACACCTTTACAAAGCTTTTATTGAAAAGCTTTTTTATTACTTTCTATGCTATCACAGCTTTTTTTTTTTTTTTTTTTTTTTTTTTTTTTTTTTTTTTTTTTTTTTTAGCCTTACTGTGTGTAAGACATTTTGTAAAACATTTTTTTCTCTGAACTAAAAGCATCTGGAAAAGGCAAATCCCTAAAGAAACCCAGAAACTGTTCACTGATTCTTTCCATTTGACATTCAGACTTGTAGAATCCTGGGAGTGAAAGATGAGCATTAATACCCACATTATCTGTTATGATAGAATTCCTGCTGTCTTTAATCCATGCTCTAATAGCATGTACTGTATAGATGGTAGCTTGATATTCCTCCTGGATATGTCCTAGATATTTTAATTATTCTGTAGTTTTCAGGCTACAAGATAAACTATCTAAATGAGACATAGAATGAACGTACATAATTGCAGACTTCAGCTCAGCAGTATGTATGTGCAAACATTAAGAAACATGGTCATGTGGCATTTGTTAGCAGAGTATTCAGCTCCACTTCTTTTATGTTTAATCAAGGATGATATTTAGAATTGCTAAATCTTTCCCTCTTCCCCTTGGGGCACAGATGTGATGATGAATATCTCTCCTATACTGTCATTTTAAATTTATCCTCTCCCCTTCTATCCCACAGCCAACTAATGTAAACAAGCTGTTCTCATTTTTGTACTAGGAACCAAATCCATGGGTCCGTGATATAAAATTATAATTGCTGAGGCAGAAAAGGGGCTTTCAAGTCCTAGGTGTGTTGGCATGAGGTCTCATATTAAGCTGTATTTATTTTGTGGTTAGATAACTGTAGGGGTCATGTGGGTAGCTGCGACGGTGGCAGAAAATGAAAAATGAATTTCCTTGTCATCACTGTGGTAGTATCCCCAACTGCCAACAAAGACAGATAATGTCATTATTAAAGTTAAAGAAGCAGAAAAATGGGACAGAGGATGAATGAGAAATGACACGAACATTTTCCCATGCCTGAGCCAACTGACTGACCAGCACTGTGGGTGTACTGCCCTTTTTATCTCTGTGCCCATTTCTGTTCATGGTCATGTAAATGATCCAGTGTTCATGAGCCAGAGTAAGCATGTGAGATTAACACCTCACCTTAGATACACCACTCCTTTCCTCTGAGGCTATTACAGCTATTCATCTTCTGCAATGAAAGGGAGCCAATAAAGTTGGTGGGCACGCAGCATATAAACCATATACTCATGGACTAATTGATTGCTACTGTAAAAGTTCTTTTTTTTTTTCTTCTTTAGCTTGGCAGGACTCTCTAATGAAGCAGACTGTTCAAGTAANTTCTTTTTTTTTTTCTTCTTTAGCTTGGCAGGACTCTCTAATGAAGCAGACTGTTCAAGTAATTGAGTTGAATAATACCGTTTTTTTCTGAGATGCTTGAAGCTAACAATCATATTGGTATGTTTGTCACACTGCCATTATGAAAGGTACTTCACTGCTTGTCATCACTTAAACTGTTATTTACACGAGCCTCTCCTCTCTGCTTTCATCAGCTCAGAAATCGTGTTACTGCATTTAGTGGAAACAGATTTCAAAATATATTTCACTACATTTTTCTAATGTTGTATCTCTAAAAAAAAAAAAAAAAAAAACACAGAATGGCCCACCCACTCTTCACATACCATTCTTGTAATGCATATAGTGGGTCGCCCACACCTGCCTTTTAATAATTCACTTCCTGGTTATTTATGTGGACTTCTTTATAAAATATCATACAGGAGGTCTTTGTGTTCTGGGTGGAAATCAATTCCATGTTTCCAGCATCCTTTTAAAGTGATTCATCTGTAGTTGCTATGGAAACATTCAACGAAACAACACCCAAAGGTATTTTCGTATGTTAATTTGCCCTACACTGAGGCCAGAATCCATCATTGTCCTAAGCTATGTGCATCTGGCATATTTCTCGCCTTCCTTTAAGTAAGGGAGGTCCTGTTACATAAGGCAGCAATGAAAAGGTGGAAATACATTTGAAACTGTGTATGTCACAGTTCTCTAATTGGATCAAAATTTCATCTTATGATTAGATAACATTTTAATTGCTAAAAATTCTTTTGTAATGTCTGTAAAATGTGTGTGTATATTTAATATGCTTGCTGTGGCTGAATTTCCACTCTGTATATACTGTATGAGGTTGAGCAGATAATGTACAGATGGCAAGTGATAAACCTCTGTGAGCAATAATAAACAGCA
This sequence comes from Lucifuga dentata, assembly GCA_014773175.1. Classification (NCBI taxonomy): domain Eukaryota; kingdom Metazoa; phylum Chordata; class Actinopteri; order Ophidiiformes; family Bythitidae; genus Lucifuga; species Lucifuga dentata. The sequence goes on from VXCM01000262.1 coordinate 76,636, forward strand.
TCTGTGGTATAATTGCTGGTAATGTAAGGTAAAGGTGGTTTTTGTCTTAATTACTAAGTAGTATATTTTCCACACTAGACATGTTCCTCCTTCCCGCTGCCTTGTTTGTGTAACCCTGACTTTTAGGTGAGAGTGATCCAGTCTCTTCTGGGCTGTAGGAAAACATGGGCTACAGTTTCAAATAGAGTTTCTCAATATTTTATTCTAGCCAAGTTGGCAACAACAGGNGGGCTACAGTTTCAAATAGAGTTTCTCAATATTTTATTCTAGCCAAGTTGGCAACAACAGGGAAAACGTGAACGTGACTCAGTTCTCATTGCCTCTCTCTGTCTTTCTCACTTGCGTCACTCCTAAAAACTCTCCTCTGGAAACACAGGTAGGAACTCATTACATGCAGAACTCAATATACTAATGATAATGACATAATCTAATAATGACAATAATATATATAATATAATAATGGTAATAATAACAACACTCATGCACAGTATAACTAGTTACAAATCATAATTAATTAAACCAACTTAAATAAATACAAGACCCCAAAAAAAAAAATATATATAACCACCCCAACTATGGTTACATTTGACCTGATGTTGTGTAGCACTCTGATGGACAGAAGCTGACAGCAGCACAGACAGCTAGTCAGAGTTTATCTTTGGAACCGCTGGAGGCAGAAATGTGTCAGACTGGAGGCTGTGAGGTTGCATTTGATTCAGAATTGGTGGCAAGATGTTGCGCTGCCTCAGCAACATGCTCAGCGTTGATATGGCAAAATGTTTGTGTTTATATTGGCCAGAGATGGTGATGGCTATGAGCTTGACTGAGTTGGTGGGAAAAGTTCTGGGTAAAGTAGTTCCTAATTTTGTTCCAAACTTCAGGTCCAAAGTGCTTAATGTCACAGATGTGTACAGTTATTATCTATATATATGTAGGCTAGCAGGTTAGTGGGAAAAGGCTGTTTGTGTGATACTACAAAGCAACTCTTCTTCTTTTTTTTTCTTTTTTTTTTTCTATTTATTGGAAACTTCTATACGGTCATCCAGTGATGTTTGTTTATGGCCATAAATAAAGTATTCAAGACACTGGTGTCCTATTAAAACCTTACAGAAATAAGAAAATATGTTGCAAAAGGTTCTGTAATTTTTAATTTATTTATTTATTTTTGTTAGCTCATAAATAATGACAAAAGAAACTGGCTATTTTCTGGTCATTCACATGGAATTTGATAAATGAATGGTATTTTTTGGACTAAATGGAGAGTAATAGGGTCAGTGTGATTGAGTGTTTTTACTCTTGCTGACACTCATTTGGATGTCCTGTATACCCGTAATGACTTCACTCTCTCTATTTTCAATAACCTGATGCTGAAGTAACATAACATTCTAAAAATGTAATAATTACAACAGCAGTGTCTTTTCTGTATCCCACTTAAATAAACTAAATTCAGTTGTTCCTTGGTCCATAACAAGCCACGTCTAAAGATCAATACAAATACAAAGGCTGCTGCCTTATGATGAGACAGACCTATTTTGGTGTATGTTAAAGGACCGATCAATGATTCCTAAAGGTTATTTGTCAATAAACCTCCTGATTATGCAGACAGAGAATAGATCTACTGCAGCATCTCTCCATACTTTCTCTCTGCAATCCTTTTCCTGCGGGGAAGTGTGAATATTAAAGTGCATGTGGAGGAGGAGGAGTTCTCACAAGGATGGGGGGGTGTGGATGGTAGTTTCTCACTAAGTGCCATCATTCATGCATTTTAAGCCTCAGCAGCTTTGCTTCAACAGCCAGAAATGAAATAATTAATTGAAAAAATGGCCAATAGTCTGGAGCAGCATGCTGGCAGATGATCCAAACAGTGTTTTTAAATATTTTCATTTTTAAACTAAAAGTGTCCATAAGGTGAAAAAGGTAGGTTTGTGACAGAAAGGCTGCTAGTTTGAATCCCAGCTCCTAAAAAAACTTACCATGACTTACATCACAAGCAAAGGGCATCTGCTAAAAACTGTTAAGCCACAGTTTTCTTTAGGTTTCCAGGCTGCTGTGTCTTTGCTATCACCTTAAACTCTAAATAAATAAATTTAAAAAAANTGCACACAGGAGGAACAGAGGCTGGATAGGATGGTATAAACATCTTGATCAAGCGTTCTGGGAGAGCTCTGCAGCTCTGGATGTTGTCCAGCACTGGTAGGTGTAATATATCTGTCTGATGTGCAGCTGTGTGTGAGTAGAAATGTTTTGGAATTTAGTGCAAATTTTCAGACACAGCATCAGTGGTGTTTCCTTTAAATCCTTTTCTGCATGGTAATAGCTGTGATTATGTTTTTCTGTTTTGACTCGACTCAATCTGAAGTTTGCTTGTCAGTCATCCATTGACATGTACCTTACATAACTGTACCACTTATTGATAAATATGCTATATATGGTGATGTATTATGCTGCCTTATTTATATTATTCATCCTTTTTATTTTTTTTCTACATAAAAATATAGGCTATTCTCATTTCCATTCACCCGACACTCTCTGGCTGTGCTGCTTTCATTACTCATTGTTGCTTTTCCAAATATTCTATTTCTACCCTCACACTCGTCACACTGAGCTCAGTCGGTCTGCAAATTCCACACAGGTCTCACACTCAGAATCGCCAGCTTATGAGCTCCTTTATGTCGATTCCTGTCTCCTCTGATCCTCATGAGACACTTGCACATGTTGGCTGCTGGCTTGAGTCTTACCCCTGATATCCCACTGCAGTCAGACAGTCAGAAATGTAATATATATGTGGAGATTGTCTTCCCCAGTGGGCTCGCTCACAGGAAGAGAAGCCCAGCATACCATGAAACAGACTATGGAGTCAGGCATGGATACACAGCTGAGGAAAATTCCTTTGCAGTATTGATGCTTTCATTCTGCCTCTCCAAAAGCTTAATGAGCATATATTTCAAGTTAACTTTTAATTCTCTTTATTTTTTTTCACTGTAGAATAATCTGGATGTGTGACTATATGCACTAGATTTTGTTCCAGGTCACATTTCTGATTATTCAGACAGAACAGCAGCGGAGGAGTTAATCACACAGAGGGGGCGTTGAAAATTTAATAATGTTTAATAATTAAGTATTAGCCAGTTATTGTTGAGATGTGAGAGACAAGAATGGAATGAGGACGACAATAATCGTTGTAAACACACCCTGAGATTTATTTTCCATCCCTGTGGTATTGATTTTGTGCCCCCAAGAGGGCATAAACTCTCATTTCTTCATCATTATTGGGAGGCAACTGAAAAATGAAATGAAATCCTGTATCAATAAATAGCTTTGTGACAGTCGAGCTGCTCAGTTTTGTGATTTCCTGTCAGCTCTCTGATTTATATAAATAATCACATTGTCACTGCTGTTAATATTAGCATTTATTAGGTGTCCTATATGTCTTGTACACAGAAGTTAGCATGTTTATGAAGGATAATTACCAAAAGCAATTTGTGCTTTTTCAGTTAACTTGATATCAGTGACAGTAAGCTGCTGTTTTTGCTTCAGGGCGACTTCCATGAAAATGCATTTCTACTTCCTTTTAGTGCAACATTTTGATGCTGTTGGCATAAATTGGTGCCATCAGACACGGCTTCGTTACAATTTTTTCATGATAAGAAATAGCAAACACATTAAAGGAATCTGTGGTGTCACTGAGAGGATAACAAGCCAGAAATTTCTCCATTTAGTAGCCAATATTCAATCCATTAAAGAAAAGCAGTTCTGAGTTCTTTTATTGTTATAGTTAGTTGTTTTCTAGTTATTATTCATAGTTATTATTTTATTATTACAGCTGTCTTTACAAATGCTACAGTAAAGAGTAAACAGCTCATGGAATCAGATATGTTCTCTAACACAGATTGGAATTTCCTTGCCAGTCGTGTCATAAAATTCAGCACTCTCCTGACCCAAGCTACAACAAGTGCTGTCAATCTTTTTTTTTTTTTCTCTCCGCCTTAAAATTAAGTCATTTGGACATTTAAAGATACAAAAAGCATCTTTGTATAATTATTTCTGGGTTGTATCAGGCCTATACCATGTAAACATGGGTATTAGATATTGGCCACATAAAGAAGAAGATGTAAACATGGCTAGCAAAAAAAAATCAGAATTGGGCATCAAGATCTGATGTGTAAATGTAGCAAAAGTTTTTTTTCCCCCTCATAATTATAATTACTCATTGCACCCAGGAGTTTCTTGCTGTGAGACAGCAGTGTTAATCATTGAGCCATTATGCCACCATGATTGTGATATTATTCAGAATTATGAAATGTTTTCTTATGATTGCATGGATAAAGTCCTCACAGTTCTGAGAAAATTTTAGCATAATAACAAGATTTTATGTCATAACTGTGAGATGGAACTCTCAATTATAAGAAAATGTTTCCAAATTTTTTCTTTCACTATAATGTACTTTCAGAAATCACCTCTCACATTCAGCGAAAAATTATGACATTGAAGTCTAGCATGCAGCAGAATCATTACTTCTTTATTTTTAAAGAAAAGAAAATCAGTATGCAGCCTTGATTAAAATGCCACTTGAACCACTTACACACCATCTGATTCCTGCTGCCTGTCATTACGTTTAATGTACTTTAAAGCTGCTGAATGACAGTCGACCTGCTATCTCACCTCTGTGGAACGTACAGTTTTAAAGACTTCCATATTGTACAGTAGAGTAATTAATATTATGAGATGTACATCCACTGCAAAATATTTAACTTGTACATTTTAAACATATTAAATCAACTAAGCTAGTACAAGTGGCATCTGTCTTCAATTTTAGACATTTTGGACTTTTCACCCAAGACAGTAGCATCAGGCTTTAAACTTGATTCTTCTTTCTTGGTCTTGTCAAATTGTACATGAACTTGTTATTCAATAGAACTATCTATATAAAAGTCTCACATGGGCACAAATCCATAGAAATGGAACAATTTTTGACAGTAAGCATATTACTGATGTGCTGCATCAGTAATATCATCAATTTAAGAGAAATAAGCAAAGACAACATGAATTGCAGATGCTCTATTTATCAAGCACAGCTTGACATTCTTACCTTGAAATAAAATAATGATGGCTAGGAGGCTTGAAATGTTTGGAAGCATCAGGCTGCTCAGTGTTTCTCTGTGACTCATTGCACTTCAGCATCACAAGCAGCTTTTCACTCTCAACCCCCAGTTTTGCACCACTCATCTTTGAGAAATAGGATCACGTTTCTACTGGATAAAAATTAATTAATTAATTAAAAAATAACCTGAGGGTAGCATAAACATCACTTTACTTCAAAAACTGCAACATTGCTGTTCTAGTCAAGAATTTAAAAGGACACTCAACAATACCAGTCAAAAACTCAACAAAACCTATGTGTTTCTGGACAGAAAGCAGGTTTCCATGTGTAGCTGTGAGTTCAACATACTTCCTGGATAAAAGAAGAGCTGAATCATTCTGTGTGATTCGCTTCACTTAGCTGACAATGTTCTTTTTCACTTTAAAAGCATAAATCACTGCATGTGGTACATGTACATGGTTAAGTAACAGCCAAGTATTAAATCCTCGCTTTCAGCTGAAAGCTTCATTAAGTTACACTATTTAAATATGGTCAAAAGCAAGGACTGGAAATTTAGTCTTGGTCTGCAGAGTACACAAGTATACAGTTGTCAGATAGTGGAGTAAAAAGTGCAGTATTTCCCTCTGAAATGTAGCAGAATTAAAAATAGATGGTAGCATAAAATGGAAATAAAACTAGATTAGCAAATATACTAAAGTCCAAGCACCCCATACAACTCGGAACCAAAGGCCCATAACTTTAGCAAGATATAAGCAAATTATGTTTGCCTTTATGACAGCGCCCCCAAAGGTTGATATGGGTTTTTTGTGTGACTACATTTTCACACACAATACCCCATGTAGATTTCATTCATATCTAGAACACAGAGTCGTTTAAAAATGTGTTCGATAATTTTTGAAGAAAATGTTCCAAAGAATCTTTTGACACCAATTAGTTGTCTCTGTTAAAAAAAAAATAATAATAAAAATCCAGGGACTAGTTGGCAAAAGTATGTTTTGCATTTTTTGCAAAAACACGTTGAATCAAAACTTGGCCTGGCCTATGTTGTTAGATTAGCCGCTGCAATAACTCGAGAAACAAACAATGTTGGGTTCCTCATTCATTCTCTATGGGAGCAGAAATCACTTAGATGTCACACAGCTGGTGATCAAGTGAAGTAGAAGGGAGGTGGGCCGTGTGACTAAACAGTCAGAAACAGTCAGGAAGGAAGCACACTTAATGTGATGCAAATGGCTGTAAAACCTGTTTTTTGAAAAATTAAAAATGGTGGAAAATCTAGTCAGGCAGAACTGGCCATGACCTATGTGGTTGGATCTGTATAGATTCAAGGAATCCAAAGAAAAAATAATTTTGGTTTTAGGACATACGGTTCAAAAGTTAAAGGTCAAAATGTTAAGTTTTTTATTATACTGCCACCCTCATCAATCGGTGTAAATTTTGGCACCTGAGTAGAAGTGAAATTTTTGAACCTATGCGCTAAATTTGGTTGCAACAGCTTTTACGGTTTCTGATGCCCAGATACTTTTAGTAGGATTATAGGGTTACCAGCATTTCATGCTTGGACCCCTAATAATTTGAGCAATTTCAAGAGAGTTCCCCTAATAATATTATTAGGTTCCTTGCACTTTATGCTTTTACCCCTATAAACAGACCAGCCCTCTGGAGCGATAATCACAATTTGCCTCTCTGTTTTCCTATTTCAGACTTGTAAAATGTCTGATTTTGAGGATCTCAGCAGCGCAGGAGGGCAGTCAAACGTATCTGAAAGCTATCAGCTGAACCCCACCAGTGTCATCGTGTCAGTGGTCTTCTCTCTCATCTTCCTGCTGGGCACCATCGGCAACAGCCTGGTGCTCGCTGTACTGCTGCGCAGCGGACAGGTCGGATACAACACCACCAACCTGTTCATACTCAACCTCAGCGTAGCCGACTTCTTCTTCATCATCTTCTGTGTGCCTTTCCAAGCCACCATCTACTCTCTGGAAGGATGGGTGTTTGGGTCCTTCATGTGCAAAGTGGTTCACTTCTTCATCAACCTCACCATGTACGCCAGCAGTTTCACGCTCGCCGCCGTCTCTGTCGACAGGTAATAACTTACTACCTGCTGAGCATTTCCAGAAGACATTAGACAGCACAATATGTAAAGTTTGTTAGTTGTGTTTTGAATCAGCTTACCTAGCAGGCACAGGGATGGGACATTTTAAAAGGACCATACCAATGACTTTGCATGTTTAAGCCCAATAAATTAAGTAACTGACCAAAACATAAGAATAACGTTTGGTTTGCTGTGATGGATTACTGTATCTCAAGCACATTTCAAGCAGATTTTTATAGCATACTGGAATTAACTGAAACAAAAGGTAGTCTGAAAAGTAGGAAAAACAATTCTAATATTTACTGCTCTACTAGTATATTTTGGAAAATGTCATCAGTAATGTAATGGGTTGTTGTACGTGGGTTGTATGTATTGGGCTCAAACATGTAATGAGCTGACCAGTATGGTCCTTTAATAAGCTACATAAAAGTGAAAGATTGTCTTGACATATTTACTAAAAACAAATGACAGGAGTTATGTTGCTAGCATTTGCATTTTTCAAAATTAAAACCACATTTCCCACAAAGCCATCACTTCTTGTTGCAAAAGTTTGTTCCAACTTGTTGTCATAGTACAGGGATGGGCAACTTTGATGAGGACGATGGCCAATAAAATGTCATTCTGACTGTCAAAGGGCCACACATTAAATAAAACAAAAATTACTGTGAACTCAGTAATTACTTTAATATTTAAAAGTTTCATAAAACACAAAAACAATTCAGTCTAGTCTTTTTTTGTTAACTGAACAATACATTTTAAAGTCTGTTTTTTAAATCTGTAATAGATTGAGTCATTTTGTTGTACTGGAGTTCACAAAGGAAAAAAAATTAATCCACCGCACATGCTTTACCGATTGGCCTTCTGACTGCAGCTTTTTAGCTTTATTAGCTCCAGTGAAACTACATAAAGACTGACTTTCACACCTCACACTTTTCATGTTGTTGTGTTGGTTTCTTGCTTTAAAATAAATTTAAATTTTTTTTTCTGGCATTGCGCGTCCCTCCCAGTTATTTGTCATGGCCTTTGAGCCGGGTTATGACACACCTTAACAGATGACTCCTATGTAGTAGCGGTTTTTACAAATAAATTCTGCTGATGCTGCGTTTTTCAGATCAGCCACAGTAACAGCTCTTGTCATATTTGTCTTTATGCATAGTGTTGTCATGGCGACTCACATTGAAGTCCTTCATCGCTGACATTGTTTTCAGACACACCAAGACAGACACTCATCTTTCCTCTTTTACCTGACTTAGCAACAACATGTACAACAACAGCCGACACAGGAGCTAAATGGAAGGTGTCTTATAACGCAGCTTCAGTAACGAGTGAGTGCCCTCTGCTGATGAGTGGTGGTAATAAAGAAAAACAATTTTATTTTTTATTTAAATGTTTAATTAGATAGGGAACTGATGCAGAGATATATGTCAATCATATAGGCAGTCCCCAACTTACGAACGTTCGACTTATGAACAATCCGTACTTTTGAACTGATCGCCACAAAGCCTATTAAATTAAAAATTCGAGTTACATACAATGTTTTGTAATAATAAACAGTGCACTACTTCGCAATGCACATCAAAACATTGCGTGTCGTCAGTGGTTCAGCTGTATTATTATGTTGAAGATGTGCTAGTATATCTGGAAGTGTTTCTTTAATATTTCTTGTGCATAGAAAGGTAAAATATGTACGCTAGATATGCACTTTACGTAACTGTTCCGACTTACATACAAATCTGACTTAAAGACAGCCGTAGGAACAGAACTCGTTCGTAACCCAGGGACTACCTGTAAACTAATGCTGCACATCATAGCATTTTTAGCCAAGGATAATTTGCAAAGCTAGTTTATAATTTTAATTTTTATTAATTGAGAAGTCATCCAAGGGCCTGGTAGATTAAAGGTGCGTGCCATATCTGGCCCCCGGGCCGCCAGTTGCCCATGTCTGTCATAGTATGAAGTATTGTAAGTGGGGGAAAACATTTAACAGTTATTCCCTTAAAATTAATGCACATCCTCAAATAGCATTCCATTCCCTCAAATTCTAATTTCAGTGCTTAATGAAATTATTAAATAATCCCAATCTTAGAATTCTGAGATGTGCCCATAAATGACTTAATGAATCCCTTAAATTAATATATGGTATGAAGGTATCACCTGAATGATCATTCCTTTGCTCTTTTCCATGTCAGAGGTCAGTTTTTCTAAGTTCTGAGTATCATGGATTCTGGCATAATCATTAAATTCACATCTAAATCACACAACACATTTACATTAAGGCTCTCTGCAGAGAGTAGAAAGAGTACCACACAAGTGTACATACGCATCCTCCTGTACATGCTGATGGAGCATAACATGCTAATATGGGAACCCATTCATCAACACTTCACTCTACAGCACAACTACCAGTCAAAAACTCCACAGGAAACATTTAAGAAATTTGAGAGCACACTTTACCATTTTGAGGGTACAAATTATTAATTTAGAGGAATAAATTACAAAATTGTGTGAGTGGAATAAATAAATTAAACACATAAATTAATAATTCGAGGAAAAGTATTTAAAAAATTTTTCCAACACTTGCCAGGTTCCAAAAGTGATTTTTTATTTATTTATTTATTTTATGTTTTAGTCACCATCTGTCTCCCAGAACAGGAAGTTTTAGCTCTTTTGCACAAAAAAGATGTCCTTTTTCTATTTTGGGCCTTACAGCTGTCCAACACATTTCCCTTCAGAATCCAAATGAGTGCCACACACTGTAAACTGTATTCAGAGACCTGACGAATCTGCCAGTTTTCTCACTCATGATCTTCTTTCTTAAAAGTAATTATATTTGTGTCTCGTCATTAGGTTGAAGATGATATATTTCTAATGCATGCAGCTCTGTTATCCAATTCCAAATCCAATCCAATCTGAGTATCCAATTGCAAAAAAAATAAAAGCAAATTAGGTAGAACAGCTTTTACTCAAGTGTACACTTCCTCTTTACATGCCTTCATTTCTGTCATTTTTCTATCCTATTATGTGTTTCATGGTGACAGGTGTTTAATTCCTAGCATGTCTTCTCTCATCTGAAGCTGTGCTGGAAAAACTCTCCTGGGAACAGCAAGAAGCCAGAGGTTCAAATTAATGGAATTAGAGGAAGACCCATAAGACTTTACATGGAGTCTGGATCTGTAATTGAATATAAAATAAGTCAAACAATGTTTTAGTCTCACTTGAAAATGACATCCTTTCCTGAGTAAGCTGTAACCTCTCATTATAGCTTCTGGGCAACAATTACAGCTCAGTATGGACAGTGCCATTGTGTTTACCTTTTTCATGATCCAATCGATTTTTCATCTCAGGTCAGGTAGGTCTAGCAAAAAGAACAGATGAGTTGGGAGGTTAATATATTCTCTGCTTTCCTTCTCAATTCCTCTGTAGGAAAGAGAGAGAGAGAGAGAGAGAGAGAGAGAGAGAGAGAGAGAGAGAGAGAGGAAAAAAGGAGATAAAAGTAGCTTGCAGTTACATTTGAGAATGTCCAGTATGAAATCACAGATAAGCAGCATACACACACTGACTCCTGCTGCCACAGTGTGCTACCCTGATGCAGATTATACATTAACTGCGTTTCTTTTTGAGTTTTTATTTCATAATATCCATTGTTAACCTAGTTCTCTAGAAAGAAAATAACTCACCATTATTCCTGAGCAAATGTGAGCAGACAAATTGTGTGTGTATGTGTTTATGTTCAGACTATAATTACACATATGCCCAACAATCTACATTTATATTCATATTCTGCAGACATTTTGGGAATTATCTTCCTATTACTGAAAGAATGTTTTGTTCCGTAGTATATTGTTGAGTGGAAGATCTGTGTTTTCCAATTTAAACTGTATGGCCCTTCAATTTCATAGCAAATGTTGTGATTTATTATTACATCTAACAGCTCTGCTTCCTTTCTTTAGAATGTTTCCCAGTCTGCTATAATTTTCTTTAATTGGATTTCTTTCTCCAAAATGAAATGAAGAAACCAAATACAAACTCAGTGATAAAGAAGCCACAAAGGTATTAAAGCAGACATCGCAGAGTTTAGTTTCTTAACGAAATAAAGCGTAGCACAGTGTGTCTTATAAGACCGTAAAGAATAATATCAGGATAGATATTGCTGCTAAGGCTACTGAGCCAGTTATTGTTCCATGTGTGATAAATAGGTTGAAGACTTTCACTTTCTCCCCTCATGTCAAATTAGAGTATCTTTGTTCACATTATAGGAAGAAATGGAAGCTCAGAAACGCTGTTTCCTGTATTTCTGGAGAGGTAGCCGAAGTGTTCTTAGCTACAAATGAGTTTTAGGAGGACAGAGTTTTATTCTGAATCTTGTCCTTGTGCAATGGAAGCTGCACTACTTAAAACATATACAATCTCTAGGAGTCTTTTTAGAATGAAAATGTAGGTGATGTAGGTGAAACATTTGCTCATGAAGCAACATAAAGACTGAGCCAAATGCAGTCGTACAAGCCAAACATGAGGATGATGATGAGTAAGTCAGCAATAATAAATTAAAGGAGTGTGATATGTCAGAATATTTATTTATAAGTTTATTTGAATATAGACTGATGCAGTAACATAGGATATTCACAGAAGAAACTAATGCCACATATAGCATTTTAAGCCAAGGCTAATTTGCAATGCTTGTCCCTAGATGAGGTTTTTGCAGAAATACATACAGTATAATACAATATTACTGCTGTGCTGCAGTTGAATTATGAAACAGAAGAGTGCAAAAAGTACCATGTTCTGTTTTAATGACAGTGTATGGTTGCATTTGGTCAAACACACATCAGAAGCGGACAGCACAAGGCAAGTTACATTCTGTGCTATTAGCTTTAACAAGTGATGCATGCAAGGTCAGATCCAGTTCAAAAGCCTAACTAAGCCTAACTAGCCTAATTTCTACTGCCATCTTGGCCAATTTGACTGAAATATTTCTCAAACGCCTTGTTTATACATTCATATGAATTGTGAATTGGTGAATGGTTGTCATTCACTATAGAACTTTTATTATGAGCTGCAGTGCAATGAGGATTTTCACCTATTCTTACTGAAATGACCTAATGAATCACTACACCTTTAGGTTGAACATTTAAATTCACAGTATGTTTTGAGTCAAGGACATCATAATTTTAACTTTCAAACTACAATTGAAACTTATGAGTTGAAATTGATTGTTATTTGAGTTGCAATAACTTTTAACATTGAGTTTCATCTTCATTTTTCCCTATCATGTACTGTAACATGTAACACGTCCAAGCATTATTAAGTTTAAGTTTATGCTAGTATGTTCATCAGGCTTGGGGATGACAAACACTGTGATGAAAATTAATGTTTTCATTAACAAAATTAAATTAAGGCATTAGAAAACTGATGTCAACACCCTTTTTTTATGAGGAAGATGAGACGCTGACTAGATGGAACCAAACAAAAACTGTAACTAAATCTCTTTACAATATCATGAAGGAGACGAAAATAGAATTGGAAAAACAAAAAACTGGGAAATGTCCGTATATTATTGTTAACTTTCTGCTGAAATGATGGCTGTTGATTTACCAATAAAATAGGCTATATATTTTTTTGCAACAATCCCATTCATTAGCTATATGCCTCTTTTGATTTTGCTTGCAGCATTTCTCTTCCTGCTTCTTTCATTTCTTTGCGTGCCTGNGCCTCTTTTGATTTTGCTTGCAGCATTTCTCTTCCTGCTTCTTTCATTTCTTTGCGTGCCTGGCCCACATGTTCGGCATCTATGCCTACACATAGAACAGACCTCTTCAAATTATGGCCCGCGGGCCAATCCGGCCCTTGGCTATATTTTATCCGGCCCTTCCATTGATTTTGAATATTAAATTTGATATATTTAAAAAAAAATAAAAAAATCGCAAAAAACTTTTTTTTGTCCAAGAACGCGCTCCATAGTATTTACCCCCCTTGGGACGCCAGATTCAGCCTGAACTGCTCACTGCTTCTCTGCTAACTTTTCAGCATTTTTAAAAAGCTACACAACATCTCTCTCTCTCTACTTGAAGAAAAGAAAAGTCGACGCTGAAAATAGAAGTTCAGTGATGAGTGGACTGAGAAATATCTGTTGGTAAATGTCGGAACAAAGCCGGTATGTTTGTTCTGTAATGAGTCACTGCCATGATTAAAGAATACAGTTTGAGAAGGTGCTTTAAGACCAGGCATCCTAACTTTGCAGCAGGCTCGGACACTCACCGACATAAAGTGCAGGACCTAACAGTTGTCATGGTCCGGTCCTTTCTGAGCCAGAGCCATGGATTATTGCAGAAAAGAAAAAGCTGAGACTGACAGATGCATGATAGCTGCTTTAGAGGACACGCTGATAGACAACGGATGGATTTTCTGCTCATTGTTATGCACCTTATTCACTATGTTTCAAAAGTGACTTTTTTCACATTTTGAATTGATATGATACTTTGATACACAGTATTATGTGTTGTTTTCATGTTCACATAAAGTTCAGATCACTTCTCTGAAAAATGTTTGGATTGGCCATCAGGAGAGGGGACGGTCACGCTGGACGATATATTATTAATTAAAACTAATGCAGTGCCCGTTGACTACGTGCGTGTTCGGATTGGGTCTGACTTTATGTGTACGCAGCAGCTTGTGATGAGTGCCCGTGGACATGGCGTATCCTGCTGCGCTGACTACTTTTTACCAGCACAGCTCAATTCAAGATCCGCTAAACAACTTCACATGTGACACTGCACGTCCTTGGGTCCTGAGCAATAAACCTGCTGAATTTCAGCTTNCAACTTCACATGTGACACTGCACGTCCTTGGGTCCTGAGCAATAAACCTGCTGAATTTCAGCTTCAGAACAATGCTGGTGTTGTGCTGAAAAATGCACCCCTGCCAAAAATTGCATCCCCTCTCGCAGACAATGGATCATATATGTAATCCAAGACAATATTTATTCCTTTGAGCAACTTTTATCAAACAGTGATTATGGCACTTATTAGAGGCAATAACAGTAATACCTACAAAAGTGTATTGAGCAGCAGCGATTCAGTCCTCCACTCTTATTTATTCGCTATTTCGGCCGAAAAATGCATCCCTTCCTTTCTTGGTTCTAAGGGGGCTTGAATGCACCAAACTCACTCTGTCACACAAAAATAACCCCAAATGTGAGTTTCTAACGTCATTTCATTCTTTAATCTTCAGAAGGTTATTTTCACTGGAGATGGAAATCTTGACAGTCTCTTGCCAAAAAATGCATCCCCTCCTTTCTCAGCCCTGAGGAGACTCACATGCACCAGAACTCACCCTGCTACATCCAAACAGCCCCAAATGTGAGCTCTTAATTTGATTTCATTCCTTCATTTTCAGAAAATTATGTACAGTGGGGATGCAAATCTTGGCAGAAGAGGGGATGCAATTTTCGGCACAACACCTGGTTCTAGAGATGTTGGTGCCACAGACAGAAACAGTCATTATAGATTAATATAAACTNAACACCTGGTTCTAGAGATGTTGGTGCCACAGACAGAAACAGTCATTATAGATTAATATAAACTAAGCAAACATATATTTTTTCTTACATTTTTCTTAGCATGGAGGAACAATGGACTTATTCCCCCCCACCCCGGACATGGGGTACATTTGACACTTGGAGAATCTGGCCCTCATAACAGAGTAATTGGACAGCCCTGGCATAGAAACAAGAACACACAAGAAATTAGATTACTTCCACATAAAATATTAAATTCCTTGGCTTGGCTTCAAATCTGGTGCTGTGGTTTATGAATTCCACCCTTTATTTTCTTGCATAAGTTTTGTTGACAGTAGNTCAAATCTGGTGCTGTGGTTTATGAATTCCACCCTTTATTTTCTTGCATAAGTTTTGTTGACAGTAGTCAGATACAAATTGCCTTATTTTTGCATGTTTGTGTTCAATGCTGATTTTGATGGCAGGTGACTGAAGGCATTAGAATTGTAAAATGTGATCAAATACTATTATTAATATATTCATACAGTAAATTCTGGCAATAAAAATAATGCTGCATTATTTAGTGTTTAAAAATCTTCTGTATATGGCCTTTTATTTCCAATGTCCCAGAAAGATACGTCTTTGCTTGTGGCTTGACATGATCGTAGTTTGGAACAGATTGGATACCACTGGTTTAGCTTTTTTTTTAATGACTGTTTTTGAACTGCCTTAGTACAGAGGCAATCTGTGTCTGTATATGAAATATTGTGAAACAAGTTTGTGATTGAAAACATGTCACTTCAACCTCAGTTCATGTTAATGCTTAATTTCTACATAGACAATAAAATCATGTCAAGCACTAAAAACAGCCCAACTGTTGGATCTCACCAACAAATGGGACAGTGTGTTTAAGGTATTGTCTGCTTATGAATTAGCATGGTTAAAATTTCATCNCCAACAAATGGGACAGTGTGTTTAAGGTATTGTCTGCTTATGAATTAGCATGGTTAAAATTTCATCAGCTAAGGTTATGATGGTTGACCAGCAAAACATGTGCTGGTGGACCAGCTAATCCAATAAGACAATGTGCTAGTCAACCAGTTTATCCAGCAAGACCATGCTGGTGGACCAGCACTGCAATGCTGGTCCAGTGCTGGTTTAGCTAGTGGATCAGCATAAACCAGCATAGACCAGCATAAACCAGCATAGACCAGCATGAAAATCATACTGGTCTATGCTGGTTTTTTCAGCAGGGATGTCAATAATTGGTATTTATTTTTGTACAGGTATCTGGCCATTCGTTACCCACTGCGCTCCAGAGAGCTACGGACCCCTTGTAACGCAGTTGTTGCCATGGTGGTCATCTGGGGTCTTTCCCTGGTCTTTGCAGGTCCATATCTCAGCTACTACGACCTGATTGATTATGCCAACAGCACTGTGTGTATCCCTGGCTGGGAGGAGCAGAACCGCAAAGTGCTTGACACGTGCACCTTCCTGTTTGGCTACGTCATTCCTGTTCTAATTGTGAGTCTCTCCTACACTCGAACCATCAAGTACCTTTGGACGGCAGTCGACCCTCTGGATGGCATGTCGGAGTCCAAGAGGGCCAAACGCAAAGTCACAAAAATGATCATCATTGTCACTGTGCTCTTCTGCATCTGTTGGCTGCCATACCATGTTGTCATCCTGTGCTACCTGTATGGAGACTTTCCTTTCAATCAGACCACATATGCCTTCAGGCTTCTCTCTCACTGCATGGCCTATGCCAACTCCTGCGTGAATCCCATCGTCTACGCTCTGGTGTCCAAGCACTTTCGCAAAGGCTTCAAGAAAGTGTTCAGTTGTATCCTTAGTAAAACTGGGAGGAACAAGGTCCACGTGGTTCACGTAGCCAATACAGTACCGGGCTTTGAAGCAGGCTCTACTGAGGTTTCACAGATGCACGAAGAGAATGTACGACAGAATGAATGTGAAATGATTAACAGGCCCATTGCAGAGCCAAGAGAAGCCACAGTAACACTGAATTTGCCCTTTCAGCAGCAACCTTGACAAGCAATTCATTGCCTTACAAAAGACATTCCAACTCAAAAAAAAAAAAAAAAAAAAGATGAATATCACATGCATTAATGGTGGCAAACAAGAGAGGAAATAAAAAGGTTAATGCAAAATATATATCCTGAAATAAACACAGAATACTAGTTGATACAGTGACTCCACAACCAAAAACTATTTTATCATTTATCAAAATCCTTATAAATTTTAGTTCAATACATGGAGAGAAAAAAAATTAAAGCAACATGTTTTGGACATTTATTTCTGATGCATACTGACTACCATGCTAATAACGTAACATTCATGCGTGTTGGGACGGACTCTTCTTTGATTGCCTTTTGAAATGTTGGAATGTTGGAATTGACCCTATCTTCTCTTTGTTTCTTTAATTATTTTGAGTTGTATATTTTTCAAACTATCACATAAGATTCTTAGAATTAATTTTCATAGTAAATTACAGTAAGATAAAACTCAATATTTTATATGGTGAATGTTTGCCTTAATCATGACTTGCACTTCAGCTTTTATTCTACAAGATTTTGCTGAGTTTCAAAATCCACATTACTTCTGTAATGTGGATTGTGAAAGTGTTTATAACTTTTCCCTCTTTCAAATAGGTAGTGTCAGAGTGTTTAATAGGGTTGAGGTCTGCTGCCTGTGGAGAGAAAGTCATATACCATGAATGCTCAAATACTGGCTGGGTCTTTCATTTTTCCATAAACTGCAGAGAGAATCAGGTCTTTATTTGAGGAAGGCTTTTGTTAGAGGCAGGCCTTCATTTCTAATTTTAACCTATATGTAAAAATGTTTTAGTCTCATCTGTGCTCATTTGTTGTGTTAAATTTGCTGTTTACCCAATACCAGCTATCCTCTTGTCAGCAAGCAAGCGCTCGCCTTCTGCTTTTTCCAGTATCAAATTCTTTTTAGGTCACGATTAAAATACTTTGCAGCTTCCTCACTGGAACTTTCCTAGCATTTAGCATAACTCTCTCTTTAAAATTCAAATCAAGTTTCCATCTTAGGGCATTGCTTCTCACCAAAGTTTCTGCCAGCGTTATATTAGTGTCCTTCACTTTTCCTATATGGCGGTATGGTATTTCAAATGTAGCTTTTGGTACATGTATGTTACTTCAAAATACAGTAATATTTGCCTGGACCAGTAACATTGTGCCCCCAGATCCAGCCTTTACTTGAGACTGGCCCTAATTCCTTCATGCTGACCACACCTCCAGCTATATTTAGATCTCAGCCATCATTTAAATAATTTCTATCAGACCATTTACAATAAATCAACATTAATTGCTTTTCCTTAGAAGTCAGACAGGCCTGGTATTTATAGTCACTGTCCTGCTGGAAAAAAGAATCCTCTTTTACATGATGCTTCTGCAGACCAGAGCGCCACTGCTTTTTGGTCACTGTGTTATACATACATCCTGGGCAAAATCACCAAGTTCAGAGCAGATTCATCACCACAAGTCAGTATTTTCAGCAGCATGCTTGTGATCAGTGCTGGTTTTATATACTCTTGCATCAAACTTTCACGAGCCCATCTCTGGTGTAAACCAAACTTTACTGAGCACTTAAATTTTCTCATTGCTTGCTGAGACTTTTGATGAGCTGCTCTCTCATTAAGGCCACAGTTTACGAAATGTGTTTGACTGCAGTTTTACTAACTGGAGCAGGATGTTCTTTGCTCAGTTGGGTTTGTATCTCTGATGAAGCTGTTATGTCTTGTCAAGATTTTTAGCCTGATGTGCAGGTCTTCAGATGTTGTAATTTCTTTACTGTTGTTTTGGCTGGTTTCGCTTCTGTTAGTGTTGTGAAAATCTTGCCAGCTTTATCATACTGCTGCTTTAGTAACTTTCAGTCAGCTCCAATTTACTGGCAGTTTTTCAGTAGCAGCAACTTATAGAGAGATATTACCTAAATCAGTATTAGCAACACATATGTTTTATAATTGAATGAAATACTGTATGTAGTAAGAATACATGTGAACAAGGTGTTCAGATATGCTGGTTTCAACAGAGTAAAAATGCATTCGTTTTTGACAAAAGTTAGAAACAACCTCAGACCCCGATGGATCAATGACACTTTCGTGGCTCAGTTGTATTTTATATTGTTTGCATTCACTGCATGTTTTCTCTCGAATGTAAAATATTATAAGTATACTTAAATTAACCTGTTTATTTATGAGTGTACTTAAGCATTTAACAGCCATGTATTGTAATTTGAAAAACTGTGAAATGATTGTAATTGTTAACATGTTTTCTTTGTCCAAATGAAAGCAGATCCTGAGTATCTGTGTTTCGCTGTTCTGCTCATGTCCTACCTCACTGCACAGATTTTATAACATGTCATTTTCCTCTTTCAAGACTCATTTCTGAAAGAGCTCATTCTCCTTTCCACTGACCAATTTTCTTCTGTGCTTACAGTAATTTGTCTTAGAATTGGTATAAGTAATGTTCTATTTTAGTGTCTCTATTACTTTCATTTCATCGTGTACAATTTGAAGTGTAACTATCTGTATATTTTAGGAAGGTCTTTTTAAACAGATGTTTATCAAAATGTTTCAGAACATTATGTATGACATACATAAATGACCAAATAAAATATTTTCTGCTGTGGGATCTTAGTGGATGGTCTGGTGCACAAATTTGGGCATAACTGATGTCTTTAAACACGACTGTTAACTAAATGACTTTGGAGCAAAATACAGATTATTAAACAAGACCTTATGCAGAAAATAACTTATGCTTACAGTATGCTTTTAGTTGGGTCAAGGTCTAAACACTGAAACATTTAATTTGCTCTGCTAACAAAACTCAGATGTGTGACAGACTGAGCACTGATTCACTGACACTTCTAATAAAAGGAATAAAAATGATCCCTCACCTTCTGTAATGATTTCATTTATGAAACTATTTCTGTCAGTGTCACAGCAACAGAAGACAGCAGAGAAAAAGCCAATATCATGCTACACAGAATTACAGTGACCGTGCCAGTAAAAAACACATATGTGGCTTGAATTTGGTGCCTATATTTCAAAGACATTACCTAAACAAGGCTCTTATGATGCTATTATAGCTCCTACAGAACCGTTTACCTCATGTATCATCTCATGCTACTTTGATAGCATGGCACAAACAGCACAAAAGCTATAGAGACCATCACAGTGAAGAAATGATTGTCTGGTACGAATTCCTGAAAACTGCAGTTGACTCACAAATATAAGGGTTTTAACCAAGAAGAGAAGTGCCCTGCTCTACTTGGTCATGCTTGTTTGGTGAACAAATACATAAATATATTTTAATTCACTGTTCCATAGCACAATACCAAGTACAGCATCAGCTGTTCCTGCCATTGAAAATCCAACAATCCCAGAATAACCACTACTAGCTTTTATATATTATTAACTAATATTAATAATACTATATATTAGCATGCTAGCTAGAATTAAAATTTGAAATTTTGGTTAAATTTGACTAGCAGGTCCGCGATTGATGAAATTGTTCATTTTTAATGACCGTCCATATCTCAGCCTTGGAATGTAGGAAGTTAAAATTTCAGATAAAATTTCAGATCTTGGCAGCAATAGAAATTATTGCCGAGACTTTGGAGAAAATTGGACATTGTTGAAATTTGATCAAATTTGGCTGAAAAGTCCAGTTGACAAAATTGGTCATGTTTATCTCAGCCAAGGAATGACATAGGAAAGTAAAATTTCAGATACAACATTGCATTTTGTTGTAATTGAATTCATTGCTGAATATTTGGAGAGAATTGGGTATCAAATATCAAAATTTTGTTTAAATTTGGCAGCAAACGTCACAGTTCCATGTGTCAGCAGGTTTTTATGAAGGCAAATCATATGTAAGCAATACTAAGACCAAAACCACTACCATCTCTACTACTACAAATAATAATAATAAAACAATAAAATAATATAATTATTATTATTACTATTATAAATATAATTATTAAAATATTAAATTAATATTTAATTTATTAATTTAATTAATTTATTAAATTGTTATTATTAAATATTGAATACTATTTAATAATAATAATAA
Source organism: Lucifuga dentata (assembly GCA_014773175.1). Taxonomy (NCBI): domain Eukaryota; kingdom Metazoa; phylum Chordata; class Actinopteri; order Ophidiiformes; family Bythitidae; genus Lucifuga; species Lucifuga dentata. The sequence continues at coordinate 97,446 of VXCM01000262.1, forward strand.
TAATAATAATAATAGCTGTTATTATTATTATTCACCAGAGAATGGAATAAGGGAAAATACTTCTTGTACTGCAAAATTGCCTTGCACTATCAATAACAGATTGTCAAAAAAGTTTATAAAAAAAAAAATAAATAAAAAAATTCCAAAGATTGAAATGCAAAAAGAAAAAAAACAGTTTAATAAGTAATCATCTTTACAGTCTCTTAAGACAGTAAATATTAAGTGGAAAGTGGCAACATTATACAGATTTACAGATTATCCCACAAAGTAAAAAAGATGTAAAAGACAAATGAACAGTTACTTTAAGCAAAGTGGAATGAACATTATTTTTTCTGACTTACTTTTGTTTGATTTTCAGTTTCCATAGTTATTTCTTGTGAAGTTTTGAACCAGAGTCTAAGACACGATTAAATTAGGACTTCGCTTTCTTTTTTTTCAGCTGTGCAGGGCAGAGAACATCACATAAAGTACAAGCAAAGAGATTTTAGGAAACAGATGATTTCTTCTAAGAAAAAAAGAAAGTATGTCTTCAATCTTCTAAAGTTCACAGTTTTATACAAGGGAGGTGTAACTGTGAACTACATACATTTTGCTCCTCTGTGGCACTCTGAAGCTTACCATCAGTGCTCTTTAAAAGGCACGTCTCTCACGAAACATGTAAAAACATTATTATTGCATTTATCATGTTTGTGAAAACTATGAGCCATTTTAATAATACAGAAAAGGCAGAAAAAACATCCCTCCCCATCCTTTTAACCTTATTGTCTCTGACTACGCTCTTGCTTGAAGGCTACAATAAACTTCCAGGCTTCAGTATAGTGGCACAGGTTAATCTTCTCTGGGAAGAGCTCCTCCACATCATTAGGAATGTCTAGGTCTTTGCGCTCCATGTAAGACACCAGTGTGATTTTCAAGCTGTTAAGAGAGATAATATACACTTTAAATCTTTAGTACTTCAGTACTTGTTTTAAATCAATAAAATTATAATTACCTAAATTATTTATACCTTATCATATAATGTGCACAGAATAACAATATGAAGAATTATTAATACAATGCAAAGTGAATGAGCCATTTATTTAAAGGACCATACCACCCATTTTGCATATTTGAGCGTAATATATTCAATTTTCATACACGTAACGTTACTGACAACCATTTCCCAAAGGATGCTACTGAAACGGTGAATTAAATTTGTTTTCCTACCTTCCAGACCACCATTGGTTTCACTTCATTCTGGTACACTATTAAAATCAACTTACTGATACTTGATACATTCTTGGGATAGGTAATCCATCATCGTGAACAAGACATGTATTCAGGTTTTTTTCAAAGTTACATTTGAATTTTAGCGTTTAAGCACAATTAAAAGCGTGAAGTGAATGTATGTCTCCACCGGGGAATATAGTCCCAAAAGACAACCTGCGTTTATCGACAAATTTGAACGACCGTGACTTCATAAGGCTACGTAACTATTAGCAGGCGAAAAATCGATTTTTAAGATGAGTCTATTGCTTGAATATTTGATTTTGAAAGATTAAGAGATTTTGCAAAATATCAGGAAAGCTGAAATACAGTTTTGTCCTTTGTGAAATGATTGTCAGTAACATAACAAGTATGAAAATTGAATATATTCGACTCCAACATGCAAAATGGATGGTGTGGTCCTTTAATAGCACAGCATTAAGAGAAGCACATCATTTCAACTTCATACAGACAGCAGTTCAGTTTGAGCTTGACTCTTTTAAATTACCGTATTTCTTTTGAAATGTACAAAACACCTTTTCTTCTGTAGCTGGATAGACAGCCAGTGCTCAGAAAACATGCAATTTGCCATTGCCTGAATTTAACTTTGTTTTCTTCCATGTAAGAACTAAACTGTGTTAAAATGGCTCAAACTGAGAATGGAACAATCTCCACTTCCACTTAAACTCAGACAAAAACAGCATACAAATGCTCCAAGTGATTTTTACCTTCCCAAACCCCTTTATTCCTTAAAAGTAGCTAACCTGGTTAAAAGTTTGGAAATTCAGTTTTTGTCTGTAATTCAATCAAAATTAACACATAATTTCTGTTTTCAGCCTGAGGAAAAAAAAAAAAAAAANAAAAAAAAAAAAAGCATTCTGGACAGATTTGAAGCCTGTAGTGCAGGGGCTAATATTAGCAAAATAACACCATATCTCTTTACCTCCAGTCATGCTTGTAGGTATCAGGTGCATTGGGCTTTTTAAGCTCCAGTAGTAAGAACTCGTGCATCTCCAGCAGAAAAGTGTCAGTACTACTCATAGAAAAGAAACCAGTCAGCAGCCTGCGCTCTTCATCACCCAGGGCCTCCTTATACTGCTCAGAGATTCCCACAAATGGATCCTGATGAATATAAGAAATGCATGAAATGTTATATTCTGCACTTTAACAGTCAAACAGCTTTACACCAACTACTTCTACTACTACCACCACTGAAAATAATGATAAATTCTCTCTCTCCTTCTGTCTTATACTTGTGTATGGTGTGTTTTGTTTTACCCTCTTGAGTCGCAGCATATTTTCTGATTTAAGTGAAGCGAGGAGCTGCCAGAGCGCCACGCAGTGCTTCAGACAGCATGTGCTCAAGGCCTGTAACAAAAGGAAGACCATTAAGTTTCATCTCATGTAAAATGTATAACAAAACAAAGAGCAGCTAAAGTGTCCAGACTAGCTGCTGCATGGATGTAAGACGAAGTGCAACAGGATGTGTGAAACCGTCTCTCAGATAGGCTGACCTTGAGGATATGTGGAGCCGTCTGGTTTCCCATCTGCAGGACCTCGTCCAGGTAGCAGGTCAGCTGCATGTGGGGCTCTCCCCCAGTCATGGCAAGGAAACCAAGGGCCACTTCCACAGTAGACAAGGCCTCACACCCCTCACTGTAGGACTGCAGCTCCCCAGCCACCGCAATCAGGGTGAGAGTCTGAAGAGGCTCCTGTTGGTACACAGACACAAGTCATATACAGTCACGAGTGGACATCAACAGCAACTTTAAGTGGTAAATTAGTTTTTGGTGAAATTAAACTTACTTGCTTGATTTTTGCTTTCACATCCTTAAGAATAATCTCATAGTTGCGGTCATGTCTGTTCACAAGTGTTGGAAGACCCTGCGACGAAGAAAGGGGAACGAGGCATATGTATAACAGCTTAAAAATGACTCGAACAAATAGTCATTTCTTATCTGAAAAAAGTGTGTTGCTTTTTTTTTATTTGCTCACATTAAGAGTGATGAGAGGTTTGCCTAGTAAGAAACGAGTGAGGATCTGCCGCTGGATCTTAGGCAAATCATACTCGTACATGGTCTCTTGGCCCCTCTCTATGCTGTACTGGGTGTTGGACAGAATCAGGGGCATCAGGTCTCGCTCCACCTCATACCGAATCACATGCAGGTCAGTCAGATCTGCAGGGCTCACTTTGTAGCTGAGAGAGGTATAAACAGGTCAGTCAACATCAAGATAGTGTCTCTGTAATGTCATGTTACCATGCTGTTTCTGTCTCGCCTTCTATCAGGCTATGACTTGGGAATTGTGCAGCGATGTTCTTGATCTCCCATTCAGTCAAATAAACAAATCTGGTATGCACCTGAGGGAGGAGTTTTATAAAAATCCTTTAAGACATGTTCATTTCAGTATGCTTACAGTCAAACATGAACAAAATGTGATACCAACGCCCCCACCTGGTCTCCTCGCCAGTATGTTTATCCACGCAGTACACCAGATCATTGTGCAGGGCAATGAGGTAGCTGACCAGGGCTGTAGAGCACAGGCCTGGGCCTTGTCGTCGTGGTAACAGCACCTTGAAGTCACTGTTCAGGTCCAGATCCTTCTGGCAAAGCTCAGATGGGAGCTTAATCTCACCTGAATGGCAACATCGAGCCAAGTTAGTTCACAATGTTGGATGTGCATAGGCCTGTGTCACTATGACAACGTGTGTGATGTGCACTAAGTGTTGTGTATTTACCGTTGGTTTCCAGTGACACCCTGAGCTGATTCCAAATTGTCAGGAAGGTTTTGATGTGCTTCTCGTACCAGGCTTTCAATGAAACTGTGAAGAAGCCAAACATTTCATACAAAGTCTACATAATTCAACTCTGGAGACAGAAATTGCAAGACATTTTTGGCTGTTGCAAAGTAAGATAAATTTATGCAATTCAGTGGCTCTCATATGTGGAAGAAATTTAGCTCTTTTAAAGGACCATACCATCCATTTTGCATGTTTGAGCCTAATATATTCCATTTTCATACACGTAAACTTACTGACAATCATTTCCCAAAGGATTAAACTGTATTTCAACTTTCCTGATATTTTGCAAAATCTCTTAATCTTTCAAAATCAATTATTCAAGCGATATATCCACCTGAAAAAAATCGATGTTTCACCTGCTAATAGTTACGCAGCCTTATGAAGTCACGGTCGTTTACATTTTTCAATAAATGCAGGTCTTCTTTTGGGACTACATTGAATGCACCACTAGGAAGCATTTTCAGATCACTCCGCGCTTTTTATTGTGCTTAAACGTTAAAATTACAAAATTTCAAAAAATACCCTGAATACACGTGTTATTCGCGATGATGGATTACCTATCCCAAGAATGTTTCAAGTATCAACAAGTTGATTTTCATAGTGTACCAANGCGATGATGGATTACCTATCCCAAGAATGTTTCAAGTATCAACAAGTTGATTTTCATAGTGTACCAAAATGAACTGAAACCAGTGGCAGTCTGGAAGGTAGGAAATTTTTTTTTAACTCACCGTTCCAGTAGTATGCTTTGGGAAATGACTGTCAGTAATCTTACGTGTATGACAATTGAATATATTAGGCTCAAACATGCAAAATGGTGGTATGGTCCTTTAAAGTAAATGCCAATTATTGTCTTCTTCATACTGTACTCTGCTAGCTTTACTATGACATTTCCAGCAAAGTGGTAATAAGCGGCTGTTTTGGAATGTGTCTCTTGTGTGAGCAAACAATGCAAAGCAGAAGCTGAGAACCATTTGTGTCGACACTTAGCTGCAGTACCTGCTTTCTGGCTGTGGAGGAATTCAGCAATGGTGCCAAAAGCCAGATCAGTGATGTTTTGGAACTTCTTAACCAGATCTCTCTGGAGTGTAAGGATGTCAGGAAGGTGCTTTGCCAATCGGAGCTCTGCCTCCTGGTACAAATATGATCAAGCAGTATAAGCCTTAACATACAGTACAACCTATAGCCGATCGCTTTTTATAAATAACATCGATAAAGCCGGTGAAGTTCAAAATGTCACAATTCATAAAATGTGTTAATATGTACAGTATATCTAGTTTTTAATGCATCAGTATTATTTCTAATAGTTCACACATTTTTCCCTACATACTACAGCATATGATTCCTTAGAATTGTGGGCTGGAAAATAAACAAACATTATGTGCCTATATTTCCATGCACCTCCTTTAACATAGTCTTTAAGGTAATCAAGAAGTATCCATCCTTTATTTAGCTAAATAATGTGTTTATTGACTGAATTTAGCAAATTTGACTGTTGTTACACTTCAATAGAAATAATATACAAACAGGCTTTCTTGTGGACTGCCTCTTCGGTGACAGCCGTACATAGGCAGAAGAGGCCCAATAGATGACTACATATAAGACCCTCTGTAGGCAAATATTTCAATATTTTATGCCTATGACTCTTTAATGTACAAAAAGCTTCTCAAAACATCCATTGTAGCAGATCACAAGATATGTCAGGTGCTAAAACATGCCGTCATTCTTTTGATTTATTACAAAAATGTACTTGAGTGTTTTCTTACCCTGTGCAAAAATCTCCAGAGTACAGGCAGGGTGTCTTTACCGTCATTCTGCTCTACAATGTGGGTAAGGCTCAGCAGAGACACTTTCTCTCTGCAGTTCCACACCACTGAACTATGGATCAGAGACTTCTGGGGAAGTGCCAAGAAGAAATGAGGATCCCCAAACACAAGCTTTACGACAGGATTGGCAGAGATGCGTTGGTCAGCTCGGATGAATGTGTTGCTTTCCTTTAGTTTCCTATCTAAGTGCTGTAGAGGAGACAATGGCAGAAAAAACTATGATGAGCAGCTCCTTTATACACAGGCAGGTGTGAAATAAATACATAGAACCATTATTACCTTCAGCTGAGGCGTGATGATGGTGTTGCTCACTTCCACCTCCCATGCATTTCTGGCCTCTTTAGTGGAAAGCTGATTATCATAAGAGATAGGCCCCCCTGAAAGAAAAACAAGCTAATAAATTGCAAAATATAGGAGTACACTTCAATGCTGCAGTAACCTATTTTTGACCACTAGAGGGAACCCCTTTCCTCTCCTTTTCTTCCCTTTGTCACCATTCTGCAGATGCAGGTAGGGAGGGGTATATTTAAAAAAAACATGACAAGATAAAGAAGGATGGAAACTTTAGAAGTATGTATTCATTCCCTTTAGCAACAGAAATCTGGATGCTATTCAGATTCAAATAATTTTACTTTTGGTATCAGTATGTCTCACTATATCATTACCCATCACATACTGGATTCAGATTAGGATTATAACTCAGTCATTGCAGCAGCGGTTTTGTGGTATTATTTGATTACATTTTTGGGGCTGGTCTTCCAGGAGGCTGCTTATGAGCAGGTGAACAGCATTGACCGTGTCATCCGTCCCTTTGCCAAGTGACCTGGTAAGATGTTCTATGTCCTTCAGCAGATGAGCAACCAGAAACGCTGCAGGATCAGGGACCGTAGGTTTGATGATGGTAGAAATAACCTACAAATACAAATACAGTAGATGACTGTTTAATGCAAATAATAGCATATAATCACATTTTCACAAGAGTTATGGGGTGTTCAGAATAATCCTAGCAATTAGCGACTCGTTGCCCTTTCTTATAGTCCAATTTATGTTTACGTAGCCCATTTGCATTATATGAGGATGAAATGTTGTATATTATCTAATACTATTATCTAATAATCGATTGCAAAACATTAAACATTCAGTATCTCATGCATGGAAAAGTGCAAGATCTTGTCAACTACCTGTGTGTGGTTTCTGGCTCCAAGCAGCATAGCCATGTGGGTGAGCATGCGGACAATGCTGAAGGCAACTGGAGAAAGGTTTTTTGTGTCCAACATGTCTGGACTGTCCCTGCGACTAGAGTCACCAAGGATGTGGCCTGACTGGGTGCGGTCACCCCTGTCAAAATACAATCGATCCATGCATCAATCATTCAGTCAATCCTGCAATAATACAATCTTCAATCTTGAATTGTTAATTGAAAGGTAAACTTACTGCAACTGAACAGCACGAAATCCGTCGACTGGTCGATGATTGATTCCTCCGATCGCAACGCCACAGTCCAAACAACGACTTGTTTCCATTGGCTGGCCACACTAGAGAAAAAAGGCAAAGCAAGGCAAGTTTATTTATATAGCACATTTCATACACAAGGAAATTCAAAGTGCTACACATAAGAACAGGAATAAGAACAAGATAAATGAAACAGAAAGCAAGAAAAGTAATTCAGAATGTACAGCTTAAGAAAAGACTATGAAGCATTTATTTTGACAAATTTGAAGCATTTGTTAATATTACAGAATCAGGCTCAACTTACCTCACCAATGGTACAGGGGTGACCATTTGGACAATCTACGGCAAATTAAAACAAATATCATGAAAGCCTTTGTCATTGTGTACCATCCTCAACCAGCATATTTAATGTGATTATTTTAACATCTGAATGTATTTTTTCTACTACTTACAGTACCACTGCAAATGCCCCATAGCTCGTTGAGCCACTGCTAACATGTCCTCTGGCATGGTGGGCAAGAAGGCTCTCTGTGCCAAAAGACAAAAAAAAAGTTAAATTCACTTCAACAAATAGGTGACGTCTTTGAAAGGAGATGAAAATATAGTACATACTTGCATGTTGGCAGGTGTCAGTGCCAGCTGCTGAAGGGGAGCTAAGATCCTCTGTTTCCCACAGAGCAAGACAGCAGCCAGGTGAAGAGTTAGCTCCATCACCACAGATTGAGAACTGGAGGCTCCAGGATAAACTGTCAGTGGCCCCAGTTGGTTGGTCACCAGGGCCTGGGCAAAGGCTTTCACCTCTGGGCTGGCAAGGACTCTGGAAGTCTGGATGTAAGTCATTAGGGCTTGCAATTGCTGTAGGTACAAAAAAAAAAAAAACCAACCAACCAACCAACCAAACAAACAAACAAATACAGATGAAACAAATTTATAGTCAAAATATTACATGAATGAATTTGAAAACAAGTTTCCTCCTATGGATAAAGTAATCCAATCCAGTATGTGGAACTGCATGATCAATTGAGATATTTGCAATTTTTTGCTTCAGTAATTAACATTTTCTGGTGGATCAAACCACATAAGAAATTGCTGAATATAGCATCATCTTAAACCACAGCAACTTTGGTTCATTTTATATTAACTGAGATTTTCAAAGCAAAACTATCTGATTTCTTATATGCAGAAAGTCACGTTTTAAGATTGTTTCATGTAGTTGATCCAGTTTATATTGTCTGCAGATCTGCATGTAAGGCTCTACCTTAGGTTTAGGGTGGAAGTTAGCATTAGCTTCTCTACGGAGAGTGGTGACTTCTCTGTACAGCGCCAACAGAAGGTAAATAGTTGTCCTCTGTGGTAAGCATTTGCACCCCTAGAAAAAAAAAGTAAAGTAGAAACTGGACTCCCATGATAACATGAACACATAACTAAAACATGCGCACAAAAGCAGAGATATTAACTGATGTTCATTTCTCAATGAACATTAGTGCAAGTGTAATATTACCTCGCATATCTCATCCAGTCCATCCACTTTGCCCTCCATTGCTGCCTTAGCTATAGCGTCTCTGATTGTCTTATAGTCTTCTCCACATACAAGATACTGGTCCATGGTACTGGCCTCTTCAGTCTAGATGTTATTTTCCAGAGTACTTTATTAGTTTTACATTTGGGAAAATTTGGGGGGGAAAAAATGATAGAAAATTACGCAGCGGATAGTAGCACCTGTTGGAGAACTTCGTCAGGGAAAAGCCATCGCATTACATGCACTTTGAGGAGTTTCTGGACAAACTCTACTCCATGTTGGCTGCAGATTTTGCGGATCAGGTAGACACGATACCAGTTGTTCCCACTACGCCTACACAGATCCATCACGCTGGTCAGGAAGGCTGTGGTTCCACTCTGAACACCATCCTGGGTTCCTAATACAATGTTAAAATGGGACATCATATTTAAATAAAAATAGCATGTTGAAATACAGACCAATTACAAATGATTAAGCATAACATTTTTCAATAATATAAAAGTGTATGTAAGAGGCAAATATTGAATTTCATCAAAATTACGCTACCTGTGGCAGCTACTTTTTCTATAAGCAGATTAGCAGCCATGTCCAGGTCCATGCGCACCCTGGCTATCTGCTGCAGATACTCTACGGTGGCTGTTTGGGTAGTCTGACTACCTGATAGCAGGTAGTCAGTCAGAAAGGCCCCTTCATCTTGCAGACATGCCTGCTGCTCTGACACAGATCGAAACTGCAACCTCTCAAACATGGAATCCTATAAAAGTGAATTCACGTGATGAAAATGAATTCAGTCCCATCACGAGATACTATAATCCACGTGTAATTACCATGCTTGCATGTAGGAATATAAAGAAGCATTAATTGAAATATACAGTAGAATTTTCATTCCTGTGTACCTCCAGGCAGTTAATGTACATGGAGTAGAGTTCTGTTTTGTCAGTCTCCTCCAGGATGTTGCTCTGCTCAGCTGCTGTCAGATGCTGCTGCAGGTACACTTTGACTTCTTCAAAGCTTCAGAAACACAGTACAATTTAATCAACAATCAAAGACATCCATAAATGTGATAGAAGCCATATTCAAACAGGCCTTCATCATTGTGATTCCTTAATACCTTACCTGTACTTCAACAGGAGTTTAAGCACTACTGATCGAACCACTGGATTTTTATCCACAGAGTCATTGAACGGGGAAAGCATCTTTGTCAGCATTTTAGAATTAACTGAAAAAAAATAAATAATAATATTGAGAGTTAACAAAAGACATATATGCAGAGGCATGTACATGTACACACAAGTGTTCGGACAGCATCTTACCCCTGAGAATGGGAACAGGTTCAGCCTCCACCATGAGAAAAGACAACAAATGAAGAATGACAGCTGAACAGGGGGGAGAGTTGTCCTTGAAGCACACACTAGACACCAGGTCTATGAAGAATGCGTTGCACTGCTTCCTGAACTGAGCATGTTGATTGATCAGAAGCCTGCGCAGCACATCAGTGGAAATGGTGACAGTTAATCGGGGCTCCTTTCAAATTTAGTACAAAACACATTCAGACAGAATAATTTGAACTGAGATCCACAGGTTTGAAGCAGTTCCTAATGAAAAAAAACCCAGCCATTTTTTTTTTAAACTTAGCTTTCTCATCCTTCCCAAAATTAGGACAGAATAATAGACTACTGATTGCTTTTCATGTCTTTCGGCTACAGTTATACCTTTAAATTCCATACATATTTATTTGTAAATACAACAGTGCACACAGAACAAAACCAACTGTATGTCCTCTGAAGGAAGAATGTTGAAGTCATCTGGAACTGGCTGCATGCAGAGAGGACAGTACATCTGACCGGGCGCCAACCACTGTCTGATGCAGGCCGTGCAGTAGATGTGTTGACAGGGTAAGCAGATGGGATCTTGGGGGTCGCCCATACACACAGGACACCATTTGATCCCAAATCTAGATGAAAAAAATGGATGAAAGGTGAAGACCCCATGTACAGCCACAATACAGTATCAGAATATAGAGATTCACATACAGGGCAAAAGCTACAGCAGTGAATCTGTACCTGAAGATGTGTTCAACTGCTCCATCTTTGCAGGCTACCAGTAAACCAATTACTGCTTCAAATGCCTGCTGAGTTTTGAGGTCAGAATTCTTTTCCAGTGTCTTGATGGGAGACAAAATTGTTTTGGTTAATGTGGGTGCAATTTCAAGGTAATTTCTTGAATTCATTTCATGGAAAATAAAGTTTGTATGAACAACCATGACCAACCTGGCCAAGTCCTCTGGTATACTCTAAAACTACAGGTGTCAGCTTCTTCTCTACCTCCTCAATGCCCAACACCATGTGCTCCACAAATAGAGACAGAGAAAATATCCGATTCCATCCAATTCTAAAAAAACAAAAAAAAACAAAAACAAATAACCATCAAATTTAATAAAATGAAAGTCATACCTAAACACATAAGCTTAAAAGTTTTGCAAACAACAGTCTCATAAGGACAATATGAACATCTTCAAGCTTTACTTACTGGACCCTTTGGACCATTGCCTTGCTCCTCTCTCCATAGTGTCTCACGCTGTCTTCTGAGCAGATCAACTCAATGGGAACCTGGAGTTTTTTGACCTGCCTGAGCCAGGCTTGTCTGTCAGCATCTGTGTCCAGCTTCTGAGGCTCGAGGTACTCCACACATGCAAGAGCAGCATACACATCTACTACCTTGAAGGCAGAAGAATATCACCATATGTTAAAGGTTAGTAAAGACCAATGGAAAACATTACACAAAAAACAATGTACTCAACCATGTACTCAATGTATTGCATTAGTTTAAAAAAAAAAAAAAACCTTAAATGACTGAAGTGGACGAAGAAAAGCATTTTTAAATAATTCTTGAGGCTCACCAGTTCCACTCCATTTATGGTATGATGATTCTTCAAGAGGACCTCAGTCACCTCAGGCTCAATGCAGATCATTCTCGAGAGGTTCTGCAGTCGCTTCTTGAACTCATGATAAGCAGCATGGACCCATGGAAGAGATATTACCTTATCCATGGCACTGTCCTGCGATCGCAGCTCATTGACACAACAGTTCAAAGCACCACACAGGAGCTAGAGAATCAAATAATATGAATTATCTTATAATGCATATACTGGATTTTGAATGCAAATGATCACAGACAGCATGATCAAACTTTAAAATGCAAGGGCTTCAAATATTGTAAGTGAACAACCTTCAGATTTTCCTCATGAGTCACATTCATTGTCATGGAGACAAAGTCCTGTAGGTAACGGTGGAAAAACTCTGTCTGCATCTCTAGGTCATCTTTGGCAATGTACTGGCCCAGTGGTGTCTTCCAAAAGAACTCATCAAACTGACTTTGTGTCTGGCCTATCAATAAAAGGTAGTCATATTTCAATTAAAAAAACATGATAACACCACATTAGTGACATATCACTTAAGTACCTATTAACAGACTGATACCTTCATGTTGAAGAGCATGAACCCAGAGTTCTTCCAGGTAGTCTTTGATCCTCCAACTAAAGGGCATGCTGCAACCAATGTTTCTGCCTAAGGCAATGTGGTTCTGCACAAGGATTGTCCTCGTCTCAGAGCTGTGGATGGGACAAAGATACACAAGAATTAAATTTTAAAAAGGCAGAATATGGAGAAGTAAGGTGTGAGTAAAGCACTGTAATTTATGAGAACTAGGTAAGCCTTTTGCAAATGTGATACTATCGTCACTTACTTGTGGTCCAGTCTTATGTATGGGACTTCCAGCAGCTTATCATTGCCAAAGATATCTAACCACAGCCTCTTGACAGATTCACCACAGTTGCTATCTAGCAAGATGTCCAGATTTTGGTCACGGTCAATGACTGAGATCAGCTGGGCCAAAAAGGGGATGACCACAGCCTGAACACGCTTCCATAGGGTATTTCTGTCATCATCCAAAATTCAGGTTAAAAATTTAGTTCAGAAACCAGGGATATGTACATAAATATGGAAAATTGTGCTATGTGTGAATATAGCACTTACCTAAATGTTCCTCCTTCTTGTAAGGCATCAATGTTGGAGGCTTCCTTAATGACCCAGTTGCTTTTGATGGACATTAAGGCATTTCCATCATGAGTCATCAGAAGAGAGTGAAGGTGCCTCTTAACAGTTTGCAGAAATTGACCTGATGAGAATTAGATAGCATAATGAGTATTGCAAAAAGCTTGCAAAAATTAACAAAAAGCTGAAAAGTGTTAGGATTGTTTGTACCTTTTATTTCATCACTGTCGTTGAGCAGCATTAGTAGGATCTCCACTCTCTGAGTACTGCGGTACCCACTGTCCACCTGGTCCCTCAGCATACCCACTGCACTCTGCACACAGCTCCGCACTATCGCTGTAGTATCCAAAACATTTTCCCAGTCCTGCAGCAGGAGGACAGACAGGTGAAGAACTAATGTCACAACTAACCCAGAAGAAAATTTGCACATCACTGTTGTCAGACCTCTACAAGAAAATTAATTTTGTGTGGGGTGAAAAGGAAATTAAACTTTAAATCAATAGACATGATGTGTTTTAGATTATGCTGTTGTCAACTTAATGTCCAAAGGTCATTTATATAACCATGTATATTTTCAATTTAAACCACAAAAAAACCTACTGTAGTTTGTTGGAAATTTGTGCTGGTTGTACTCGCATTTTCATCCTCAGGTTCTGCTTCATTCTGCTCATTTTCAGTGTACATGTCATCCACCTCCATAGCTGTACAAAAGTATTTTGTAATTAGACAAGATGTTTTACTGCAAAGAGATGTTATATAGATGGAAATATCATTTGCCATTAGTTAAATATAAACAAATTACCTTCAGGCTGGCTCCTTGCTTTTTCAAACAGTTGACTAATTGTCATGTTTTGCAAGGCTTTGATGTCTGAAACAATATCTTTTGACTTTCTGAGGTCATCGATATGAACTGATCTCCAGGGGCCTATAGAAGGTGAAATATCTGTGATAGACTCATTAACCTTAAAATGAAATGACAACAAAATTACATTTATAAATTGTGGTAACTTCACCTCCATGAAACCCAACGTAGGAAGTTCCTCCTTCCATTCTTGGCAGTCTTGTGATGAAGTAGACAGACACCTTGCTCCCTGTGCTCTCCTGAGTTATCTTGTTGATTTCATTTGTGGATGAATACCTAGAAAAAAAAAAAAACCCTCAATGTTGCAAAATCACATAATGGCACATACTCTAATGTCCTAGACAGGAAACATTGGACTTACTTTGCAGATGCTATAAGATTTGCACTGTGAGAGGCTTCATCAAAATCACACTGAATGATGAGGATCTTGTTGCAGGATCTTTTTGCGGCATCACTGGTTCCAGTTCCAGAAGTTAGGAAATTCCTGAAAAAAAAAAAACTATGATCATACTATTGAAGTAAAACCATAAGACTGTATGTATATTCTATAGATAAATCGAAATAAGTATATTACAGAAAATATTTCTTAATGGGTACTACTGGTACCGATTTAAAAACAATGGTGGGATGTACATCCTACATTTCAGTAAATTCCAGTTTAGTGTTCATTTTAGAACAATGTGTTGATTTTAGAGCATTTTGTGATTATTCATAAAACTTAACTATTATACTAGGAATTGCTACAAATCCCTGAAAACTTCTTGTAAAAATACAGTATGTAAGAAGGCCAAGTGTATATCAGTTTCATTAATCATTAAGTTTAGCATGAGTAAGTATAATCTAATCTAAATTATTTTGGGTTTTTCACAAGTTTATTTTTTTACAAATGCTGTACCAATGCAGACACTAAAATATATGAATACCTATAAAACTAACACAATATATAAGTAATCCTTTGTTTCCTGACATTATTCGTTAACACTGAATAACCATAAATTCTCTTAGTGCATAATTGTTCTGACACAAAAAAGCTGTTAGTCAATATCTGTACAAATAAACAAGCCACGAATTAATAAAGAAGTAAAATACAAAATTAAAAATGAATATACTTCAGTGGTTTTATATACTGCACATTACTGAGAATTTAATGTGAAAATAACAGTATGTTTCAGGTTAATGAGTGGTAAGTGTGGTAAATTAGCAGCCTATAAAATGACACCAAATACTGTATATAAACAAACCTGATCTTCTTGAGGAAGGAGTGTTCTGTGTCGAATTGCTGAAGTGAGAGAAGCTCTACACTATGCAACATTGGCTCAAGTGGCTCCAAGTCAGATGCTGTCAGAAGTCTGGAGAATGTTGTCACCTATGGATTAAAAAAAGGACTTAGTAATGACGACTTGTTGAATGACTGCAGAATACATTTGAGAATGGCATTGTGGAACAACTTTAAATTTACCTCTGTGAAAGAGAAGGAGCGATGGACATCTTGTTCTATGTGAGCAAGTATGAAGTCAGCTAAATAACTGTTCTTCTGCTCTTCAAAGTAGACCCTTGCCAGGTGTTCGCTTTCCACTTTGGGAAGACGTGTGCAGTCCAACCGTACCACTGAGTCTGGCGTTGCACAGTTGAGCAGTATGAGCTTTGCCTCGTCCAGCACTCTCCTATCAGAATCTGAGATTTCCATATTGTCCTTTTGCTTTTCTATGACTTGAAGTACCACAGAAGCACATGTACCAGAGTGGTAGCCAATGAAGACATCTGGAGGTCGGTATTTGTATGTCTGAGGCACTACTGCATGTTGACTGCTGACACAGACAAACTGATCAACCCACCGCTCCAGTTCATCCACAATTCTCTTCTGCTCAGTTTGGAGGACAGTGTGGATATCCAGGTAATGTTTCTCCAACCTGTTGATCAGGGGTATTGGGAACTGTTTGTAGACAACTTCTTTTTCCTCAATGACAATTAGCCGGAAGTCTTTGTGCACTCGGCATTTGACGCGATGGGTTCCCAGCCCAAGGTCCACATATTTTTGACCTCCCAAATACACATAGTATTGGTTGAGAGCATCGTAGAGACTTTCGTAAAGGTTCTGCAAGTTTAGAAGAACCACAGTTTGACCTGTCTCCATGCAGATCTTTACTCTGTTGATGTTGCGGCATATCTGGGTATACTCTTGGTCTTTGGGGAAGCTGGATCCAAAGATTATTTCAGGCTGATCACCTTCTGAGAAAAAGGTTTGCTGCAGGATCTGTAGTGCCGCATAGTTTTTTGTTAGAACCAGCAGGTACCGACATTCTTCTTCCTGTCCAACTGCCTGAATGTTTTCTCTCACAAACTCAATGGCACTGACGTTATCCAGGTTGGGTGTAATGTGCAGTCTTTCAGTGAAGACAGTAACTGCATCCACATCATCTCTGCCACTGAAATTTCTCAACACTGCCTTCACAATCTCCTCCGTAGTTGGTTTCTGTTGAGATGCCTTGGCCACTGCAAAAATCATCTTGACTAAGCTGTAGTAATCACGAAGGCCAAAAAATCCTTTTCCTCGTCTGCGACAGATGTTCAAGTAGGCTCTTGCAAAAGGTTGGAAGAAATCCCTCACCTTCTCCAAAACCATTGCATCAGATGAGCATATGCCCTTAGCACTCTCGATTAGCTCCCTTTCATCAGGGTCACCACGTGAGACAAAGATGCCTCTGTTCATCTTTGCAGGGTCTAAAGCCCAGTTGGAGATGCCAATGAACCCAACCTTTTTGTGTGGTAGTGGGTCATCATCAATGCATCCCTCTTCTAGTAGTGGGTGAAGGGTTTTCAGTGGCATCTTTGGGGAATCCTCAGCCAACCCAATCTCATCCAGGACGACAACAGAAATGTACTCATTCAGGTTCTTTCCTTCCTGGAAGCGGCCACATTGTTTGAAGGTATTTATGATACCTTCTGGTGTTGAGTGAGGGCTACACTGGAAAGACACTAAATGGATCTGTTTAAGCCTTTTATAGAGGTCAGAGTGAGCAGCTTGGCCCTGCATTGCATCTGCCACCAAAGTTTTAGACAGAGATTTAGAACTTCCAGGTTTTCCAACCAAGAACAAGGGGATTCTAAGTTCAATGCAGAGCACCATCATGAAGACATTTTCTTTGAGCGCACTATTTCTTGCAATTGTTTCACCCAAAGGCACACCACTCAAAAGCAGATCCTGCATGACAGAGATTTCCTGCATCACTCTTGCTGGGGTGTACCCTTCTGGTAAGCTTTTGCTGATTTTCTGCCTGTATTTATCCTTATTTTCTAGGCATGCATGATAACACACCCCAGTGGCCATCACAAGAGACCAAAGCACAGGGTCTCTCAACTTCCTCTCAACATTTTGATTTCTCTCAAACTCTTCAAGCTCTGCAAAAAACATCACATGGTTCTCAAAGAACCAAACAAAAGCCTGCATGCAGCGCTCCACATCTCTCAGGCTGACAAAGCTGCATTCATCTTTTCTTGTTCGCATGTACTTCTGTGAGGCTGAAAGGACATATGTTATCAACTTGATGTAACTTTGGTTAATTGCTTTGGCATCAACCACCCGTTGGACAATCTGCTGGATGTATGTTTTCTCTATGTGATCATTTAACTGTCCAAAGTCCCACACCAGAGGGATCATGCTTGGTGGCAAAGCTTGAACTCTATACACTAACTGGCGAAGTGGGATAGAACCAAGCTTTTCATCTGTCTCTTCTGCTCGAACTCTGTAACCAAGACCAGCAGATTCTAACCTTTGTATCATCTCATCTGTGTGCTTTCGGTAAGGGTTGCATGCTGCTATTATCTGCAATCCACAGTCAGGTGTCAGACCTTCCCCTTTAACTGTCTTGTCACAGAGGACCTCCTTAATACTGCTGATGGCTTCAGTCGTGTTAGCCTCATCAAAGAAGAGAACAGAGTCAAATCCATAGTCTTGTTTGTTGGTAACAGCAACAACTTCTGCTTCTCTGACTTTGGTGTAAATCATGTCTGAAGTTGTTCCTCCATGCACTTTCACCAGTTTCATGTTCTCAGTGGCCACTCCACTCCTCCGCAACTCACAAAGGAATTTGATGAGTCTCGTTTTGCCACATCCTGTCTCTCCCATGATAATGACAGGAATGCCACACCTGAACCGCATATGGATTGCCAGCATCTTCAATATGTTGTCAGTTGTAAGCTCATATGTTTCATCAGGATCAAGAGGCCACTGGATGCCAAGAACATTGCAGATTCGCTCTATTTTCTCCCCTCTTGGTAGTTGATCAAAGTCAATGTTGAAAGGAACTCTTTGTAGCTGTAGACCTTCATACAATTCCCTTGTCATGACATTCTTTTTTATCACCCTTCTGGAGGCTGGATCAATGGCATCTACAACATTTTCATTTAGCTGAAGGTGGAAGCCAATGAAGGTCATGGATACACGGTCATCATTGAAAAAGATGTATGGATGTGCTTCTGTTTCCCATCTCTTCCGAATCCGAAAAGGGGCCAAGTCTTCTTCACAAACACCAGTCAACTCCATCTGCAGCCTCCCAGGACTCTGGTCAGAGATGCGCAGTGATGGAGTGGCAAAGTCTTTCGCCATCAGAATCATGAAGTCCACCACAAAAGTCTTGAATCCTTTTAGAGTGTCGCCAGTGAAAGCAGCATCACAGAAAACAGATGACTCACAATCTCTCAGCTGAATGTTTAGGAACCATGAAAAATTTCTCAGTTCTGCCCAGGATGGATCCATTATGCCACAGTACATAAGAAGCATCTGTAGACATTCCACATGTGACCCTTGCACACCATGATATGCAAATGCATCAAGATCACTCTTGTTATGAAACTGCGTGAGATACTGGTAAGGCCTTTGGAAGGCTTCACTCCTGAATTCTTCGTCATCCATAAGTGGATCTTCAGCATTCATAATGGTAGGATCTGGCTTCCTCATTTCTAGTATTAACACCTCTTTAGGTGGTTGGCAGAAAATGTTTGGGAAGACATCTGTAAATGAGCTGTTGGCAGTTTGAGCCTACAAAGAAAACACAATCTAAGATAAGTAACTGTTTGAAATAATTAATAAGTGTTATTGCACCACATGTAAAGACTTACTTGCCGTGAAGCATTTCTGGGTTCCTTAATGGCTGGTTGCAAAATCTCTATGACGTACAGCTGCTTGTCACTGCACTTCCACAGCTTTCCCTCAGAGTCCATTAGATAGCGAAGAATCAACAACTTGAAAAGAAATTCATGGAGGCCTTTCCGCACCTTTTCAATAATAAAAACATAAAACACATACTTAATTCTTTGACTCCAGATGCAATGTGTCTAAATATGCTTTATTTAAAATATACAGTTATAAAAAGTTATGTTTAACATCACACTGATGCTCATTATTACCGATGATGTGACATCAAAATGAAAAATAGTAAGGTCTGTCTTCTTGGGGCTATTAAGCAGAGACTGAAGGATGACATTATCATCAACAGTTGGTTCAATCATGCGAATGCATCTCATCATTGTAGGCTTTTTGGTTGTTTGCTTCAGTTTTTCATAAAGCCTCTTGATGTAGAGAGATTTACCTAAAATGTTTAAAAGAGAAGTCATTATTAAACATATCAGCAAACCCAGCACTGAGATATTCACCATCACTGCATTTAAGAATGTGAAAGAAAACAGTTTTGTACATATACACACCAACACCAGCTCTTTTGGATGACACAATCCCAATGCATAATCTGTCTTTAAATGCAGCTGCAGCACTGGACTGATCTTTTGGGACAACATAATGTTTGTGGAGGTATCTCTGGATCCTAGGCAAGGGCTCCTGGGGGACCATATGCAATCTGTATTGACTGAAGGCCGCAGGAAGATAGGCATGTTCTCTTTCAGAGCTGCAGATGATGACAAGGCTGTAATCTTTTCTGCTCTGCATTTTCATTCGTTGAAAAAAGCTCTCAACTTTAGAGCTCACGTCATAAGTAAGCAGATCTCCATACAGCAGAGAGTAAAGCTTATGTCCTCTGTAGCCCTCAGTGAGACAGCGTCTAAGGAATAGTTCCACTTGTTCGTAAGGTGTTGAGGAGTTGCAGAGAAGGACTTCATCGTAGGTTGGAAGTGCCTCATCTTCACTGCTCATGTAAATGGAGATGCAAGATATCAAAACCTCATCTTGTGGACAAACAATAAGGTTTGGACTGCCAGTGGTCAAGCCCTTAGGTAGCTGCCTTTTTATGTAGCGCACAGTGCTCTCTTCAGACAGGTCTTCTTCACTGTCATCTTCTTTGTTGGCCAGTATTTCTAACAATCTTCCAAGGCTTTTGGTGTCAAGAATATCTGGCAGAAAATTCTTCATATCTTTCATATAAGCATTCCACATCAAATCAAATTTTTGGGAACCATGTACTGATTCCACAAGGCTTGGCAGATGGTCCAACTCGCTGGTGAAATCTGGGCCTCTGGGTTCACTTGCTGGCACAACAACAAAAGTCTGAAATTCAATGTCCTCATTTTGCTCTTGTGGTTGAGTGAGGATTTCATATTGAAGTGCATGCCACACCTGCCTCAAGTCTGAGGCTGTGCAGTTTGGCTTGACAAAAGAAAGCATCATAAGAACTTGGTCTTCCACATTGGTCACATTTTGCTGAGTCAGCTTACTGCACAGGTAGACAATCTGTTCTGCTGTATAGTAGTTCAGATAGTAATTTTGGGATCTCTGCCTGTCCACAAAATCCATCCAGTAGTCCAGGCATTTCTCCATTTTCCTGCAAAGTTCAGGAAGCTGCTCCTCTACGATTCCCTTCAAAATGACAACACTGAGCACACTGCCCAGATTAAAGTCCATTATAATGCTGGGCTCTTCACTGCTTGAGCAGCAGTTGATGTGAGCTTCCCAGTGTCTGAACAGAGGATTGCCAGCTGTGTAAAGGGCAATGAATGCATCTGCTAGTCTTTGAACACTGGCAAAAACCTGAAAAATAATAACAAATTTACTGTCAGCCACAACTGTATGTATATTTTGGAAGCATGCAATCTTGCTTCAGTGAAAGGTGTCAATCAATTTCAACTACACATAAAATCTAAAGCATTTTAAATATATATTGGTAGGGGTGATAGTTTGCCTATGTACTATATGTCAACAAGTATGTGAGTTGTAGGATTTTGAGCTCAGGAAGATGATTTCAAAACTGTGTAAATGTCTAAGGACAACCTAATTATCATTCATGACCATGTCAATGAAGTCTGTGAACCCTGTACAGGGAGATGGTTGACACAATAACACAAACATGTTATCAGGGAAACATTTAGACATACATCTTTAAAGTGATCAACTTCATTCTGCCCCTGATCCCCTTTTCCAGACATGAGCATGAGTTTATTCTGCAGCTCCCGCAGCTCCTCAAGAGAGTAGCAGCGGATCTGCTGCCCATCATCATGGTCCTCTGGAATCTGCAGTTTCAGTGCTGTGTCAAGACTCAGCTGCAGTGACAAATGTAAACACACTCATAATTTTGTTGCAACATTTAAATCCAGATCATTCACAAGACATAATCTGTGCTGTATGGCAGGAGGAATGCAATTATAGTATCTCTGATTTTCTTACTTACCTTTTTTACGTTCTGTGCACTGATGAGGTACATTCCCTTTTTGTTGATGGCTGATGCCAAAGACAGCGATGACAACTCCACTGATCCATGACTGTCCTTCACAGTCTTCAGCCATTCAAGATGACGTGCACTGTCACGCTGCAAGAGAATGACTATTCTTAGTAGTGTTGTTCAATATTAATTTGATTTCAATTTGGAAATCAAATATTAATCTGATTTTGCTCAATATTAATTTGATTTCTCATTGTACACAATTTATGTTGCTACTTACCTACCACTAACTTATCATTAAGTTGTATACAATAGTAAAATTATTACTTAGGTTACATCATACCCAGAATTTTATAGTACGTTACTAGTCAAGTAATGTACTGTGATAAATGTCCTTAACCTTACAATCTGTCTGATTGGATTTTTATTCTTGTTAAGTGAATAAGGATCATTGGTGTCCATTAACAACAGGAAGGATGTAGTACTTTCACGTCTAGTAGGTGGCACTGTGGGACGGACTGCATACAAATTCCAGAAGGTTTTCTCAAATCAGAACCAAAGCTATTGACTACAAATAACAACATATGAAGAAAAAATCTCAATACAACAATATTTTAAGAAAAGGGTAATTAATTTGTTATATTTCTTTACAGAGTCACACATTAAAGGCTTGAACCAGTAGAACATAGTGGCATGCCTTTGAGTTTGTGTGTGTGTGCGTGCGCTGAGAGGTGATGTCTCTGTATCAAAGTCATAAAATACCAGGGTTTATGACTCTAGGCCCCCCGTTATCTGATGATACTGATGTAAGACTAGATTTATTTTTTTTAATTATTTTTCTCAGCCCGTCACTTCTACCTTACAATCTTCCGTTCCGCTTCCCCCGTTACTCTCTCTCTCCCCTGATCTCTCTAAAAATCACTCTGCCAACCCATCACTCTCAAACAACCGTCTTCATGGGCAAATACCTAGTCCCTTCATAAATGCAACACAAACATCTAAATAACATATATTCCTTTTGTATATAAATTCAAAGAAAAATAAAACAAACTCAGATTCACAAAAAAATAAATCTAGTCTTACGCTGAGAAAGAATAGTTGCGTTCTGTCTTACTGATACACTACAACATTATGTAGAGGCATCGATGTTGGTTATTTGAAATTTGAAAATGCAGATATGAATTTTGTGTTTTGTATGGTCAACATCTAGTATGACAGATTAGAAGGGAAATATGAGAACTGTTTTATATTTAAGACTATAACCTTGTATTATACGCTATATGGTGTGTCAACAAACCAATTACCACTCTCCCAGTTTAGTTACTCTTATTACTGGTTAAAGAACACAGAAAAGTAATCGTGATTTAGTAAATATTTTCAACGGCATTATTATAGGGATGGTGCCCTCTCACCAGTTTCTTTGGTAGGTTGCTGTCATTCTCCAGAGCTCTCCAGAGCTTCTGCAGCACCTCCTTGAAAGCCTGAAACCCGGAGTTTGGTTTGAGCTCATAAAGCATTGATGAATATCCAAGGACAGCATCATGGAAGCAAGCAACCCGATCCACATCCATGTCATTCTCTCCCGCAGAGATGGAGGCCAGGTCAACAAAAACCTTCAACTCATTGATATCTGAAATTAAAGAACACATTTAAAAAATGCACCTGCCTGTAAATAAAATTTTTACGATGATTAAAGCAGGTGTTAATATTTCTTACCCTCAAGTGCATCCTTTACCCATTTTACAAAGAGTCTTCTATGTCCCAGTTCCTGTAGACACAGTCTGCGAGGCTCAGTGATGTCCACCAGAACCATCTTTGCCTGCATCAAATCATTGTCAATGCAATTCAGGGGCTCATTCTGAAAGTCTGCACGACTCTGAAGGGAGAACAAAGCCAAGGTTATTCTTAACAAAGCTTAATGGTGCCAAAGTACTTATGTCTAAAATCAATTTGTGTACTTTTATATCAGAACCCAAACATTTCATTTTCTTTCTACACATTATCTGTATAAATCAGATCCTGACACTTTTTAATGTGAAATATGAAACAGTGTACTGATGATGCAACATACTTAGCTCAAAACATGGCTACTTACAACTTCTGTGAGTGTCTGCAGAGCTCTGAAGTCACCTTGAAGACCAAGTGTCTCTTTGACGATCATGATGATTTCAGCTGATGCCACAGCTAGATGAAGCTCATGATACTGCTCGATCTGCTGAACCCGTCGGTGGATCCACTGCTTGTCATTTGAAGTGTCAATTCTGCACATAATGTCCAAGTCCTGTCCAAGCTCTTCGTACTTGCCCTTGTAAACTCTAAAGAGTTGACTGACCTCCTCAAGTCTCATAGTGCCATTCTTCAAAGAACTATAGATGTTTCTGTAATTACTGAAGCAAGGCTCAAAAATCTCATCATAAATAATATCTGGTGTTGCCATAATGTCGACAACTTCAGTTCTATCTCCGTCTTCGCTTTCCATTTCATGAGCGGCATCAGCAACGTCAGCGGCTTGTTTCTCCCAACACACTTTGAATATATAACTGTTTCTGAAGGTGTAGAGAACTTCTGCCATGTTTCTGATGTTTTCATCGAGCCTGAAGTAGGTGACAACACCAGCCATCTGAGAGGACAGCTGGTCAAATGGATGAACCTCCATAAAAATGTTCAGATGCACGGACTCTATGTCAATTTGTTGGTTCTCCTCAGTGTCAGCAATATCAACTTTCATGGAAAAAACATGAAAATGTTAACTTTGATGTAGCTGGAAGTGCCTGATCAAATCAAAATGACACTAACATACCTGTCATATGTTCTTCAAGTTTGTGGCTCATTGCTAGGAAGGTGTCCGCAAGGTTTTTCTCATAATACACAGCGTCCACTTCCTGTTGTCTCAAATGTAGCAGCCTCTTCATTTTGGTGCTGTCCTTGTATTGGTCATTCTCACAGAGGCAATCTGTTAATGTTAAGTCACACATATTTGAATCTCTATTAAGCCACTGTAAACAGAAGCATGTTCCAGGGTTATTAATCATTCAAAATAAGCACATTTCTGACTTTTATTACCAATCTTCAGCAGGTCTAAGTAAGCAGTCCTCCCTTTTAGAATGACTTTTAGCAGGCTGATCTTAATTGCTCCTTTGACCAGCATATTGTTGATGGCTGTGAAGGATGATATGGCTATAGCAATTCTCTCACTAGCCTCTGGTGATAGTTTCTCAATCACCTTTTCTTCTGCACCTATAATGACAGAAAACATGTTAGTGTTTTATTTCGAACCACATAAATGAATAGAATACTTGAGAATATTCTCATGAAGTTACATAACAGATGCTTAAGCATTTGCTGCTGGACGGTTTTAGTTTTAAATCTTAACAAGCACGTCATCCCTGTGTGTGTGTGTGTGTGTNTTGCTGCTGGACGGTTTTAGTTTTAAATCTTAACAAGCACGTCATCCCTGTGTGTGTGTGTGTGTGTAATCTGGTGCCACTAATATTCTACCTTCCGACCCTCCACGTTATGTAGTGGTGTGTGAATGTTTTCAGTGTTCACTTTTGTTTGAAGAGATACCGTGCAGTTGGAAAATGTCTTTGGCAGCGGTCCAGGAGAGGAGGTGCTGGAGGACAACCTCTTCATCATCTTGATAGTTTCCTTGGCTGTCTCTTGGCCAGGACTTTTGGACAATGGCTGAGATAAGTTTTCCAAACTTCTTCCAGTTTATCCTGAGCTTCTCAAATAGTTTTCCCTCAGACTTGGTCTGAATATCCAAGAAACAGACATGAATTAATGAATGTGTAACCACATCTCTTAAATATGCAGCAAAAATAAAAAATGTCTTATAACATGTTAAATGTCTTATGTGTTATAAGACAAAAATGTCTTATAACATTCTTTAGAAAGAATGCTGCTCAGTATACGCATTTTATTCATTTTTTCTGGTCTTTTTAGTGGTCTAGTTATCTGGGGGAATTTTATGAAATCTGTCTGCTGGTTGTTGGAATAATTTACAACAAAGGTTCAATTTGTAATTCTCTACTCTGTAGTTTTAGCTGAAGGGATTATGCATATTGCTCTTAAATGACTGTGCTGTCTGTATGAAATGTAACACTGAGGAGTCTTTATACCTGGCACAAAGATGTAACAGCCTCAAGAGCACACTTCTCAACACTGGCAGCAACATGTGGATGAGAATCATTGAGTTCCTCAATCTTTGAGCAGTAGAATTCAATTTGATTCAGCGTGGATTCCTAAAACCACACGGTCACATTATAAAATAAACAAGATATATCCCAGTTAAGAAACAATCTAACTGAAGTTAAAGGATGTATTGCCTACCTTTTTAAACTTCCCCTCAAAATCCATAGTGAGCTTCTGTCTCCATTCTGTTGTGCAATCCTTATCTTTGAATTCAACAGATATGATGTTGTTCCACATCTGTCAAGCACAAACAATAAAAGCTCCACGTTCAAACGTTCTCTACCAAAAAATGGTTGAGTATTCAACTCAATGTTCTGGTTTTTATTCGCAAGGTTATCTAATATAGTAAGTAGAAATATTCAAAAGATGAGTTACAAAGTGCTTCACAACAGGCTACTTGGGGAATGAGTACAAGAACACTGGATAAAAAGAAAATCAAAACAATGAGTATAATGACACTGCTCACGTCAGTCTCTGCCTCTGGGATGTAGATGGTATAAAGGGAGGACAAACGACTTTTGAATAAACAGTCTCTGAAGCACTGACTGATCCATTCTCTCATAGTGTCCAACACCTGGGAGATCAAGTCTTTTACATAGCAACGTTGATTTCTTCCTTCCTCCTGAGTCGCCTTAAAAAAAATTAATAAAAGTTATTAACATTTGAGAACTTAAATTATTAGGACATTTAAGTAACAAAGTTGAAATCTTTCACTTTACATACCTGTGTCCTGTTACAGTGAACCACATCTGAAACCGATGCAACCAGATTCATGCAGGCTACAGGAATGTCTGTGTAGTTCTGGGTTAACGATGGAGGTTTGACTGCTTTGCAAATCTTCTCCAACAATTTCACTGCTATTGCCATGCAATCTCTGCTGTAAGCCTCATTAAAGATACTATAAAGACAGGAGTAACAAATTAAACTACTACTGTCATAAAATAAGGGAAACAAGACAAAGGCCTTTAAAAACCAGGATAAATCTCCAGACAGGACTTTAAAGGAGCACACCTGAGATTTAGCATGTTTCAGCTCAATATTTAAAACCTGCATACATGTTACATGAGTGACAACCATTTTCTGAAACATAAAACAGTATTTTAGTTTTTGTGTTATTTTGCTAAATCCCCTGATCTTTCAAAATCAAATGTTTAGGTGATACACTCACCTTAAACTTAAATGTGCAAACATGCAAAATAACCAGCATGTTCCTTTTAAGTGTTTTACCAATAGAAGTTTGGAAACTTCACTTTATATTGTCTTGTATTGGCTCTTAAATGTGGCTACATCTGTGCTGTACAGAATAAAGCCAAACAGAGATCGAACGCTTTGGGTTATAATTTGGTGGTTAATTTCTGAATACTGAAGAGTTTGGTAAAGTTGAACTACAAATGATTATAAATGATTGTGAACAAGAGCAAATAAGTGCAAATCACCTGTATTTTTCCTCAATGAGATTCCCTTGGATATGTGAGAGAATGTCTGATACTTTCTGTAAAATAGAAAAACAAGAATATTAGTTCACTGTGACATAACTTTAATGTTCTCATTTGTAACTAGTTTCTGCTTCACCTGGAAGTTGCTGTAGGAAATCTCTTGAGGAGCCTTTATAGTTAAAACGTGAAGAATGTCCAAAAGCTCCGTGTTATTGTTGATGCTGCACTCCATGAGTTCATCAATTGACATCAGGAACAAGCATGAACGCGCTACCAGAGGGTCCACTTCCAATAAATGACCGTGACTTTTCATCAGCTTCATTATTGCCCTGAAAATTAGATTGCACCCAAAAATTTAATATCGATCCATTTCCAGATCAGTTCACTGCAAGATATTTGTACAAGTGTAGGATTCTTACCTTCTGTCTTGACTGTTCATGTATGCAGCGTTACGCATCTCAAGGCCCTGCAAACCTGCCCAAGTGATTCCCTGCTTTGAGCTCCCTGTTGTTGGTACTTCAAAAGGCTTTGCGGTACCCTTGAGGAGGTGAAGGAGTGGAAGTACCAGAATCCAGTGCGGCATTCCCTTTGTTTTCACATTGTTTATCAGAAGCACCAACACTTCTGGCAGACTAAAAAAAAAAAAAGACAATTCTATAAGATTCTAATGGAAGCAGAATGTCAGTAGATTATTATGAAGATGAGGTTCCTACTTTTTGAGACTAGAGACATCTTGTGAAAAATGAGTCCAGTACAGGAGGAAATCGTCTTTATTCAGTTTGGGCAAGCACAGGGCAGTGCAGAGTCGAGCAATCTCAGCATCATTCAGTTTGATGCCGTACTGCTTACGCACAGACAGCATAATCACAGCTGCCCTCATAAGATCCTGAATGTAAGTACTCTTCCACTCTCCCTCATTTAGCAACTGAGGGATCACATTGATCAGCATAAAGTCCTTTATCAACTTCCTCACCTAAGATATCAAATCAGAGAAACAGAAAGTAATTTGGGATCATCATTCCTTTCATGGTTATGAAAAATGGAACTTTGTGAATACTTACATTGTCTTCACCATAGTCTAAGGAGTACCACTTTTTTTCCTTCTCCTCAAACACAAAGGGATTTCCATAAACCTGAAAGAACTGATTCAACTGAATCAGAAAACTCTTCAAATTGGTATCAGACCAGCTGCTGAGAAGATCAAAAATGGTCTCGAGCATGATAGTTCCTGCAATGTCTTTGCCTTGAATGAGACTTTTCTTTTGTTCAGGCCAAATGGCATCTTTTAGTCGTTTCATCATTCCCTTTGTTGGCTCTGCACAAATGATGTCGTCATATTGATGCCAGTCCCCTTAATCAAAACAGAAATTATGTAATTAAATTGTGTATACCACAAATATGTCATTCCATGTAATAATAAAATACTATTAACATGTAAACAATTTATAACTGGGCAAATGAAGACTGTACTCACCATCTTCATTGAGAAACTGAGATTTCACAAACAAACACCTATTGGTAGGTTGTGTAGAATCCAGTTTGTATATGTACTCAAACTCATACTTTTCCTTTTTATTCCGATAGACAACATATTTGTATGGTATGGACACACACTCAGCTTCAGCTTTTGTTGTCATCACATTGCCTTCAACCAGGAATCCATGTTCACCGAGATCTCTGTGTGAAAACAACAAGAAAGAAGAAAGTCATTACTGTATTGTCATTGTTTCTTACTCATTTATTTAACATGTTTTTCTGCCAATGTCAATTTTTATGTTCTTGGTACTGTCACTAATGGACTCTGCAGGGTCTTTATACATCTAAAGCTACAACCAGGACAGGGTCGGATTGGAATCCTAATTTTTATAGGGAATTTAAGGTGTCTAGTCAGACAAAAATGCCAATGATGCAGGGGGCAAATTTCTCCGAGCCGCACATTCTGTTTTTATAATCCATTTTTCGTCCTCCCCCCCCCCCGGAAGTGCGGAAGTGATGGGTGGTTGGTTGTGTCTTCCTCAAGCTCGGGTCCTCTACCAGAGGCCTGGGAGTTTGAGCGTTCTGCGCAGTATCTTAGCTGTTCCTAGGACTGCACTCTTCTGGACAGAGACCTCAGATGTTGTTCCTGGAATCTCTTGGAGCCACTCTCCCAGTTTGGGGGTCACAGCCCCGAGTGCTCCAATTACCCTGGGACCACTTTGGACTTCACCTTCCACGTTCGTTCCAGTTCCTCTTTCAGCCCTTGGTACTTCTTGATCTTCTCATGCTGTTTCTTCCTGATGTTGCTGTCAGCTGGGACTGCCACATCTATCACAACTGCCCTCTTCTGCTCCTTGTCAACCACCACCATGTCTGGTTGGTTAGCCAGCAGCTGCTTGTCTGTCTGGAACTTGAAGTCCCACAGGACCTTAGCTCTGCCATTCTCAACCACCTTTGATGGTGTCTCCCATTTGGACTTAGGGACTTCCAGTCCATATTTAGCACAGATGTTCCTGTACACTATCCCAGCCACCTGGTTATGCCTCTCAGTGTACGCTGTCCCAGCTAGCATCTTACACCCTGCTACTATGTGCTGGACTGTCTCAGAGGCATCTTTGCACAGCCTGCACCGTGAGTCCTGTCTGCTGTGGTAGACCCCTGCCTCTATGGATCTGGTGCTGAGGGCCTGCTGTTGTGCTGCCATGATCAGAGCCTCTGTGCTGTCTTTCAGACCAGCCTTTTCTAGCCACTGGTAGGATTTCGTGATGTCAGCCACTCCCTCTATCTGCCGATGGTACATCTCATGGAGGGGCTTGGTCTTCCATGATGTCTCTTCTTGTTCCTCATCACCCTCAGTCTTCTGCTGCCTGAGGTACTCACTTAGCGGTTTGTCCTTCTTCTTGGGCCATCTTCCTGATGTATTCTTGGATGCTCCTTGTTTCATCCTGGATAGTGGCTCTGACACTCACTAGCCCCCCCTCTTTTCGCTGAGCATACAGTCTCAGGGGTGCTGGACTTTGGGTGGAACCCTCCGTGTATTGTGAGGAGTTTTCGTGTTTATATATATTTTCGTTTATTTAATTTATATATATATATACACACACACACACACACACACACACACACACACACATTTTATATATATATAAGTAATAATCTGCAGAGACTTGCATTACTTTTAAAGGTTGTAACTCCCATGAAAAGGCTGATGTGCTTTCTATGGAACACACCTGAACTATGACAACTAAAAACACAAAAAGCAACAGGTGGTTTAGAAAATTCATTATGATTAACTGAAAACAACATTACCTTGTCAGAGACAGCTCAGCTATGTTGTCATTCCATGTCCCAATGGGGCTTCCAGCCCTGACAAAGATGCGATCTTCAGCTGGATCAATTTTGAAATCCTTTGAGAGAACTGCATGAAAGTATATTGTGAGTCTGTCACGTGCAGCAATGGTCTTGCTCCTGGTGGCTGGCCTAAAGGGTAAAAATCAATCAATACATATACAAAATGAATTTGCAGGAATTACAGAGCATAGGAATAAAATCAATTAAGATGATAATGTATGCAAATATGTGTATTTCACTACCTTCTTGGTGGTGGTTCAGCCGTGGTGTTGGACTCTGTGTTTTCCTTACTGCTCTTTTTATTTCCCTTTTCATCTTTTGAGTCCTTTCCGCTCCCAGACTGCTGAACCTCCATGTGTTCTACTGTTACTGGTGGGTCAACGCTGGAGCCTGCGCTTTCAGCCTGAGGATTTGTTATAGGATATTACAGTTATGTTTAACACAAACATCAAAATCTGGCCACTAGAATAACAAAAAATAAGTAAATAAATAAAATAGGACTCTCTTTGTCTACTATCATTACCTTTGATGGATTTTGTGTCCCAAAAACCATCTTCTGTTCAGCTGATGCAGTATTCTTTGGCTTCTGGTCCTGTTGAGCAGTTTTTTCCTTCTGTTTAGGTTGTCCAGCTGGTTGTGCATTTGTTTCCATATTGGCATTTTTGTCCGGTGTAGGTTGTTTCATGGTAGTTGCCTCTTTCTTGGCCTCTTTTGCTTGATTATCATCTTTTGACGTTGTGACCTTTGTCCCTTTACCTGAACCTGACTGAGATGTGTTTGAGGTGACTGACACTTCTCCTCCACGAGCAGAAGTGTCAGATGGAGGTTCAGGTGTCTGATTCTGAGGTGATTTTGGTGTCTCGCTCTCTCCAGGTTTCTCTGGAGCTCCAGCCTGACTCGCTGTAGTTGGCTCTAATGCTGCAGCAGTCTTTTCATTCTGAATGTCAGATGCATCTTCAGGTGGTGCAGCAGTATCATTAGCTGCTAAGGAGTTAGGTTGACTCTCTAATGAGGAATGGCCATCTTGGAGTGACTCTGGTGTTTCATCCATTGCACTGTCTGAGCTGTCAGCAGAGTATCTTTGTCCCTGCGTCTCATTCCCCTGATTCTCTCCCAGGGACATTTGGGACAGATTACCCTGGATTTGATCTTGGTCTGATGAAATATTCCCGTCTTTTTTCTTTTTGGTCTTCTTCCTTTTTTTTTTCTATTGAGACCAGAAGTAACAACATCAATTGTACAAACATCAGGACTGTTAATATTCAGCTATATACTATCTTCAATAATCTTCAGTAGTATTTATGTCACAGTCACAATTTACTAGTATTAAGTGATTTATTCTTATCACAGATATCTCATATCAGCATATATATGTCAACACTTATGTAAAAAAAAGAAATTGTAGCACATCAATATTTTACAAACTGAAATGTTAGCTATATGGAACACTTATTTTTCTCAAGTTATTTTCATTGTTATATGTCTGTTTTAATTTAACAATTTAAGTTCCAATGATTTTTTTTTTTTTTTTTTTTACTGTTCAAAACCTTCTCTTACCTTACATTTACTATTGCTGTATCATAATATGCAAAAACACATGGTAGAGACTTCAGGAATCAACTTATTTATTTATCGTTCACATATTAACTACTACAACATTTTCAGACTCACCTTTCTCTTTGGGTTAATGTTGGCATCTTCATTAGGTCGCTTGGGTGATTTTTTTGATTCACAGTTGTCTGCAGATGGGACATTTTTCGGTGACTCTGAATATTCAGTCATATTTTCCAACTCTGCTACCAACGATTTGGGCTGATTTTCTGTTTCTGAA
Organism: Lucifuga dentata; assembly: GCA_014773175.1. NCBI lineage: Eukaryota > Metazoa > Chordata > Actinopteri > Ophidiiformes > Bythitidae > Lucifuga > Lucifuga dentata. The sequence goes on from VXCM01000262.1 coordinate 129,594, forward strand.
GTAAAAAGAGTTACTTTATAAATCAGGCAATATTCAAAGACATGTAACAATTACTGTGACTGCTTGGTTTGCATAATTTCCATTCCAGCAAACTGTGGCCAATAAAAGATTTGGAGTAAGAGGCACCCTGGCTCTAAAAAAAATAAAAATAAAAATAAATTAAAAAAAACCCTCACAAAGAATATTTATTCATGAAAAAAACAGATGAAACTATAATCACATATAGTGTATGTATTTAAATAATGGCATAATCAATCTCAACAATTGTTTTATAATTTATTGATTTAAATCTTAACTCAATGATGTGTCTGGAGGTGAATAACGTACATGTTTCCAACAGGGAATACAACCGAGCTTGAGGTCAAATTTATTTCTCTACAGTATGTGAAGAGGCTGTTACTTTCCAACCAAGCCTAATATTGGCTGATAAAGCAGGGACACTGCCATCTTGTGGTCAGAAATTATAACATGCTAAATGAAAGCAGTATTAAACAAATTGACAATGTACAGAACAAAGAGTGAAGAGTTTCTGCAACTAAAATTAATTAATTTATTTTATGCATATAAATTTTTATTTACTCTGTAAATTACATGTAAGTATAGTCTACAACCATACCGTGTGCCATGGAGGGTCAAGAGTATAAAGGTGTTATTCCAATCAAAGATTACAGTGCGTCATTTCACTAATTATTCTCCATCTCCGCGTGAATAAATGCTAATAAGTGAAATAATCTGTAGTCTTTAATTGGAATAAAAACCTGCAAATGCTTGGCCCTCGCCTTTAGTGGACAGTTCATGCTCTCAAAGTACTAAACATTTCATTGAACTTAAAGTTTCTGTTTAATGTTACAGACCAAATAGATATGGAGTCGATCAGTAACACCATTTCTAGCCTATAGGACAGATATTGAGTCAATTAATGGTTATGGTGTGTCAATCTATTTTAATGAACCTAGAACCTTGTTTAGACTGTGTAGACCCACAGACCACATCAAGCAAATCCTAAAAGTACATAAATAAAAATAACCAGACATTAAATGTATTATTTCTTGTCAATGAAAGACTACTTACCCACTGTGCTCTTTGCAGGTTGGACAGAAAGCCTCTGGCCACATTCACTACAGAACTTGGCTGTTTTCTCCACAACATTATGGCCACAATGTGAGCACTTCATCCTTAAGCTTCAGTGTTCCCTGCAAGAATAAATAAAACACAGTTAAGACTGGAAAATACTGTGAAGTCATGCCCCAACCTGCAGCACATTCCCTTTCACTTTCAATTCTGCCCAGAGAGGCCAAAGCACAAAAAATGAATAGGTATCTGCAAAACAACTGAAACTGAGCTTCTGGTTTTTCATTTCAGTTTTTAACGGCCTTACATAATATATTGACCTGTGGAAATGTCGTGAAGTGATATAAATGTGAATACCGGTATAGAACTGATTACTGGGCAGTAAGGGGCCTCCTCAACATTCAATAATAAAGACATTTCAGTCAGAACGGAATAAGACAAAGATGTCTCACTATGCCCCATACAGTAGGCCTATATCATATCCCTGAATTCCTAAATTCATAAAAATGTGTGCTGTACAAGTCTGACTGCAGCTTTGTTCACAAATTTATCCAATGAGTATTATCATACTACCCACATACTGCAGCAATTTGATAAGAAAATGAGAGATAAGTCCAGATACTACTCCTCATATAAAAGGTTTTATACAGTATTTCATAGCAATATATTGACAACACATCATCAATGTTTCAAATAGATGTTGTCTGGGGGAGCAACTGACAATAAACAAAGCAGGGAGGCTAAGCAGTGTGAGCTATAAAAGTGTCTTATTATTAGACAAGAAATGCTTTTCTATCTGCTCTGCCTGCCCACATACACTATAGACAAAAATGCAACTACAGATGAATGGTGCATGAACAATAATGAACAAGGATCACACTTAAAATCTCCCTTAAGATCTATTGAATAATCATTTCTTCACTTACACACCTGATTGGTGTCAGACATAATATAATTAGCATTAAGATTATGCAGGTGAAAATCGTTTTGTTTGGGATCATTGTACAAAGTATGAAAAAGTGGATGAGTTACATTACTTGTAGTAACATTTATTTCATTACCAACAGACAAAACGTCTAAGATATCTCTATCAGGACTGTCTAATCAGAAAATAGAGTTACATTCAGTATCATTATAACCAAACTGCCAATTGACTTTTTTTTTTTAGCCTTAAATTTTGGCCCAGGTACAAAACTNATAACCAAACTGCCAATTGACTTTTTTTTTTTAGCCTTAAATTTTGGCCCAGGTACAAAACTATGTCACGCATAGGAAAAAAATAGTTTTCTCCACAAGTAGTGTCATATCTTTCTAAATATGCGATCTTTGATTTCAGAGTTCAGCCAATCAATGTTTAGCTCGGGACTCACATGTTTAAACTCACTTCCTCTTTCGATTCCACCTTACGTCTCTCTAGACATTGATAAAATAAAAACCCTAGCTAAATTAACAAATGCACAAAGTAAACATTATTAGTTAGATATAACGACAAATGTATGACCTGCCGTCACAAACAAAAATGTCCTTGCTTGCCGCAATTTCAGTACTTTGAGCCACGCGTTAACTAGCTTGCTACCTTCCTAACGTAGCTTTAGTAGCAGACTAACATTACCTGGACAAGCGATTTACCCGTGACTCAGGCTTCCCATAACAAATAAAATCGTGTTATTAAGTGCAGAAGACGATGAAACTGCATTTAAATTACTTGATCCAGTTTTCTCTGTGTCCCATGACAGAGCGCTGATATCCTGTCGCTTGGATTACTTTTCTGACGCAAATCCTCCGGTACCTTTATTAAGGTCAGGCTTGGAGTTCACCTACCTTTTATTCTCCAAGTCTTCAATAGGAAAATCCACGCGTGATCTTTGATGGACCTGCGATGTGTCGGCCGCATAGTCTCTGCACACACATATCTCATTTCCGCCTGTCTTCTAAAGTTTCGTTTTGTCAGAAATGGGCGTCAACTTATAAAACTAAAGCGTATTTTTGACTCATAATCAATCACATACATAGGAAGATTAAAATGAAGATCTTTGAAATAATATAAACACTGCTGCTTTTATTTACCTATTCCCAGATTATATTGAGTTAATTGATGACGTCTGAGCCAATCGTACAAAGATCAGAGTTTTTTTTTTTTTTTTCNTTTTTTTGCTTGTTTTTTTTTTTTAAATAATCAACAGTTTTCATGTCCACAATGTTTAGTGTGACACTGCAACTGTGTAAGTGTGTATCTGCCACACATAAGCATTAAAAACATATAAATGTTCAAGTGGAAGTGATAGACAACTTCAAAGTCTCTTGACTACATACCAAATAAAAATATCTACAAAATTATCTGTTTCAAACAAATGCGAATATTAGCTTTTCATTATTACACTTGAGAAAATAGTAACTCTTGATAAACTAGTCACTGGGGTCAAAGTAAAGTTTTCCTTGAAGTTACATTCATACGAAGAAAGCTTAAGCAGAGAAGTGTAAAACAACCACCATTTTTTGACAGGAAAATTCTGAGGTATGAGTGATAAATTCGGAGTCTTGCATATCTAATTCAAAGTGTTAAAGTTATTTGATTTTCAGCATATTCTCCTTTCTTAACAATTCTGGAGGACTTTGATCCAATTTCATTGTTATATAAGAATTCCTCCACATTAGCTATGGCCAGATGTGTTCCAGTTAAGCCTTTTTCAAATTTGGGAAGAAGTGAAAGTCAGAGTATCCAAGGAAGTGAAAGTCCGAGTTTTTAAAGAGTGTGAGCTGAACTAACGTATAGCCACAATCGTGATTTTCAGCAAGCAAGTACATACAGCAAGTTTTCCTATAGTTTGTTCATCTTGCACTGCTCACACAGCCTTGGGTAACTCTGGAACTTGTATGCTATAATCACTGAGCTTAAATCAGTGATTATAGAATGCAGATAATGTTCAAGAACATCTACAAAATTATGTTACTTCCACAAAAAAATGTGGCCAGATCAGATTTTGGTGAAGTGAAAATAAATCCAAATTAAAAATAATATAGGCACCACTTCAGAGAAACAGAGGATTCATACTGAGATAATTTCTTTAGCCATTTACATTGACAACATTGACGCTTGTACAACCCCTGTGTTTAGGGGAGAGGGAAGCAACATAAAACCGGTGGTATGGCTGAATAAAAGTAATTTATTGTTATATAAATAAATAAGTCAATCGTTCCAAAAATAGAAAGAGGTTTGTCAGAATTACAAAATCAAAATAGAGGCAAACCACAAATGAGGAAAGACAAGATTGATGCCAGACAGAGGGAAATCTACTGTCTGTGGAGGCCACAGGCAAAAAAAAAAAAAAAAAAAAAAAAATTGCTTGGAACCCTTTGGATTCCTCCCCCAGATAACATTCATAACCTTTACCTTACCCCGAAGTTGGTGATGTGATGGAGGTATCTTCTGTTGTGGTGGTCGAATGGATAAGTGGTGTGCATATTTAATCATTATCATGTGCAGGTGATGTTTGTTTGATGGAGAGGTAGAAGCATGATCAGTAAATATATGGACAGCAGCCCTGACCTCCATAACTAAATCCTCTGGATCTAAATCATGTACCGTTTTCTGCAGGTTCTCTCATCTTCATTAGGGGCAGGTGATGGCATCTGTATGTCTAGGGAGCTGGAGGTGCAGGAATGGCTAGATAAAAATATATCCAAGAACATACAAAGAGAACACAGACAGAGCCAGACAGTGCACACAAACACAAAGAGAGAAAAATGAGAGAGAGATAGTCATATCAAAGTAAATAAAATTAGGAAGGATATATTGGTAGGCAAATTTAAACAAGACCAGCTCAAAAAACTACTTTTCTTAGGTAGTTTGCTAGCAAATATCCAGCAGCTAGTAAATTCAAATAGCTGGTAAAATGAGTCCTCTGTAATGACGTTCACACTGTTAGCTTAGTCAGATAGCTAGCCTAGCTACCTCAACAACTTATTCAGTTAACAATGTAAACGAAGTTAGCTAAATGTTATATAGGGAAGTGTAACTCCAAACCATATGACAAACAATTCATCTTGTTGCGAGCCAAAAATAAAGATGAGTGACCAAGCTAGCTACAGTGGACTGGACTACATTCTTCATTTGTCTGTCGTAATTATCTCCACACATACATACCACTGTCTTAGCTTCCTCTTTTCCTCTTCTTCTTCTTTCCTTTTCTCTTTTTGGGCCCTGAGAGACTTCATTTTGTTTTTGTTTCTGATGTTATCAGTTCGTCTCGACTGTCTTTACATGTAAACAAACTATTCCGCTGCTAGGCAACTCACACATCCGCCCCGCAATGACGAATATGGTCGAATAGGTCAGGTGTTCAATTGGAGAATCCTGATAGGTTGGCGTGTGGCAGACTCTTCCAATCAGATGTTTCCGCACTGCAAGCGCGCGACCAGAGGCGGAAGCGTCAAAGGCGGGGATGGACCAATCCCAGGCATGGATCGGGTGAATCGGCCCCTTTTCTGCCGGATAGCCAATTATGGGGCGGCATGGCAGAGTCTAGTTTGCATACACAGGGAGAAGGGAGCGAGCGAGCGAGCGAGCGACAGAGAGAGAACTGAAAACTGATGCATATTGTGCTCAAATGGCTGAGGCCATAGCACAGCTTTTGTACTTTTACTTAAATCACATTCAACGTAACTGGTGATACTTGTACTTGAGTTGCTATGCCATTCTGCACTATCAGCATGGTGAAAACTGACAAAAAAGAAAGAAAACATCCATCCATCCATCCATCCATTTTCTTTACCTGTCTGTCCTGTTAGAAAACAACCAAAGGAAAAAAAAAACTTGACTGATCAGAAGCAAGCTCTAAAAAGTATAATAAGTTAGTATAGGCCCCTTGGAAGTAGTGTCTGGTGGTTGCAGTGTCAGGAATTGGTGAGTTTTATTCAACAACCAGCATGTCAGCAACGAGACATATTTCCACTGGGTCCTTGAGGAAGGACACACTGTTCCAGCTGCAACTGTAGCCTTGAAGATGGTGTTTGTACTGGAAATGCCCTGGCTGTGACTGTGTAAGTGTGTCAATATAAGACAGGTCAAAGATTAAACAAAAATCAAACTGAAAGAAAAACTAAAGTTGTCCATAAAGTGGGCCAAGACCTGTTCAGCTAAGTCCTGAGACCTAACAGCATGAAAATTAGAACCTGGCAGTCAACTTGCTGCAGAAAGTGTGAAGATTCTCTGCTTCCATGTGGCTTTCAGCAATCTCAGGTTCATTTAATTCTCTTCATTTATGCTTTATAATAAGAAAAAGACATCTGCAATCCATATTCTGGCATACAATGAAAGAAGTTAACTGGTCAGGTACATTACAAGTTATAATCTTTGATTATATTGTATTGTGTGCTGTCTTGGTAAAACAAGCCCAGATTTTGCTTTTCCTATAAATGGTTAGTCGGGTTAAAAGTTAACTTGCGCAGCCTGAGGTTTATTTGACCTCCTGATCTCTCTGCAGTGATCACCTATCTCTTCCCATGTGTAAATTTGAGTGTTGCAGGAGCGAGGCTGCTATTCTCATAAAAATCCACCAGAGGGCAGTATAACTTGGAACTTTAACATGGTTGGCTAAACAAAAATCAGTTTTTTCATTCCCCATAGACTCATTCAAACAATTACACTGATTGAAGCTGTGCTCACTGGTTAGTTAAATGTGCTAAGACAATAAAGTGTGATGTTCCATTGAAGTGATTCACTTTTGTTTGTGTGTGTGTGTGTGTGTGTGTGTGTGTGTGTGTGTGTAAATTTATTCATAGTTTTCACATAATGAGTTCCTATTATCCACATTGCAACATTTATCTTCACTTTATTTGAGTAGCAAAGAAGCATTTACAAAATATAAGCAATTAAAAAAACAATTGAAAACCTTATCAAATGGTTAAACCTTACAAAAACATTGCATATTTGTACATTTAATTAGAGAAAATGTTATGCACAGCAAAACTGTGTTATCAAAATCAATGCTGCTGAATAAGTGAAGGGATCGAAGTCAGCTCCTGAAAAAAACGTCATTATCTGTTAAATCTATTATTATTCGTGCAATGCACAGGAATGTTAATCTGAGGATACTTACCTGCACAGTGTGCTGTAAATCACATCATTATGTGAATCCATCTGCTTCTCCCTGCAGGCGATAGTCAGTCAGTGCACGTGCCTCTGCTGCAACATAAATCATTATTTAAAAATTAATGTCAGTCATGACAAATATCTCATGTGTTTGCCTTCCTCCTTGCAGTGATGTACAGCTGCATAGATAACTTCTCATGACTCTCCACACTCTTCCATCTTGTAACTGGTTGTTGTCAAAACATGAGTCAGTTGACATAAATTGGGGATTCTGGGTACAATCATGAAGAATGGCATGTGATGAATTAGTGCAGCTTAATCTCTGTTTCATGTTGTTTCTGCTGTTTCATCTGACTCATTATTACTCCCATAGAACAAAAAGAGCCCTTTTGTTTGTCATCACAGAGTCAGTTATTCGAGAATTAGATTATGGTTTTGAGTCATCTAGCTTGTTGCACTTCCTCCTGTATCCAACCTGCATGACGTGGTTGCAAACAATTGTGAATAACTGAGCTTTTACATCCTCTGCAGTATAACAGTGAATGTTTTAATTTGATGACCTGCAACTGTAACATAAAATGTATAGTGTACAAACTGCTGCAGTAGAACATTACAGTAGAACCTTAAAAAAGTAAAGACACCTGGACATTCTCTTCAGAGCCGTTCTTTGGGGTCTCCAATGTCCATCCTATTTGTGCAGTCTGGAACTGATATTATATTGTGTGACAATATTATATAAGCATTAGGTTAAGTTGTATATTACACGAGGATGTGAATACAGTGTACCTTCTGATGGTAATTGTGACGGGTGGGGTTTGGACCCAAATGCAGCACACAGTACAACTCTGACCAAGTAAAGTTCTTTAATTGAGCTCACAGAGGCAACAACACAGAGGCAGGCAGAAAAACTGGCAGGACAAAATGCCTACACTAACACAGTCAAACAAAGAGTNCAACACAGAGGCAGGCAGAAAAACTGGCAGGACAAAATGCCTACACTAACACAGTCAAACAAAGAGTCCGAACGCAGAGACTGGAATCGGAGTCGGGGACAGAAGGCAGAGGTGGTGACCAGGGGGCCGAAGAGCGGAATAGTCCAAAACAGGCCGAGTCGGTAACAGAAGGTCAGTCCACAAATGAACGCTGGAATGTCTCGCATCGGGGATGGCAAAGAACAAACTGGCAAAGGGTGAGTGTGAGACTGGGGTTTAAATCCCTGCTTGATTGGTACTAATTGGTGAACCTGAAATGAATCAGGCTGATGAACAGAGGTGAAGAACAGAAGACCAGGCGGGCAGAAATGGCAGGTGAGTAGATGAGGACCAGGCATGCAGAAATGGCAGGTGAGTGGCTAACCAGACATGCAGAACTGTGACAGTAATACCGGTTACCACAATCAGGAACATGCAATAGCAGCAATGGCAAGGTGTTTGGAAACTGTTGGTTTAATTCCTGAATAGCAAAGGCAGACTTACTTTGATGAATATGACATAATGTGAAAACTATTTAAACTCTTGACTTTTCCGTCTCACTTTAAAGATATGACACTGCTATTTTACTTCATAATTAAAGTTTTTGTATGTATGACTATAGGCTATCAACTTACCAAATAATCACATATTTAATCATTCATTTTAGAGGAAGTCTCTGTAAACAACTAGTTGGATTAAAAACAATACTATTTGTTGAAATAAATAAGTATTGTTGATTGAAAATGTTTAAATTGGACAAGTGGCTTATACGCCCATATAATTTACTTCATTAAATCAATATTCATGCAGGCAAAAATACTTCGATTACCACTACTACTTTTCAAAAGCGCAAACTGAACAATGTGTGAATCATGGAATCCAAGGCTGTTTCCCTTGACGAAATCACGGTTATGATCACGGGATCTCTATAAGTAGACTCTGGAAACGAGCAGATCAGTCGGTGAAGTTACCGGTGCGCAAGAACACGTTGTCAGTATGGAGACGTCTGCTAAACTCGTTTTCCCCTTTGTGGTCATCTCCGTGATGCTCTCTTGCAGTCCAACGGATGCGTGGTACAAGCAGGTGACCGGTCCAAGCTACTACTCGGTGGGCAGAGCGTCAGGCTTGCTGTCCGGTATCCGGAGGTCACCGTATCTTAGGAGAGCCGAACCGGAGGTGTCAGACAGCGGGGAGCCTGCGCCCAACAGCATCTTTTCTGATTCATCTCCGAACAATTTTATCTTCAAAACCTTGGTCAGTGATTATCGATTGTATTTCAGGTGGGATGGGATTACCATTACGCACATTGCCTCTAACTTATTGGCACTCAAACGCAAAATTGCATAATAAAGTGTGTATATTTTGTGAGTCCAGTACTCAATAGTCAGTTCATAGCTGGACCTTATCAACGTGGTAATATGTTTGGATTATAGTGTGTTTATAACGACTTTGTAGCCTATTTTTTTTTTTTGTTTTGTTTTGTTTTTTTTGTCATCCCTGCACTTATTCTGACGTGCAGTCTCCTTTTACAAATTAATACAGATTTTTTTCATCAGTCATTGAACACTATAATTAATGAATCATTAGATTTTTAGCAGAAGTCTGTGGGCCACTTCAATCACAGAAGTTGTCCAAAAAGTAAGAATTCTAAAACCCAAAGCTAAAGATTTAAAAAGCTGGGATTCTATAACACAGTAAGAGTGCTTATTTCCATTCTGTAATGATGTCACAAAGATACAATCTTTCAGTGGTCAGGATCAACAATATACTGTCAGTTCCTTCAGGAATATTTGTTGGACTGTTGTGTGAGGGATGTGAAACTACAGCCCTCTATGGTATTAATGTACAGAATATTAACTGAATTTTCCTGAAAACAAGCTGTCTTTTCTCTCCAACAGTCTATTTGTATCAAAGATGTCAGCCCAGACCTGCAGAGCTGTGAACTCTTTCAGGGGGTCAAAGGGTCATTTAAGTGTCAAGCGGATGTCTTCCTCTCACTGGACTCCTCAGACTGTGTAGAAGACTGAGCAGCAAAGCTGAAAACTGGGCCAGTGGATGGGACTTACTGGATGTAGGCATGCAATGTTGAAAATGTTTAAAAAAAAAAAAATTTTGATTTTCATAAACATGTCTTAATATTCGTNAATGTTGAAAATGTTTAAAAAAAAAAAAATTTTGATTTTCATAAACATGTCTTAATATTCGTACTTTCAATGTACATATATGATCTGAGTTTTCATTAAATCATCCCATTGCAAACCATGTTGAAAGTGAATTCAAAATGTAGAGTACATGGCACGCTGACCATGAAAAAAAAAAAAAAACAATTATTGCCTAAACTGTCCTCAGGATTACTGTTGGCATCACAGGAATTACCATTGTCAATTTTAATGTGTTTGTACTGCCATAAATGAAATGCAAAGAAAATCTGTTTCACATAATGCATCTCTTACTGCCTCAACACAGCACTGAAATGTTCAACGGGCAGTTTCTCTAACCTTCACTTTGTGCAGTACTCAGCAAACAAAGTTAGTCATCAGCATTGTTAGGGAAGTTATGTGATTTAGAGCCAGTTTAAATTTTAAAAAGCTGACATCAATCACAAAAAGTCATGATAGTCACAAAAGTAAAAATGGGTTAAAAGTTGGCGCATTTTCTCAAAGTTATAGTTAACTTGCATATTCAACACTGGTAATATTTGTGTGCGGAAGTGATGGAGAAAAGAGGCCTGATTAATAAACAGCTTTAACAAAACACAAAGACCAGGTTGGCTTATCAATAAATATTTTATTTACAATTTTTAAAAAAAATAAAATTTGAATAAGTCTAATATTTTAAAATCGGAGAGGGATTTATGGATATAGCCTGCACTACTACCACCATCAACATGAGCTAAAGAGTCTTCAGAGGACTTTCACAGCAGAGGCACAGCTGCTAAATTCTCCTTGATAATCTGTTCAATGACCACCTGGAAGACCACCTGTATGTTGCTGGTGTCTGTGGCAGTGGTGAAGTGGTGATACAGAGATTTATCAGGGTTGCTGTTACATCTCGAAAACATGGCTGCAATGTGGTGGGCTGCAGCGTCCACATCGCAGTCTGGTCCTGCATGGCAGCAAATCAAGAAGCCAACTTACATTAGAGACAGACAATAAGTCAATTTAACTACAGTCGTAACTTCATAATGTAATTTATGCAGAATTAATATCACTTGGAGTCTTAGAGGCTGTTCTCCAAATCCCAAATACACACACTGTACCCATGGATGCTCTGCTTCACAGTAGCTGTGATTGAAATATGTATGAGCATAGTAAATAATACATGTAGCACTTAAACAGAAGATTGTATATATGAATACTGTGACAATCTGTGGTGCAACGGAATTTTGATTTCCCAAAGGACAGAGAGGATGCAGTGACCCAAGTCCAGCAAAATAAGAAAGAGATATAATTTTTTTAAGAATTCAATATTGCAAACAAGCCATCAATTCTGAAAAGTAAGGTACTTCTCCAGTTACAGTACATAGCACAAACTTTTTCAAAGTTTCTTATTCTTGGGATCTAAACTCCACATATCCACACTACATATTTGTTATACATGTTTAAATAAAGGTTTAATAAAACAGATTTGAAGTATATAAATGTCTTTATAACCCATTTAACAACAGAATACAAAAGCATGCAATACTAAATTTCATGTCAGAATTATAAAGTTCTCATCTGAAATTTAATATTGCATGCTTTGCAGTTGGGGCGAAACCCTCACATTAATAGGCGTGTTTGAAAAAGCCTTTCGGATGAACGGTAAAACTTTTAAGCTAACTTTTTTTTTCAGCCCAGTGACTCGACTGCAAACTTCTAGACAGCTTACCACCTGAATGACTGAGATGAACCTTCACAGAGAGTTTTCACAGCATACCTTTATAACTAGGCAGGTAAAATCTCAAGTGTCTTCCAGAGTGCAGGATCTTCTCCCGGAAAAGGTCTGTTTTGTTCATGAACAGAATCTTTCATGGAGAAACAAAATAGAAGAGAAACAAAACACAATGACAGCAAGTAAATGACATGTAGTTGATGCCTTTCATTGGGCATTTACCCCAATATTAATCATGGAATCACAACACTTAAAATATCAAAAACGCAGTATAAAGAGCTTCAGTGATCTGATGCTTCATGATATTTGGTCCTGGACTTCAAGTGGTAATTTAAAAACTCTCTGCCTGAAAACATTCATAGTACTATGTTGTCCACTTTCTCAACAGCAAATACATACTCAACTAGCATTCTAAAATCGTCTGTAACAAACATGTTTGACCAACACTTTCCTGGTCACACAGGATTGATACCTAAAACACAGACTGCCTGGCACCAAGCACAGAAAGGTGAACTAACTGCATTGGTGTATTAAATTCAATGCCTTAAACTGACACTGTAATGACTTCTGCTGAGGTTTTACAGGAAAGGAATCTTCGGGATTTAAACTCCATCTGCCACTAAAACAAATGACCTGCCCTACACGTCAGCTACACTTTGTTTACTAATTACGTATGTCAGACATAATCATAACCAGGCTGTGCCCCATCTGTCTGGCTAAATCATTAGCAAAGGGTGTTTGGTGCTTTGTCACTGTAAGTTTTAGTTTGAGCTTTACACAGACATTACATTAACCTTTAAAAAATATGCCAGATTTAAGACAGCTTGTAGGGTGACATCTAAAACAAACACATATATTTACCAGTGAGGTGCTCTCAAAAACCACGTTGGTGCAGATCGATGTAAAAAGCTCCAGACTTTCCTTCAGCCCATTCTAACAAGGGGAAAAAAGAAAGAAAAGAAAAAAAAAAAAAAGACAGGATGGAACACGAGTTTCACAACAGGTTTGGCAAGACAAAGAACAAATTTTAGCATTACACTTTCTTTGTTCTTCATCAGAACATACCATGGAGATGTCTTCCATCAATGTCCTATCATAGCTGCTGAGGGCCACAACAAACAGCACAGCCTGAATACTGTCAAAGCAGTTGAGCCACTTTCGCCTCTGGCTCTGCTGGCCCCCCACATCATACAACCTGCAATAAGCAAAAGGCTCATCAATACTACTTCATTCCACATGTTGTATAGGGAGAAGGCAAATAAAAAACAAGATAAAAGAATTCCAGCCCCAACTAACATGTTACAAAATAACTGAATTCATCCATCCATAAGACTCAATGATGCAGTGTTTCTGTCTACCTTATCTATCTCATCACCTTATGAATGTAAGTCCATTAGCTCTTAACCAACTTTTTTCGTCTTTGGCTCACTAGATGCTCAACTTTCTGCCAGTCACTAGTTGACTTTGTCTCTTCATCCATCATGCTGGACAAGTGGAGTTGGCCTATTACAGCTTGTTTGCTGGAAATGGCTGCCTATGGTTTATATCAGGGGTTGGTGAGAGCCAATAAGAGCAAAGGCCAAAACAAATGGGGGAAAAAGAAGCAAAAAAAATACCATAGAGCTGAAGAGCTGTCACTTGTAGCGACAAACCTGTAATTTAATATCAAATATTGCAGGTTTAGAGTGATCCCTTAATTCTGTTGTATTAAATGACTTATTCACTACATTCAACCAATGAGCTAGTAAATGACCCTATAGAAAGTGGGCTCATGAAGAATGGATAAATTGTGAAAAATAAACAGAATTCCTGGTGCACACTCCTCTCCACGTCACAATAAGTCGCTCCTCTCACTGATGTATAAAACATGACATTCCTCCATGGGAATAGACAACGAAGCGTCCAGGAATCGATCACAGGAATTGTATAGCAAGCTGTAAAAACTGAATAATGCAATTCATCCATCCCTTTAAGTCAAAATATTTTACTTAAATTCATATACACCTCGCAAATAGGTTATTTAGTTCAACATTATGATCTTTAAGTTCAAATAATATTAGACTAATGGATAATGCTAATATCTGGTATTAAGAAACCAAATTACTTTGACACTTTCAAACCCATTTCAAGAGCTGAAAAATTGAGGCCATTTATTTGAAATACAATCCTGCACTAAGTGAAGCTGTGGGTCTTAGTGACACAGGTAATGAGTTCCCATTTAGGCTAGACAGTCGCCAGGTGCATGATTGCAGTTCACGTGTCAGACGACATGAAGAGTTCTTCTGCTGGGTCAAGAGTCAGTTTTAACAGACTGGAAGACAATAAGTCACAGCCATGGCATTTGATAGCGACAGTTTGTTGTGCCAAATGGTACATCATCACTGATTACCCAAAGAAAGCCCCTACGCTCTGTCAGATTTTGTGGAAGACCCGAGCATAGAAATAATGTCAGAATTTAGCCATTTAGGGTACCCAACACGAGAAGAACACTCATTTCTATGGTAGACATGGATTTAAAGCAGCAGAAATGCAAATTTCTTATGAATATCTGAGCATGACTGTGAAATATAGATTTTTTTTTTATATGGAAACAACAAGCAAGGCCAGATCCTCTGCATAATAAGAAGTGCAGTAATAAGAAGTGCAGGACCTCAAGTACCACAGCAATGCATACTTTCATCTCTCCCTGAATACTTTCAGAGTACTGCAAGTATTCAATACTTTCCCTGTGTACTGTCCATCTCTCCCTGACCCCTGACCCCCCCACCCTTCATCCATATTGCTCTTGTTGTTGCTGAAATAACCAGGAAGCCATAAATATTTCATGTCTATGAAGATCAGAGTTCTGTTTTCCCTCAGGGTCTTTGTGACTTCTGCTGTTCAGTCTCAAGAGCTGCTTTCTGAGACCCCAACATGGGCATCAAACAAGTCCACAATCTGTAAGTGTGATTACAATAGTAGAACAAATCCTAATGTTCTTAAAGGGCCACACCCTCTGCTTCTGCATGTTTTACATTTCAGTTTATTAGTCATGGGGAGCACTATTTAGCCTGTGACAACTGTATAAAGGCTTTTGCAGCCATAGAGGCGCTCTTGCTACCACAATTCAGATGCACAATTAATGAGTATTTGTTTTATTTTCAGAATGGGCATGTAAGAAAAATACATACAGATTATGTGTAGGAGCTATGAGTATGCAGAACACATACAGTAGTTTTATTTAGGTATGCTGACTACTCAAGAACAATAAGTATAGGATAAACTTTACCCAGTTAGTTCAGAGTTTAAACTCACGAAGAAGATGCAACAACTACAACCTTATTTCATGAAGGTGAAATATTGTTTTAATCATCTTCAAAAACTTAAGTGTCATAACAATTTTGGAAAAGCACTATGTCCAAATTTCCAGTGAGTCCAAGGTGAGTCATTAAAAATTTTACTTGTATGAATTCAGGATAGAGCACTGCAGTAGTAACAGGGATATGTGCCACCATCCGAGTTAAGTTATCCCTGTCCAGTTCTGCATCATGTTTCAACAGCCACATTTGGAATATAAGCTTATTGCGTCTTACCGAAACACCAATCCATTAACTTGAAACTGTGTCTCAATGATTCCACAGGTCCTCACTCTTACTCTCAGAACATCTGGCTCAGTGGGAATGTAGTTGGGAGCAATGATTCGACTCACGTTTTCGAAGAAACTGGGAAAGGAACGGGACAAAGAACAACAAACATCGCTGGCAGAAGGAACTTTAAATATAATAAGTCATCATCACCACAGTAGAAACACATCCAGACTCAGTTTCTCTTTTATCTGTGAGGGGATTTACAACACATTTGCTTATAAAAATCAGAAAAGCACCTTCATCAGTGTGACTGATGACCTTTAATTGATTAAAGTGGAACTGTTCAAGTAAATGTGTTGTTCTGTGTGATCTATTTTGAAACCTTTGCAAGGCTTTGGTATACAAAAACACACTGATCCAATTCTACTCTTCCTGCAGCAGCACTGTTGTGCACAATGAATGAAAACACTGTTTTAGGTACCGTCTCTTTAATGCTCATCTCCCAAATAGCTTACTCTGTTCTGATTGGCCAGTCATGCTGGGCCTGAGCTGGCAATACCTACAGACAGCTACACACTCCTTCACTAGCTTTTTACTTCATGTGTGTCTACAACCAGGTGTGTAGGCAGGTAAATTTAACATGTTGACGTAAATATGGTACACAGGTAAAGGGAAAAAAAAAGTAAAAAGAAAGTTTCAGTCAGTTCAGGACCTTTGCTTTTGGCTCACTGGATGCATTTCTATAGGTGTAAACTTTTAATTTTGTAACTTCAACACTCCCAACTATATTTAACTGTTAAAAATGAGGGAAGATATCAAAAAGCATATGTCCCCTTTAGCAACAGCCTAGTTAATTCCAAATCAAAACCGGGGAAAGTTATGTGTATCACGACATGGTCCAATCTAATATTTCTGCAGGGAAAAAAAATAAATAAAAAAATTCAGTGTCCAGTGTCTCAGAGTGACGAGACTGAAATAGTACTAGCTGACTTTCATGTCATCCTTCAGCTCAACACCAAGTTTCGATAATGAAGCTGTCATGTCCTCAGTATCATGTCGTGTCTTTCTCAGTCTGGCCAGCTGGAGTATGAACAATATCTCTTCCTGCTGCCTCCGAGATCAGAATCAGATTTATTACCAAGTAGGTAAGGACTTCATTTCAAATCTAGTCAAAGCTTAAATTATGGGGAAAAATTCACCTTTAAATATTCTTTATACTGTTATACATAGGCTGGATCCTTTCAAGTCAATCAGCAGCCAGTTACAAAAAGTTGATGTGTGTTAAGAGCATAAAATGGCAAAGACATATTTTACATACATATATTTGTTCCTTTGATTTAATTCGTTATGTTTTATTTTTTAATAAACAGATTTAGAGGAGTTGCTAAATTGGAACGGCTTTGTCATCCCATTATGATGTATTTGTTCTACAAATGTGGACTTTGAAGAACCAGATCATTCATTTAGAGACAGTTCCTTCCTGTGCACACCCACACAGTCCAGAGAAGAAGGTCAATCAGCCAAAACAAATGAAATTACCAGTGTGGGTGTTTCATTGGTTATTCAGCCATTAATTCAGAGTGGGTGACATTAAATAATGATGTCTGTAATTTAGATGGATGACATTTGTTTTTGCTGAAGATATCTAAGTGATCCACTCTACAAGTGGCATGCAACTAGTACAAAAAAGCTAATAATGCAATTTAGTAAAGTGTATTCCACACTTCAGTTGATGATGCAACACATACAAAAAAAATAAACTAAATAGGATTTTATACCTCTGCACACACAGAGCTTTTTGTGATCTACATAAGTGTGTAGCTGAAGGACAACTATTGGATCATAGCAATCAGAAAAACCTACTCTGCCCATGGAAAGATGAAGTGTCCCTCACCAGCAGCTCTGTTATGCCTCATTACATAATGGACATAACTCACAGGGATATTAATGACAACTGACTGACATTCAAGTTTAGTGAATAAAATACCAGCAAATAATAAAAAGCTTTCAACTAAAGGCTGATATTGCATTTATAAGAAACCTACAAGTTTATATACATTAAGTTTTTCCTCATCAATTAAAAAAAAATATCTCTAATCATGTTTCAGTCCCTAATCCAGTCTTGCTAGACATGGGCAAGCACTTTCTAATTTAGTCCCAATTAAGCCTCCCATTCCACAAATGTCAGAGGAGTCATTTCCTGAACATGAGTTATTTTTAGTACTTTACTGTTGCAGTGTCTTGACAATATGTGATAACACGCATGCTACTGTGCAATTTCTCTTGACATTTCCATGTTGGTCATAATTGGCTAGCATTGTACAATGTAGGTCACTGAAGGTCATTCTACTCACTAAAGCGCAGAGTCATTCAGCTCAAACTCGTAACCTCTGGCTGTAGCTGCTCGCACTCCTTGGTCAGCCCAAAGTGCACAGAAAGCATGGGCTACAAAAGGAAGAAGCTCCTGGTCATCGCCTAAGCACTGGACACAGGACAGGATGGAGCGGGCGTGCACCTGAGCCAGAACATAAGACACGACTAATTAGAGCAGCCTCACAAAGTGATTATTTACTCAATTAAAAAAAAAAAAAAATTACAAGACTACAAGCAAACACGGCAAATATTTTGGACTTGTGCTGCCAGAAGTCAAGAAATATCTTCCCTTGCAACGTCAGAATCAATGGGATCGCCAATCTCTTGTCAGTCAATATCCAGTATCTCTACCTCAGATCCGAGCGTACCAGATGAAGACTGACACCTAGAGTGACAAAGAGGGGGCGCGAGAAAAGTGGAGGAAAAACTCATGGAGGTCTGATCTCCAAACTACCTCTACCTGAAATCTATCAATTTGCCTCACCTTGTTCTTCTTGTTAGCGAGGTTAATCCTCAGCATCCCCATCCCCCGCAGAACAAACTTCATCGAGGTCAGCAGGTTGTCTAGTACTGCAGGCTGTGGATGGATGACAGTCAACATTTTGTCTCCAACCTATTATCTGTTTTGGTTTGATAGCTACCCCCTTAGTTTTTACAAGGGGAAAAAACCCTAAAACACTTCCTGTACAATACCTTGAAGCTAATGAGCTCCTGTTTGGAGAAACCATGACTGTGGATGATCTTTATCTGTTTGATCAGCGTACTCTTTCCACTCTCTGCAGCCCCTGATCCATAAACCAGAGAAATCCTTTCGTATGACTGCCAAACCTTTGCCGACACATGATAAATAAATAAGTAAATAAAGACGTGTAATTTACCAAGCATGAGGATTTTCACAACATTCATCTCCGTCTTGGCATGTTCACACAGGTCTTGTTCTATTTTAGAGCTCTGGATTTTAGCCTTTTTACCCTCCTCTGTAATGTCCTGATGAAGGCACATTCCCATGCAGACCTAAAAGAGAACTCTTATTTTTATATATGTATGCATATGCAGAAATGAATATCAGTAATTATACCCATACAGAAAATAACACTATTTTTTATGCTTTCAGATATGTCTGCAGTCAAGTTTTTAAATGCAAAAGGTACCAGGAAATGCATCTGACAAACAACATTTTTATATTTTGGTGACATGAAATACATTTTCTTATTCCTTATTGACACAAATCAGTAAGTCTAAACAATATCCTGTCTAACAGTAGCCTACAAAAACTGTATTTTTCTCCCAAAGTTTATAGTTTACTTTAAAAAAAAAAAGTCAACATGCCAACACAACAAATTTGCCTCAAACCACCATAACTATACCACCAAAACTATAAATCTGCACATCTCCAAAGCTCAGTAACACCTTAATACAATAAAAACCTCTTAAAATAAGAAGAAACTAAATGGATGTTACTGATCTGTCTTGCACATACTGTATATCTCATATTTAAAGTACTACCTGCAGTGGGACTGGAAGTACATTAAGACAACAAAACATCACTTTGTTTTTGCTCTGCAGGTTACAAGCTTCTTTTGCTGCTTAAAAAGCTAAATAATAGATAATTCCTATCCGTGATATTTAGCCCCAAGAGTTGATTTAATTGACGAGGAACACCTGTACAAACTGAGCAAACAAGCCAAGTTTTTAGTCAAGGAAAACACTTCCGGATGTCTTTCAAAATTAAAGGTGCTGTCAATGCAATCTAATCATTTCTCCTTCAAAAATAAAAGCATACAATGTTTTAAAACAGATTGGTGAGATGAGAACTATAAAAAGGGAGTATAAAATTAAAACCCACTAAAAAACTGCTTGTTAAATGCCAAAATATGTATGATGGAAGAGGTACAGTTTAGAAGGAGTGTGTTAGTTCCACTTAACTGATTTCATCCAGTGCACAGGTTGACCAAAAAAAAAAAAAAAAAAAAAAAAAAATCACATCTAACCTTTAGTTATGTCTTCATATGTTTTTTTGTTTTGTTTTGTAGTGTCAACATGTGCAAAAAATCTTTCAACTTTAACAGGATTTCCAGGATCATATAACAGCAAAACATATCTTATTTAATATGAATTGCAATTAGCTTTTTGGAAAACCCAGAGTTTTGCTGGTCAATCTACAGACCAATAATCTAATCTTAATGTCCTGACATTTACCTTAGTGTGAGTCATTCTTAAAATAATCTTTACTTTTCAAAGGTCATTCCTCTGTTCAAAACATCATCTCACCTACATGTAACTCTTGCATAGAGTTCTCATTTACCTTGTTTATTAAAGAAGTAAAGTAAATCCTCTAACATCTAGATTTTTTTTTTCATTGTAGTGAAATCAAGATGACAGAGCATTTCAGATTAAATTGTTATTATTGTCAGCAATTACATATTGCTTCTCAATCAGTCTTTACAGCATTTGACAGCTAGGAGTTGTCAATAACATACAGAGTATAGCCTACACAGAATACATTCCAACTTTACATATAGACATATTTATTATGCTTTTGCAACACTTACAGTTAATGGAGAGTAGGTGAGTAAAATATACATCTACAAAAAATATATTATTTAATTCCCATTTAATATTTCAATAGTAGTTAACTTAAGAGGTTTACTTTGCCAAGTTAGCAACACTGGACATCTGTCATATTTCTCAATTCTATGATAATGAAATGCTCAAAGCAATCTGTCCAAAACTCTGCAGTGTTCAATATTACAATAATAACGAGTGTTTGTTTTAAAAAAAAACAAAAAAAACAAACTGCACTCGTCAGATCAGAGGGTCTCAACAATGTGCGTTTTTGCTTTAAAATCTGCTCTACTGACAAACCAGAACACTTGTGATCACTCTGATCACAAGTCTGAGCAGCTTACAGTGTTTGCAGTGTGGAGAAAGATCTGGTATGTACATGAGGTCCCATATTAAACACCATATGTTCACTTATCGAACCACATCAGAAGCAGAGGGTCATCTGAGGGTTAATATTATCTCTTCAGCACCAATCGGCTTATGAAGAAAATATTTATAATTGTTGTGTCAAAACCCAAAGCTTCTGAGTAAACCAGCCAGTGGAATACTTCGTTTAAGGATGAGAAATTTTCACCCATAATTCTCCAGTGGTTTCACAGAGCCTGATACATAGAGGACATACTGTATATACATAGATATAGCAGCCTAAGCTCAATGCTGGAGAAAAAACAGCATCAGACACCCTGGAAAATGTTCACTGACCTTGTTGCACTTTGATGCCTTGGCCTCTCATGTCTCCCGCTTTCCCCTCAAATGCCCAATCCTATGATTACAAATGCCTATCAATTTAACATTAGATACTAAATAAAGAAATTAAAAGTAACTGAGGAGTGAAAACCGTCTGAAGACTTAAAATAGACATTTAAAGATATATTTTGTCCAAGACTTTTCTGTTGTCTCATCCACAACTCAGTGGGGAGTGGACGTGGATATTTTTTTTATGGGTGATTTGATAAATGACATTATCAGGAGTTACACTGTTGCATATGCACCACATACTGTATTAAGACACAGAGGATCCTCACACACATTTACAGTATACCTGATGATGCCACAGCAGGATTACGCCACCTTGGTAAGACAAAGGGCTGCTGTTAGTTTGGATAGTGTGTGTGGAGAATTTCATAGCACTCAAGAAGAGGGTTGGTTTTACTGTACAGGAGTTTAAATGGGCTGAGATTGTCACTGTTCTGCCTGGGCTCTTCCTTTAGTCTTTTCCTCTTGTCTCTTCATGGCCTGGATCACAGCAATCTCTTTGGCCTCTTTCTTTTGGTTTCTTGCTTCAAACAGCAACCTTAATCAGACAAATGACATTCGGAAATTGTATGCCTTAGGAACAAGCAGAGTGAAAGGAATATCTGGTCATTGTAGATAATTCTTGGGGTTGAGAAGAAACTTGGTCTTTTTACCTGTTTTTGATTATTCTCTGCACGATGGCATCTGTAGTGAGGCTGTTCCCGCTGTCAACAGTACGCAGGATTCCTTTCCTCCTGGGCTCCTAGATATGAAACAAATGTTATTTATCATTTCTACATTATTTAATGAATGTTTTATTGTGAAACTGTTTAGAGCCTCACAGCATATGGGTCAGATCCATCCTTGTCAGGGTATATCTCTGTTTTTCCATGACAAACAAGATCCACCTGTGAATAAGAAACCATGCTTAAACTGAATTGACTGATTTTGAACAGTTGACAACCTCATCATCTAGTAGTAAGAGCTAGTTGGAGTGCCTTTCTTTACCTTGAAATGGTCGAGCAAATCTTTTGTGACTGCAAAGGGTGCTCCGATCACTACTTCAGACACATACTGACAAAAAAAAAAAAAAAAAAANAAAAAAAAAAAAAAAAAAACACAAAAAATGATGTCATGTTTCTCCTTAAATTTGGATTTGATGGAGAAATAGAGAGATGAAGAAAAAAGGGACAACATACTCGACAAGCCAGAACACTGAGTGTCCTCTCATGCACATTCATGATGGGGTAATTTTTCCCTTTATAACGATTCACTTCCTGAAAAAAAAAGTACAAATCTACCTGTATTGTTAAATTACCAACACACAACTCAGGGAGGCAGTAACTGTCTCACACACATAAAAAAGAAAAGACCAGAATGTAACTCACCTGATCAAACTGCAACCCGACAATAATATATGGCTTTTCTGCTAGCTTATGCACTGCTTCCAGGAAATCCACATGGCCAATGTCTGACAGGGAGCTAGTCAAGGGTGACAGTACACATGCTGGCAATGATATGGCACATATGGCAACTCAATATTAATTACTCTGGCTTCTCATTTTATTAAACTGTGAATGCTTGCAGATGGAATGGTAAATGTTTTTGTCAGATATCCTACTGATTTTCTAGCATTGGTATAAAAAGATACGAAAGAGGTCAAAGGCTCCTGCCACATATATGATGGTGTCGCCGGGCTGAGGTTCCTGGCCTGAAGCAAACTGAATGATCTTCTGTGACGTTTGCAGGAACTGAGACACCCCCGTCCATGGACTGTGGCCCTTCTGTCCATGTGACCCCCGTAATGCAGAAACAGACAGAACAGTCAGTACACACTCAGTACAGAGTGGAAGTGTAAAAATGAGAGAGACAAGCATCATTATTTATATCATTGCTGCAGTAGGCTGAGGAAATGAATACTTCTGCAGCACCACCCAGCGGTGAAAAGAAGGATGTAACTTTTTTGTGATTACAAAATGAGTGACAAACTCAGTGCTGATCCACAAATCCAGACATTTATTCAAACCCTGCCAGATTCACAGCATTACTCTTCTAGTTAGATGTGAAGTGGCCCTCTCTTGCTTTCACACTATTAAGAACTCCAGCATGTTGACCCTGAGTTACTTTCCCCATGCAGAAACAGAAGTGGCATTCACTGTTAACTGGCAAAGCTACAAGTTGGTTATAAAATGGGTCCACAGCAAAGCCTTTGTTTCTTAATGGGTGGCATCTGGCCCATGTGGCAAATCGGATGATAAAACAAAGGCAGAGAAAGCTACAGAGCTAATGATTTGTCTCCAAATAGACTAAAGCGAAGCACTTGGCAGCAAGCTGCACTAAGTGGACAAACTAAGGCTTTGATGTTGGCTAGGCGATGATCAAAAACACACACACAAAAAAAGGCTGGGAGTATAAAATGGACATGGTACCTACCTTTCCAAAGTTATCTGTGTGCTGCTGATAGTCTGAACTATCCTAAAGAGAAAAGAGGAGTAAATTAGGCTGGCGTGAAAGGAGAACAGAGAGAGAAAAAGGCCGCACTCACAATGTTGCTATGGTGTGCTTTGGTCATCAGCAACATCCTGCCAACCAGGTCTGTGGTTGAAACTCCCTGGGTTCTCTTACACTCCCTGCAATGACATGGCATACAGTTAAATAACCAATCAAAGTACAGTTTCAATTAAACTATATTAGCTGCATTACTTCATGAAATAATCTCTTTCTGATTGTTGAATTATTGTTACAGTCTCACCTGTACCGTCCTGACTTCTTCACTTCCTCATAAGTGTCCTTCCCATCAACCGTTAGTGTTATATCATCTAAAATGATGGCACATACTGTATGTTATATGTATATTGCCTCCAAAACACAATTACTTGACCATATTGGTGATTTTGCATGCTTGAGCTCAATTAATACTACCTGCCTTACTGCCAACAATTTTGAAAAACATAAAATTTAATTTTAGTTTTGTGTTATTTTACCAAATCCCCTAATCTTACAAGATCAAATGTTCAGGTGGTACATTCACCTTAAAATTTAGCCTGCTAACACCTACGCATGATTGTGGAAGGCAATGTTCTCGGTAAAAGCAGTCTTTTTCAGGGACTATATTTCCTGGCGGAGATATACATTTTCTTCTGTGGAGCTAAGGGTTTGTGTCGGTTAGATTAAGTAACTTCGACAAAAAATTTAATAGATGTTTTGTATGCTGAGATGGATTATTTATTTCAAGCATGTTTCAAGTTTCTACAACTTTACTATCCAAAATCAGTGATACATCATTATGCTTAGACATGATCAGAACTGATAATAACTATTAGTCCATTTGTGTCTTTACAAAGGAACATCACTGCCATATTATTCTTATGTAAACCACTGAGACAGGACATGTAGATTATATTGGTTACCTAGAATGTGGTATAAATGGACATCATATGTTTTTGTCTTGGTTTAACATTGTGAATATTCTGTTCACTGAATTCTACATTTCTACTTTGTGTTTCATGGTTGCTGATACAGAAATATATATTTTTCATATACTGTGTGTTGTTATAATGAGATTTATTTCTGTGGTAGTAGATGAGAGATTGGGCACAATACTATGAGTGGAAGCATGTTAGCCACCTGAGATCCATATGACCTCTGACCTTGTTTGTGTTGTTACTTTTTCACTATGTAAGAATCTTTTTTAAGTAAAAAGCTTATTTCTAATCTGGCTTTATCATTGTAATGTATATTTATAGTATTATCACCAGTGTACAGATATTTTTTCACTCTGTTATTTCATGCATTCATGATGGGTACCTCCATGTACGCAAAAGTCGCAGCTGTACTTGTCTAGGGTCTCCAGGGTGGTGACGTAAGGTGCTCCTTCCACTACCTCGTCCACCCATTTTATGGCACGCACCATTTTGTACCTTTCTTCCTGGGTGAAGACTGGTGGACCCTTGTGCTTCGCGATCTCACCTTGAGAACAAAAAACAAAATATCACACCAATGACATATGTAACAACAATGACTGAGACAAATCCCCATCGCATTACATTATGAAGAGCAGTTTTATAGCTCAATGCAGCATTGCCTTTGTCACTAAGATATTCCTTTATCACCACAGTAAAAAGGTTGCTGCTATCTGTGGTGGCCCTGACCATGGATCATTCTGTTGTCATAAACACCGGCACCTTGTGTCAGAATGCCCGGGTGTGTGCCACAGGAGGGTGAGGTGGCGTGGTGCGTAAAAAATCGCTGAGACCCTGTGCTACTGTCACAACAACACAAGCACACAGTGCACAGCTGGTGCCTGGCTAATAGTTGTGGGACTGTGGAGAACACACTGTAAAAAAAAAATAAAAATCTCTGTCTTACCAAGGCATTCTGGTCTGTAAATGAGTCCTAAAAGTCTTTTTTTCTGAGAACAAGTGAAAAATCTACCAATGAGGCCAGATTATTTTGCTTGCCTCCTATAAAAACCAACTTTCTATTTTCTAGAACAAAATGTACTTTTCTTGATATTATTGTTAAACCATAATTCCAGACACTGATAATCATTTTAAGGAAACTGGATGACAAACAGGCTGGAATAAGCTCACAACACTAAGAGGATTTTCAACTGACTTAAGACAATCCAAATTTTATGATTCAAACTTTGGACTATTTGGACTAAACAACTGCTAATGTGGATAATTGTACAGAGGTTGATAGCCTAGCAAAGCAGCAGCTCCAGGAACATGAGTAGTAGAGGAAATACAACTATAAAAATGGAGACAAAGGATTTGAGATGAAAGAAATCAGATGTAGACGAGAAAAATTCTTTCAAGGTTGCAGGGAAACACCAGATTAGACTTTAGGTTGGCCTGGACAAGAGGGAGAGAGTAGATGTAGGTTGAGTGTGTAACATGTTCGGTCTGAATTGTCATGTGAAGATGTAGGAGTGAAGGGGCAATGTTTTTGCTGCGGCAATCATATGTAGACTCATCTGATCCAGGGACTTACTGTCTGTGTGAACTCCTACGATGAGGTACTCTCCCATGGCCTTGGCCTGCCGCAGCTGGTTGGAGTGGCCATAGTGGACCATGTCGTAGCTGGGAGAGGAACAAAGATAAAGTCAGTAAACCAAAAGTACAAGAGTGTAGACAAAGTGAACGAATGTGAAAGGGTTGACATTTAACCTTTCTGTCTGGAGTCTGAATTTCTATCAGGTGATCCAGTTTCCTTCCACAGTCCAAAGACATGCAGGTTAGATGAACTGGAAACTCTCAATTGCCTATAGGTGTGAATATGAGTGTGAATGAGTTTGCCTGTTTCTATTTATCAGCCCTGTGATAGACTGGCAATCTTCCCAAGGCATACTCTGCTTCTCGCCCAAAGACTGCTAGGATTGGCTCCAGCTCCCTGTGATCCTGCACAGGATAAGCAGGTATATACTGTATACCCCCATGTGACCCATGGAGTCACCTGGCCCAAAGTGTGAATGACTTTCAGAGGATAAATGCCAACCACTGACCGCCCATTCAACATCCATCACTGACTCAGAATTGATGAAGTTACTTGGATTAGCCTAAACAATCTGGATTTCTAATTATATAATTATACTTATATAATTAGACATCCAGTGACATGGATGACTGAGAACCTTCATGAACATGGATGTTAATAGACATTAAACAGGTTGGTCTTGACCTGAAGATATTGTACTTTTTAACAACACTACAAAATAATCAAAAAAGATAGAATAAGACTAAAAGGTTCAGACTGCTTATGGTGACTGCAGCAGGTACTACTAAAGTTGTGGAGTTTGGATCATGATTACTGCACAATTTTCCCAAATGAAGCCATCTGACTGCTTAGGAACTTAGGAAATTACAGTGATGGCAACATCAAGTCTAAAATGAAAAAACAATAAAATTGACAGCAGTGTCATATTTACTACACTACAATGCACATAAGCATTTTCAGATATAAAGCGTGGGACAATGTTATAGCAAGCCTTAAAAAGTTGATTATAAAGCAGATGGTAAGTGCTAAAAGTACGTTCACTGCCACAGCAGTAACAGAATCCCATGTTGCCATCAGCTGCAGGACGTGCTAATGAAAGACAGCATCTGCGTCTTACTGCGGAGTCCCTATGCACAACCTGGCTGAATGCAGGTTGGGATGCCCTTGAGTGTACTGAAATTCTCTCTAGCACTGTACGCCTTAAATAAGCTTGTCAACCAAATGTGCTAGAGTGAACCAAATTTTTTTTTTTTTTTTTTTTTTTTTTTTTTGCTTGTCCTGTGCTGTTAATCAGAGCTGAAATGAGATCCACGTGTGCAGAGCCAGAAGCATGCAGAGTGGGGACATTTGGAGGTGAATGAAAAGGGAAGAAAACCCAGAGATCCAGGTTACATAAGACCAAGAGGCTGATTTGGGGTGTTTTTCTTTGTAGAGCTCTATAGATCGGCCCGATATGTGACCGTAATCCTGTCTTTTTTTTTTTTTTTTTTTTTTTTTTTTTTNTTTTATTTATTTATTTATTTTTTTTTAAGCAGAGATGGACAGTGAGGGTATCACTGTGAGATGATAAATTATTCATTACTGTTGCCTGTTAACGGACACCCAAACAACACCTAAGCTTCTCAACTACCAAACCAGACAAACAATTGGACAGAGAGAATAAAGTAGGAAATGTGGAAATACCAGTAAAGATTTTAGCGCTGGTGATTCCTTTAAGAGACGTGGGGTTTGAACTGGAAAAAATGCTGGAAATACTGTGTCAAATATGGGACCCAAATTTGGAGAAATCGTGTTAGTTCCTTAGAAACTCATATCTGTTTTTATTCACTATATCATGGTTAATTTTCAGGAGTCACTTCTTCACTGACTCTTTAAATGGAATGCCTATAGGCTTGTCTGTACACACTAAATCAGCTGATGCACACATGGCAGAGGAAGTGGACTTTACACTCTTTCTTGATGATGCTTGTATGACTAATGATCTTTAACCCGTGTCACCTCCTGTTAGGGTTACAACTAGGAACAGAAAGCCTCTGTGCAGAGGGGAGGGGGAAGGGTCTGCCTCTTTTTCTTGGAATTTTCCTCTATCACTGCTGACAATGCTGGACGTCAGCAAGAGCGCAGGCGATGTCCAGGAAGGCTTCGAGAAACAATGTGCTCAGTGACGGACATGGTTACACAAGCTACTGTGGCCATAGCAGGTGTGGGCTGGAGGGGTTAGATGGGTTAATGACATGAGCTCTGTTGACACTGGCTCTCTTTGCATGTTCACCCCACCGGTTAATATTCTGGCATCCAAAATATTCTGCAACATTCCATCAAACTATGGACAGGCAGCCACACCTAACTGGCAGGAATTCTATGGGAGAAAGCCACCAGAATCCTGGTCTTCATGAGCAGAAGTTATTATTATAATTCTTTTTTTTTTTTTTTTTNTTTTTTTTTTTTTTTTGGTCTCTGCACACAAAGCAGACCCTGCTTGGTAAGAGAGATGATTAGTGATTACTAGGGCTGAGTATCTGAAATTATACTTCTTAGTACCAACCCACATACTCCCGCACTATTTGGGTGTCTAATCTGGATCAAAATTAAGATTTTAATACAGAGTAAATGTCTCCATAATTTTCTTTTTGTAAAATTAGGTTTTTTTAGAAGTTGGGAAGATGTTACATAACTTTTAATTCAATATATTTTAAAAATACCATTATTAATACCAGTAGTTTGACTTTCTACTGCTTAGTTAACAATAATAAAAGTCAAACTACTGGTATAACTGGTGGAACTGATTTTTTTCTTGCTTTGTTTAGCTTTCTTGGCAAACCATAATGGATGCAGTACTGAAATCACATGGAATGAACTCCAAACTATCATACACCAGGGCATTCCCAAAAATTATAATGATATGCAGTCCTAATTATTATTATTACTTTTGATTTTAGCATTTTGCAAACTATCATTTAGACGATGGTGAGTCTGTTGGTCTTCCATGGTTGTTGTTAAGAAGACAGCAGCAAAGAGGCTTTCTATGTATTTAACTTTATTATGGACTCTTGTCAGTGTGCTGAAGTTACTGATGTGGCTGAAATATTGAAGCACAGAGGAACAGGTGACCACAGAAATGACACTGTACAAAACCCTCATAGTTCAAAGTTCAAACTAATCTGAAATGTTTACATCAATCCATAAATCCTCCTTAGTGTGTTCAGCATCAGGAAGGCTGCATTATAAGTGTGACTAAAAATATACATAAAGACTAATGCTGCCATTTGGTCATAATCTTACAGTATATCACCAAAATGTCAACCTTTCAGGAAATACTATATGTTGTAAATACTGTACGCTGATTTTAGGTTTATATACACTAAAGGGTTTGAAAATGTTTCACAAACCCAAAAGGTTGCAGAACTTTTCCAGTGGAAAAAAAAAAGGAGATCAAAACTGCACCAAAATTCAAGTTGCAAGGTATAACAGGACAAAAACTGCAAGCAACTTAAATACCATTTCTTTGCCTGGTCGTAAACATTTGTGCTCCGAGGAATCATGTTACCTCAAAATCAATCGTATTGACTGGTAGCCCAGTGTCATGTAACGGCTAAGTCTGGATGTGACTTGTTCTTCCTGTTTAAAGTTGATTCCATGGACTAGCAACACCCTATGACATCATAGTGGTAGTTTGATCACCAGGAGGTATGTGTGACGTGTTATCAATCATTGCAGATTTCTTTTGGTTGAATGATTACCAAAGGCTAGATTTGTGTTTTAGAAAGGGAAGCCTCTTAGTTGCAGACTGTCTGAATCTTGGGAGAAAAGACAAAGTTCTCTGTTTGAGTTGTAAAGTTATGTAATAGGTCAATTTTTTTTTTTTTTTTTTTTTTTTTTTTTTTTTTTTTTGATATAACTTGGGATGTTATCACTGTATTTTTGGAAATTTTCTTTTGTTTCACCACTGCAGTGATGTGTTTGGTGTCTTATAAGCCCATGTAGGCTGGGCACTTTGTGTGCAGGACACAAATCAAAATCAAAATCAAATCAATCTAAGATTTGATGAAACAGCAATAGGTTTTCTACATTTATTACATTAGTACAGATTGTTATTTCAAGGTTTGTTGGTGTTTTGTTTATGTGGGTGGCACTCTGTGTTTACCAAAAATATCCTCCTTGATGAAAAATATGTTCATGTGGAACTATTTCTAATACAGAAGCAAAACAGTGTTAGCTGTCACACATCGAACCACCTTAACACAGTAAGTGTAGCGAAGTGTATGTGTCATGGATAAATAATATTTTTTTAAAATCCATGTGTTTTGAGAGTTATGTGGTTATCAATCTGGCAACATCAGCGCCACATTTCTTTATGATTATTATGTTAATTAGGTAATTAGGGACAAAATCACAATAAACACACATTGCTATAAGCCATACTTCTACAGTTAATCATTATTACTAATGATTATTGCCATAATAACACAATTTTAAGAAATGATTTGATATATTAGCAAAGGTCAGATTCTGCACACAATTTAATTTAAAAAATCTTGAGTTTCAAATTCCAGCAGCTTTTTTATATATATATATATATATATATATATAACTTCTGCTAAGCTACACTCTTTCATCCAACTTTTGTTCTGCAGAATGAAAATCTTAAGACAATTTTCTAAATTCAGATTGCCAAGATTTCTTAGCTGTGTGGGTCCTTATGTAATATTTCCACTAAGAGAAACTCCTTCAAATTGATTTTTTTTAATTACTTCAAACTTTTCTGACCAATGCAATTGACTTTCAAAACTCAGATTGATGTAAAGCATTGCACTGATTTTTTTTTTTCAAATATCATTAATCTGGACTGAATACAGCTTGACATTAATCACACTTTTATCATGGCAGATGGTGGAAAAAAGTTCTGTCAGCAGAAATTGTACAAAGTTCCACAAGTTCAAATATATTTTAAAATGAAATATGAAACATTTGAAGGTAAGTTTTCTTAGCATGATTTAGTATTGTTTGAAGATGTGTATTACCATTATAGAATACAGAAACATTTTTTAAAAAGATATCTTACAAAGACATTTTCATGTTGGAATGCTTTGAAATGACTGTTTGTCCTAAGGCATATAGTCTACAGTGTGTGTGTGTGAGATCTAAAACTGGTGTGGGGACAATTTGATGTTTGCTTTTAATCAGTATTCTAAATTATTCAGTATTCTAAATAAGTAATTCTAATATTCTACAATAGTCCGTAATAGAACTGTTCACATTTTGTAATTCAAACACCAACTGCCAACTACTATAATGTAATACTAAAGTACATCTACCATAAAAATGGACTTTCAAATGATCTCAGGCAGAGAACCAGACACTGAAAAATTATGTTTTGCCTGACTTCACATGAGGTTTTAATAGCTCTGTAGGACATTTTACTTTTGAAGCTATGAATGGCTGAAAATACTAAAACCCTGACTTGTGCAGCAGTTGCAAAAACAGACATTTTGTCAGTTGAAGGAATATCAGAAAACCTTTTGGTCATTAGGCGGCTCCTTCTGATCCATGCCACTATGGATTTAGCAGCAACCACGATTAATTTTATGTCATGATTACATATTCTTTGTATCTACAAGGAATAATTAAGGCTAAAATGGCTCATTTGCAGTTCACTAATGTCTGAAGTGTTTCTCATTTAACTCTTCAGCTCTGTTAGGGATCTTAGAGTGCCATTGAAGCTTTCTGACAGTTGTCATTCATATTTACAGCACAAGTGGTACAACATGTCACATTGTAAGTTTTCCGTATTGATGTGTGTGTTGCATTAACCAGCAGCTGAGAACCTGAAGCAGGCCTCTTCGGGTGAAAGCAGCTTGATTCATATTCAGACATGAATGATGCAACAAGACGACAATGTTTTAGCATCTTCATCACACATCCAGTGATCATCCAATAAGTTACTCACCAGCCATCACACCACACCCGGATTCTTCGCCTCCTCTTCTCGGGACTGCAGGCTGCAGCTCCCGGGGTTGTTCCTGCGTCTTTGCCGGCTGACGGTGTGTTCACTTGGTGGTGGTTGTGGTGTCCGTTCTTGATCATTTTGTGCGTACGAGGCCAGTGCTGGTGAGTGTTGTACAAGTGAAGCCGTTGCAGTTACAAAGACAGACCTTCCACGATGGATGTGTGTGTGCTGTGACAGCAACGCTCACGCGGCAGTAACAGCTCTGTGTCAGCAGCAGCAGCAGCAGCTGCGCGGTGCGCCAAACGCCTCCATGACGACGCAGCGACGCACGACGCCCGATGCGTCAAGTCGGTCATAGGAAGTCGGCAAAGCGAGAAGGAAGACAACGCCACTGATAAAAACAATGCGATGCAATGCAGTCCTAATCATCATGAGTTTTATTTTGATAAAAACTTGACCGAAGCTCTGTGTTGATTTAAAATGACTTGATTAGACTGAATCGCACGATGACAGCCGGTGCGCAGGCCGACATGTTGTTACGTAACAGTCACAGCGTGTTCCACAGTCATGTGACAGTAGGTGATATCTGGATTCCCACAGTTTGCCAAAGATGGGTCTAACACTGTTAAAAATGTAAATTAATCTCAATTTCATATTACCCAATTAAGTTTACTATATTACCTAATTCCTACAAAATACAGGAAATGCACACACGCACGCACACATCTTATTTTAGAATATGCATAAATGTTTAAAATATAATGAACGTCTAAAATCTGCAGGCTTCATACATCCTCTGACATGGCTATAATCCTCATTCAATCTGAAGCCAATCCGAATCCAATCTGGACTAATCCAGATTTGGCCCAAATCTGGGAAAGAGAAAAATAATCCTAATCAGATTGAAAGATGGTCTGTTGGTCCAGATATGGCAGTCAAATCAGTACCTGTATTGGTCTGTTGTGCATAAACACACCAATCCGGGTCCATTTTACAGATCCAAACCAGAATCTGGGCCACATCTGTCAACTCAAAGAAAATTATGGCCATTAACTGTACAGATACTGATTTATGAAGCATTTCTATATTCATATACACAATCATAACCATTTTAGAAGCAGATGATGAACAAACAAAGAAACCCAACTGTATCTATCATGTGGATTTAGAATGAATCCCCTACTGTAAATGTGGTCATTCCAAAAACAGCCTACTTAAATAAATTTGCAAAAAAGTTAGCATTTGTTAGGCTTTCAACTGTTTTATCAATTCCTAATCTTTCTTTCTTTCTTTCTTTCTTTCTTTCTTTCTTTCTTTCTTTNCAACTGTTTTATCAATTCCTAATCTTTCTTTCTTTCTTTCTTTCTTTCTTTCTTTCTTTCTTTCTTTCTTTTTCTTTCTTTCTGTAGCTGTTATATCTAGCATGTCAGAAATAATTGTCATCAGCAAGATGATGTATTTGATTTGGACATTGTTACTTAATAATTAGAAACACGTGATCCACAAATGAATGGCTCCACATTTTGTCAATGATTATGCCCCATACAGGAAACTTTCAGTATAGCATCACCTTGTGGAAGATTCCTGCTAAATCACGTTTCTAAACAGAATTAAGCTGACTTTACACTGAAGTGCCAACAGAGGGAAACCTACGTCCACATATTACAAAGCTGGTCCAAGATAAACTATTTACAAGCAGTGTTCCTCACTTAACTGTGTTGCCTTTTGTTCTCTTTGTTGCCTTTCAGCTTTAATCTCAGTAGCACTGCATGTTGACTTTGCTGTTACTGAGATGCCTCTGACTCCCTGTCAAATCCTGGTGTTCGGTATGAGGAAGGATCATTTCTTGTTGCTATGCAAGCTGCTTGATATGTACTAACAC
Source organism: Lucifuga dentata (assembly GCA_014773175.1). Classification (NCBI taxonomy): domain Eukaryota; kingdom Metazoa; phylum Chordata; class Actinopteri; order Ophidiiformes; family Bythitidae; genus Lucifuga; species Lucifuga dentata. The sequence continues at coordinate 163,666 of VXCM01000262.1, forward strand.
AGCACTTTTACCTATTGGAAATAACTGCTGATGTGGAACAGACGTATAACCCCCATTTACATCCACACATACATCTCATAAATAGAACTATCCCCTGCAATGGTGACATTTGCAAAGTGGAGTCTTAGACCAAGCTTTGGCAGGGCAGGGCTGTTAAATGAACGGCTGGGCCTCACTAATGGGAATGGCAACATTAATTGTAGAGCAAGCTGTGGTGTGAGAAGTGGGGCACCTGCTGCAGAAGTGGGTGAAGATGAAGAATGTTGTCCTAGATTGCCCACCAGCTCACCTTAACCCAACCCACCAAATTAATCAACTCTTCAGAGGCCATTTGGTTGTCTGGGGCAGGCATCTGAGGAGGAAAAGGAACATCTTTTAAGGTACAGGTCACACAGACCTGTAGGAGCCTCCTACTTTTTAAATGGAAGAGGAGAGAACAATGCAAACCTGGAGCATACTGAGTGTACACTGGGGTTCGGACTTGCCCTGCAGGATAGAGTGGTAAGATGGAGCTTGTCTTGAGCCATCTGTTTCTTTCCTCTCCAAGTTCTCTCCTGAGATATGTTTTTCAATGTGTGCTGGGGTTGTGGAGGGTGATGTTTGATGAGGTGCGCTGAGACAGAGTGGGCTTAGGAGCCCCACGGGGAGCAGAGATGACTAACTCACTACTCCTCCTAATCTAGGACAAGCACACCTAGACATCCTTCATGACTCTAATGTTTTACTCGTGTCGGGCCAAAAATATGTCCACTGAGGTTAGTCAAAGTGGGTCGCCCGACGGCTTTTTTTGGATCACAGAAAAAGAAATCGTGCCATCTAAATGATTGCTGTCTTCTAAAACCCACCCTGGATGGCAAAAAGCCTTCCCCGCCAGTTTATTTTTAAAAGTATCAAACTGGGTCAATGACGCCACAGAATATGACAAAACCCAATTTCAACTGTTTAAAGCCTCAAAAGACACAAATGGTGCTAATAAGCCTTTTTCAAAACATTTTATTGGTCTTATAGAAAATAAAGTAAGCTGTATCAACAAACATACAATATATACATCAATAACTTAGACACCTCGGAGAATCACGTTTAAATCCACAGTTGTAACTGTATATATGAATACATAGTACTTATCTACAGATTGCAAAAAGTACAATAATTTAATTTATAAATAGTTACAATTAACTATTGTCTGCTTTCATACAAAGTACTGCAATATTTTATTACAACCAGTACAGAAAAATAACAAAACAGATTATTAACTTTGTATTACTTGCTTTATAGTCAGATTTTTATACCTTTGAAACACAGACACACTCCATGGAGCAAGAAAACCTGCACAGTCAACTGTTTACAAAGCATAATTTCCATGAAAAAAGCCAATGTCTTGAGAGCTATTAAAATCAACTGCCACACAAGTGCTGTTATTTAACCTTTCTTGCATGTTGCTTGTAAAAAAAAAAAAAAAAAAAAGCTAGAACCAATTAAAAAGTCAATCTGCAGAACAAATTACAGTGTTAAGATCAATTTCAAATACACACTCAACACATCATGGAAACAAAACAGCTGTGAATGATGTTTCAGTGACAATGAGCATTATATTGACTGGTGTAGCAGCAGAGGAATCTTGATCTTCCATAAACACAAATAAAACAAAATAAAAACACAAGATATTGCAAGTGGCCCTTGTGACAAAATCTACAGAAGCATCCATCTCACTCAAAGTAACATCCACCTAGTATAAATATCAAAGTTCAATTCATGGGTTAGCTAATACAGCTAATCAAAGAACCTCGGAAACGTGTCCCTTGAACAATTGCTCTTTCAGTTGGGGATGCAAAATCTAAGGGTGACAGAAAAATATTTTACAAGAAAATTACAAAAACACTGGAGCGAGAATTATTAAATAACAGACCATAGTCACTTTAACAATATTGATTACTCTTACATCTACTCTTTCACACCTTTTTCACTGAGTTGCATATTAAGGGTCACTTTTTCACAATGGTCATTAATACCTACTGCAGCTACATACTATACACCTGCATGTGTGTGTGAGAGAGAAATCATCGTCTCTAGTGGAGATTGAGAGCTTGGTCGATGGTGCCACTCGGAACACCTTTAAAGACACTTCACACGGAAAGATTCACTCCACAAGACTGCCACAGCAATAAGGACTCCAACATCAATACTGGGCTATGTCAAGAGTCAGATATATATTTTCCCACAGTTAACCAGTTCATGTAGACAAGCTAAGCATGTTGATGAAGTGAGGATAAGTGACAATCACAGATTGGAGTTTTGCAGAGGTGTAGTTTTGAGAGAGACTGTACACTAAATGCTTTGAACGTGAAACACCTCAGTGTTCGAGACTGAAGGCCCCAGTATACTTCAAAAGACATAGGAAAGAACAGGCCTAGAACCTTGCCTGTGGTAGAGTCCTTAAGAACTGGAGTTTTTTTTTATGCCACTCCATGCAGCATACAATCGACAGAGAGAGGAGTTGGCAGTGGATATAAGTAGTTTCTTTAGTGATTTAAAAAAAGGGCAAAAATAAAAGACAAAGACGGAGATGGTAGATCCATTCTCTAAATCTGATCAGGGTGGAACATGGAGAATTTTCATGATTTAATTGGCAAATGTGGAATTTAGACATGTTGCTCCAACAACAGAGGAAATAGTGAATGAACCAAAACAAAAGCAAAACAAAAACACAAAAGTACACCTTGGGGCCCTGCAAACACAGAAAGAGCCTGAAAATCTGTGTTAAGCCTTGCAAGACACCTTTTTTTTTTTGCCCTGAAAGCTCTACTTTGTATGAAGTATACTGAGGCTTTCAAGATGTTTTCATCAGCAGGAAGATAAAATTTGGAAGAAGTGCTTTTTTTTTTTTTTAAATGCCATTACATAAGTTATTTCACCTTTAAGTGTAAAACTGCTTCACTATTAAGGCTGCAGTACGCTTCATCCGACCTGGCCCGGCAACCATTTATACATTTACAGAATGCCCACACTGGAAGGTGGGCGAAAAGCTGCCATTATAGAGAATGAAGAAGGTGATGTGTATGTGTCTTTGTTTTTGTAATCTCAATGACACACACTTTCATTTTAGGAGAGAGGTGGGGTTATCAACAGAAACTCTGTGTCCTCTGGGGTTTTTCTTTTCTTTCTTTCTTTTTTTTTTTTTTTTTNTTTTTTTTTTTTTTTTAATCTCCGCTCCATTATAAACAGGGATATAAATGGGGATAACGGGGCACAGTTTTACTTTCAATTCTCTCCACAGAGTGCTGACAAACAGAGGGAAAGAAAAAAGAGAGTTTGAGACAAAATTAAAACCCTCCCCACTTTCACATCTCATCACACCTGGCCAATGTCAGAAAGTCAGAAAGTTAAAAATTTTGTCGGACATGGACCCCCAGTGGAAAGGGAGTTTCCGTCACCTTATGACTCTCCCGCAGGCATTTTGAAGGAAGCATACTGTGGCCTTAAGATTCCTTTTTGAGGACCAGGAGAGTGATACGACACTTGGCACAGAGGAAGAAATGCTGCTGGCAGCTATTGATTGTAATTCCACATGGTCTTCCCGTGTCTCTTTCTGAGTGTGGATTGAAGCCCTTTATGACATGCTTATTATAAAAAGAAAAATGAACAGAGCTGCCATCCATACCTCCCTGCTTCTCATCGAGAACGGTTTGTTCATTTTTAGTGACCTGTTTTGTCCTGAGCAAAACAAGCAGCAGCTTAGTGCATATGAACCCTCAGCCAAACCCTACTGCTTCAAACCTGACAGTCTGAAGACCAGTGTTTCACAAGTAATGCTGCACCTTTAGGCTGTTTGATGTGATCTTGCTTCAAAGTTACAACCAAGATTTCTCAACAAGGTTTGGAAAAAAAAAAAAAAAAAAAAAAANTTTTTTTTTTTTTTTTTTTAAGATAACTTCATATTCCATTTTCATCTGTCAAACGAAAACGTTGACAGGTTATTTATTTTGTTCCTGAAATCCACTTCAAACCAGTTAAGTGGCTGGAGCAAACACTATTATAAATAAATTATCATAATAATTATAAAAAAAAAAACAAAAAAAAAAAACATTGATCAGATTGATTTAATTTTGGATGAGGCCAGAACAAGCATCCAATCTATTTAAGAGGAAATATTTAGAGTGGATTCAACGTCAAATGCAGCTTTATTCAGATTCTAAAAATAGAAAATTAGCTTAGACCTGTGGTTCTCAAACTTTCTGAACCAAGTACCACCTCTGAGCAAACACAAACATCTCAGTACTACCTCACTAACAAGTTACCAACTCTAAGAAAAGTCACAGGAAAAACCTCATGGGTCCACGTGTGCTGTATTGCAATAAGAAGTTAATAGAATGAGGGCAAAATTTACTGACGTCCACATAGAACATAAGTACATAATTTGCACACGGGAAGAGCTGGACTGAACAAAAACATCAAATTCTTAATAAATAATCTTATTAAAACAATAATAATTTAAAAGTGATTTCTCAATGAAACCAATTTCACTTGTGAATAATTTACCAAAATAACAATTGATTTGTCCACAGTCAACTGGCAAATCACCAGGGAGCACTTTGAGTACTACAATCTGAGAACCACTGGTTTAGCCTGCAGCCAAATAAATATCTTTTAAATTATTGCAGCTTTAAGAAAAAAAAAAAACAANAAAAAAAAAAAAAAACAAATGTCATTTCACCCAATTCTGTCTTGCAAGGCTCAATATGGTAAACTTGTAATGACAATATGATTTGTAACTAACACCAAGGAAGCGGAGGATATCACAGATGCCAATACGCACAAAGACAATTGACCTTGTTTACACCACCTAGATTAGCTCTACAGATTTGTTTTAAATAGCACAGCATTGACATCTATACAGTGAACGACACTGCCAACTTGTCACTTACACATCACATCACGCGCTACCTCACAGTACGCGCCTAGTCACTAGAAAAAGCTATCAGACTTCAATAGTAAGCCACTTTTGGTACAATTGCAAAAAAGATATCACAGGTTTTTTTTTCATGTTTTCTTTTTCTGTATTTCTATAAACAACAGAAGGTAATCTATGTAGTAATAAAAACCAAGAACTCAACGTCAGACAAAGATTTCTACACCCTAACAATTCAAAACAGTAAAGCTTGTGTAAAGATTTTCTTTTGGAAATATCTGACTGCCCTGTCGACAAGTGATTACAAAAAAATGCAATATACGTCTTTTAAACAAAACAACTTGAACATATTTTTCTCTATGAGCAAAAATTATGTTTCAAAATGTTTGTGGGTTACGCTGTCCCCACAAAAAAGGAGGATATTACTGTGATAACATTCAGGTTTTCAGATATCGTAGAAGAATCTTGTCATATTGGAATGGCACTCAGCTCTTGAAACATTATCATTTAAAACTGCTGATCATTTTAAACATATCCGCTTTCCATAAATATGCAAGACCTCTTTGTATTTTCAGTGCATACATATATTATTGCATCTACCAGTCATATTGATAATGACAAGTTCATTAAAGCCGGTCACAGATGCATAAACAGAAATGAATGATGGATTTGGGAGCAGTATTTCATGCTTATATTCTTGACAGATGACCAACAAATTCACAAACTGGACTAATTTACTAGTTTTGGGTTAGTCAGACTGCATTAAGAATAGCTGTAGCATCCACACCGAGAACTTGTGACCATTTGTTAATTGTCCTAATTTTAGTCAGTGCACAATAACAAGCAAAGGGGTTCAAAATGGGATGTGTGCTGGCTCTTTCCTCGGGTAATACTGTGAAATGGGGGTGATATCTATTACTTATATTATACTCATTGTGATCAGTTGTGAGACATTATCAATTCTTAGGACGGAAAACCTAATGAGGCCAGTCACGCCACATACACTGTCTAAAAAAGCATCCTTTTAACAGTCTAATTATGATAACAGTAAGAATGCATCTCAGTGGCTTGAAAAATTATCATCCTGTTGTACTTTTTCTAGCTTAAATCATCAGTTGGGCTATTGCAACCACACTTGGATTGTTAAGTGAAATAAAATGTTTCAGTTTTGCAAAGATATCAGCTTTCTTTCACTATCAAATGTGGAAGCCGAAGTCACACTACTCAATTAATTATGTGCTAATGCTGTAGAGGTACAGACAGCCGAGTCGTACTTTAATTAAGAGTAAATTAGGGAAGCATAATGTTTGTGTTACTGCCAAGAGGCAAAACTGAGAATTCACAAAGGTTATCTCATCCACATTAAAATGCACTGACTCTGTTTTTGTCTTAAAAATTTAGGTGCCATCCTTTCTGCTACTACGACCTAGCCTCTGTTTTAGATTTAACAATGGTGATGACGCTGGTGGCAGCTACTTTACCAGGGATGAGGGGCCCTATGACAGAGGCCATGGGTCCCCTGGCTGAGGTGACAGGATTGCGGGCCACAGTCCTGGCAAAGCTCTGGAGGGCCTCGTACTTTGAACGCAGAGCGTCCAGCTCCACCTTCATGCTGGCATTCTCTGTGGCCAACTTGTCCACCTCCTGCTGCAGCTGAGCCTTTTGCTTCTCCAGCTCTTCTTTCTGAGTCACACGCTTCACCCGGCAGCTGGCAGCGTAGCCCCGGTTCTTCAGGGTACGCCGCCGCTGCTTCAACTGCAGGATTTCCTCCTTTGACAGGCCCCGTAGGTGCTGGTTCAGCTCCCGCACCGACATGGTCACCAGCTCATCATCTGTCAGGCTGGTGCCATTTTCCCCCGGCTCTCGCTTCACCTGAGAATACACAGAGGGAGATTATTAGATTATTAGGAAGATAAGGCTGGTCCTTATATTGATATTAGAAATTAATTATTAATAGTTGTGAAGCTGTAATTCTGACTTCAGTCCAAGACTAATATGTGTTAAGTGACCTATTAATAGTAAAGACTGTGGGGCTACAGATATGATCCAGACAAGTGTAATGGTGGTAAAGAGCCGGAAGAGTCATCTGCTATGAATAGAACTGTGAGACGGGAGCACAAGGTAATTAAGACTAATTAAGATTATATTTAACATAGGTAAATGGCTTTAAATAATATTCTTGGAAAACTATGTGCTACGAAAGAAATACTTTCAATGTGTATATATAATTTAATATGCGTGCATAAAATTACAAAACTGGTTCTCCATAATGTGTCAATCTACCTTCAAGGCCTTGTTTCCTTTGTTTGTGGTAGTCATGCCACGAGAGCCGTGTCCACCTGTACTGCTGGTTGGTCTGTGGGTAAGAAAATTCACCATCAGTATGCAAACAATACCTAACACAAAACCAAAGAACAGAGGTGTTCTCAGAATGGTAATTTCTTTGAAACGCACAAGAATGCCTTACTTTTGGCAAGGAAGCTACAGCATGACTAAGCTCTTTAAATACAAAAGCACAAAGTGGGTCAAGGACTCTAGACTTCCTTGTAATAAATGCCAAGTCTGTTCAGAAAAAGATACCTGGACCATTATTGCACCTGTCGTTATGAATGAATAGCTTGGGTGTATTTCTCCCTCCAACATGGGTCAGGTTGAGCAGGACCAGACGATACAATTTAGTAGGATTAACAAAAGGAAGAGCTTTAAAGAGGACTCATTTGGATCCTGCACCACATTCAGACAGCAGAGCACAACACACACACACACACAACAGACTGCTGGCTTCTGAGCGTCTCAAGGAGGCATTTAGTAGGTTGGCAGCCATTCACAATGATTTCTTGGAAAACAAAACTTGAGAAGGGATACTTCCCTTAAGAGCAGCCTCTCAAAGTAGAAACAGCATAGGACAAACGCTGACTTAAAAGGAGCATGCTGGTGATTTTGCATGTTTGAGCCCATTACATACAACCTGCATAAATGTTACATACTGCCAACCATTTTCCAAAACATACTACTAGAGCGTTAATATTAGAATTGTTTTTCATACCTTCCAGACTGCCACTGGTTTGGGTTCATTCCAGTACACTATAAAAGTCAAATTGTAGAAACTTGACACGTGCATGAGATTGGCAATCCATCATGGTGAACCATACGCCATTAGTTTTTTTGGTCAAAGTTACTTAATTTAACCGATCCAACACAGAGCTACAAAAGAAACTGTATTTCTCCACAAGGGAATAAAGTCTCAGGAAAAGACTGCTTTTATTGAGAAATTAAAGCGATCGTGTCTTCTACAATCGAGCGAATGTGTTAGTAGGTCACCTGAAAATTTAATTTTGAAAGGTAAGGGGATTTGGCAAAATAACAGGAAAACTAAAATACAGTTTTACATTTTCAAAAATGGTTGGCAGTTATGTAACATGTATGCGGGTCGTATTTATTGAGCTCAAACATGCACAATCACTGGTAAGCTTTTTAACTATACATACACAACAATCACAACAGGCTTTTCTGTAGGAGTTCTTGAGGCTAGATATTCACTCCTGCCTAGAATTGATCAGTTTGGGAATATAATCCCATAAATCAATGAGAAAGGGATATGCTGTTAGCACTGCAAAGCCTCAGATAACAGAATAACAGGTCTGCACTGCAGTTTATTCTGTCATCAGTACTGAGGGAAGACCAAGAGAAGCTGTGCAAGTGAGAAATCTAGCCTACTGGTGTTAAGACAGACAGAAGGTTGGGTGCCTTCCACACTGAGCTCTGTCACAAGATAAACTCGCACAAACACACACGCACACACACACAGAGTTAAGGCCCTGGTGCTTTACACTACACACAGTAAATGCTGCGTCAGCGACACAGGCACCCAACACAGTCAGCCCAGCCAGCACATTGCATCGGTAAGCTGATTTACAAGGCCCAGCAGTGTGTATTTATGTGTGTATTGAGCACATAAACAAATACATGTGGGCTCTTACAACTGTTCGGCATCAAAACAGGAAAAAGAATCCCAAAAAAAGAATCAGAAGAAGAACTACTGTGGGCGCATGCATACATGCGTTTATAGCTACACAACCTCGAAGCTGGTTGTCATGTATGATGTGTGCAGAGAAACCTAGCAAGTGGAGAAAAAAAAAAGACGAGTGGTCTGAAGTGCTCTAAGACGACCAGGACATTACCATGGCAACAAATGGGTGTTACAGGTGGACTGGTCACCTGAGCCAAACAGGGAGAGACAGAGGCTTGTTAAAAATGACCTGAATACGACACTATCACACAGCCTGGGGACATAACATGAGGTCAGATTGTGACTTGCATTCTTGACGCTTTCATTTCAGAACGCTGCAATATGTCTCAGCGCTGCAGATGCCCACATAAAGAGACTTTCATGTTCTGTCGAGGACTTTTTATTAAATGTGATACTTTCATCCCTGTTGGGCTGGCTATGAATAGCTGACTGATAGTAACACCTACCTTTCACCAGCCTTAGCGGTGACACATTTCCAGTAAGCATTTGGACCACAGATGCAAAACATAATGGGATAATGGTCTGCCTGATGATGCACAGATAATGGACAAACAGAGTACTCCACTAATAGCTACTGGGATGAGCGTAGAAAAGGGCGGCTTCTTCCAAATTTCACATAAGCATGTCATTTTACCTCTGCAGCCTCGGCCCAACATTGTTCAAAAAAGCAATCGGAATCCTAAAAATGCAAAGAGATAGCATATTGTCCAGGTTGAAGAGGCGGATTCTGTCACACAGCTGTGGAGGATAACATGGAAGGCATGGCTTGGCATGCTGAAAGCTCACCATATGACACTGTGGGAGGAATTGTGCCCAGGCTGAAACCCTTCAGCACAGGCTGCTGCCAGCAGACGGCTACCAATGACAGGGCATGGCAACACAACACAGACAAGGTCCAATGCACAGCTGCTCCCCTCCACTACCAGGCATGTCATACCTCACAGAGACAAAGAGGCAAGCGCACACGCACACACACACACACGCTCCCACAGATAAAGAAAGGTATATATTAGTCACTAAAGACAAAAACAAAGGATTGGGAAATTTCTCCCTGCACGTTTTTATTGCAACAGCCTGCATAGAATGTCTTTGTATTTGACAAGTTCACCCTCTTTAACAGTCACACTCAAGGACAGCGCACACCAATGTCTCCCTTTCAACCGTTCACAGATGTATTACCATCTATTAATGATTTCAGGTCTTTTTGTGTGCCGAGTGAAGGCAGCAGGAGTGAAATCTGTGTCTCGGAACATAGGGGCAGTGGAGGTAGGGAGCAAGCAGAGACACAGGCGTCTTTTGTAGGTGCTTGCTGAATTTTTATGAATTGCCTGGAAGAACGCTGACAAATCAGAGCTGATTGCTTGTGGAGGAGAGACATCACACCCACAGGAAATAGAAAACGCTGAGTGCGGTCACCCAGAGAAAGGAAGGAGGGGATGGTGAGAGAGACAGACAGAAAGAGAGAAAGAAAGAGAGGGGGGGAGAGAGAGAGAGAGACAGTTAACAGCCTTGTGAAAAATGCTCGCTCGACACATTTAGAGGAGCTTGAGAAGAACAGGTTGAGGGAGAAAAATACTGATCTCAGCAAGGACCACAACCAAGGTGCCAATTAGGAAGTTGTGAAGTTGAACTAACACGACGAGAGCAACCCAGCCAACCTTCAAAAGCTGTCCATGTTCATCTAAATCTATAGAGGGCAGCTTGCAAAGGTGGGGTCGACTTAGGTTGAGACTCGAGAGGGACAGAAAACTGTGGTGGGATAAATGCTGATGTGACATGATGGGTCCAGCCTTGAGCCCGTGTCATGCTTTAATGATCTCAGCCCCTCCATGGGATCTCTCCAGGGGATCAGCCGAAGATCGACACCATTAGCTAGGAGAGCTTTTGTTGAGGGGAAACTGAAGCTCCCCTACAGCATCCACGCGCTGTGTCCCCTGATGAATATTTATCACTGTCGTACACTGCCTAAGGTGGGGGTGGGAGGCTGAATAAAGATGCTCAGGAGGTGATTCTTCAAGGATACATCCAAGGATCCTCCATCAACGGCTGTCTCAAAATGGCGGTAGGCTGGTGGGGGCAGCAGGGGGGGGGACGTTGGTTGCCGGTTCTGGATGTGGCACACATGTAGGTAGAGGGCTGCAGGCAAAGCCAGCGTCACTTGACAGCAGCATAACAAGATTATCAGGGCCATACGAGCAAGCAAAAACCCCAGAAACCTGCCTCAGAATCCAGATTACAAAAGCGCCTGCTCTCTGAATACTAAACACGAATGAGGAGGACTAACAGGGGCTCGGGCTTTACGGAAACATGAAAGTGGACTGCATATCACTTACTGTAACTATCACATCCGCACACAGGCAGATTACCAAAACCACACAAGCACACATAAATTTAACTTGTCATGATCAATTCTTGAAAAGCGCCCAAGCATGGGCATGGGTAGGCTGTTAATGAAGTGAATAAAACTCAGCAGTGGAGGTGCATGCTGATGAAAGCCCAGGCAGCTTCCAACTAAGATAATTCAGTTCTTCAAAACTAACAACTGAATGTCATTTCACACCAAAAACAATTTTTTTTTTTATTAAAAAAACAAATTAAGTGAGCAATGTAGTTGATTTCTCTCATTCTCTCTCATTTCTCTTATTTTTATTTTATTATTTTCTATGACGAGTTTGGATCTGTAATAAACTATAAACCACAAGAGATGTAACAGCTGTTGTCTCTGTGTAAATTATACCCAAGATCTTAAAACAGTTTGGCACCATTTTAGAATCTCCACAAAACTTGCATATCTCTGAAGATCAACACAACACAGATGAGGTCTCAACATCGTGTCTGTATGATCACCTATTAGGTTTCCCTGATCAATAATGTATGAGACTTGTAGCCTCTCGCTCCATTGTCATGGACTTTCCACAGGAAATAGAATGTTGATGACCACAAAGATACTGAAAGGCAAAATGAGATAAGTGTGTGAAAAATAAAAACCATGTCAGCACTTTCTCATTAAGCTTTGGCTCATTAATTTCAACTTTATTTTTATTCGTTGCCTTGTCTCCTCGCTGTTTTCAGGGTTGAAATGCTGAATGCAGCCAATAACTTAACTCGAATGCCATAAATAGCCGCTCTCAACACTTGATGCCTGATCAGAGCCACTACTTTTACTCCCTCCTCCTCCAGAGTTGAAAAGATTGCCTAGATATTCAGATCTATCATTCCTCCCTTCAGCCGAGTGAAGTCAATTATCAAGCAAGCTGCATGTGCCGGGTGCCATTTAACTACAAATTAAAAATCAGACTCCACTGATAGTTCTACAAGAATTACTGGAAGACTGGTGTAAACTTATATGGAAAACAGTGTGTGCGAGAGAAAGACAGAAAGACACAACAAGGAGAAGGGAGGGAGGCGATTAACCACTAAGTATTCAGAGTGTGAAATAACAATGACAAAAAGGAGAGGGGAATCAGTCAGCAGTTTTCAGAGGGAAATGTGATATGCTTGTAGTAGAGGGGAAATACTAAGCCAATACTTTTGACCACTGGAGGTTCTGGGCAACAGCAGCTAAAAGCAGCTACACAAAACCGTATGCCAACCCGCTGGAACGACTGGCCTTTGAAATCCCATGAAAGAGTTAAGTGGTTGCTAACAAGAGACTACAAATCCTCCACTTTATCGCCTGCTAATCTTCATCTGCAAATGTAGTCTTGCTAGACAGATAGATGCTGAATACTAGACTCTACAGAAACACGCTGCACATGGCAACAGAAATCTGTAAAGGATTTTTTTTTTTCAGAAATATAGAATTAATACAATATAAAAACAGCTATTTTCAACATAAATAATAATCTGAAAGATAAGGACTATTATCATCTTCTGATAAGGCCCACATCTTATTTAGAAGTGCCAGCTGAGCAAATCTAATCTGTCTCTGAGCATTCAATGTCAAGGGGAAAAGTTATGTAATATATAATGTCTTGATAATTGATGTCATGAACAAAAAAAAAAAAAAAAAAAAAAAAAAAAAAANATATATATATATATATATATATATATATATATATATACATATATTGTGTATTGTCAATGCAATATAATTACTTCTAATATCTTTGTTTGGAGAATGTACTTAAAAAAGACCAAATAAAGAGGTAACAGACAAGATATTACAGAATATTTAAAGGAACAAAAGTCATCATCATAATCATAATCATTCCTGTTAAAGCAGGATGTTTCTCTGACAATAGGAATAACAACAAAGAAAAGAATAACTAAAATCTTTTTCTCTTCAGGAGCTCAGCTTTTCAGGATCGATGCTAATTGCTTGAATATTCTTTAGTCATAACTGTTTTGTCTCTTTTATTTAAGAAAAAAAATACAGGCATAATGGTAACACTGGCAAAATATTTGCCAATATTTATACCATTTGGTTTATGTTGGGTACAAAGGGAGGCTTCGGAAAACTGGGGAATGTGAAGCACAAATTTAATCTCCATTTATTTATTTACAGAGGTTAGGTAAACTAGTTATTTTTCACTAGATGAAAAATAAATGACATGATTCATGGCAATCTTAAAAAGTTACAGATGGGACCTAGTACACCATGCAGAAAAGCATGAAGCTCATATGGCTGGAATTTACATCCAGTTCATGTGGTTTAAAATGAAAACATGAATCATCACCCTCTAGGGGCTGAATACTTTCTGAAGCCACTGATAATATGAGACGTTATTTAAAGGCACATGGTTTGGGCTCATTTGCATTTACCAGCGTTTCAGCACAGAAGCTATTTCCAAGCTCAGAAGCTGTTGTTTGCTCTGTTAGTGAGAGCAGCAGGACAGGAGAAGAGACTTCATTGGCCTTCCGCAGCATCTGCCTGGAGGACTTGATTAAAAGGGAAGAGAATAGTGCTTGATACATCGGCCTTGCACTGGCAGAGGAAATAAGGGTTGCAGGCAACCCACACACTGGCAAAATAACTAGGAGCTTTACTACGCTGGGTGAATACATATTAAATGCATATTGTATCGACCAAACAGCAACGACATAACCTTTACAGCACATAGGCTAAACTAAAGCAGTACAGCATATTTTAGTGCAATTTCAAGTAAAATATAGTGTTTTACATTTCATGGATAATTTCTGGCAATGCCAATCTATTCTGCATTATTCAGAACAAACAATTGTAGTGCTCTGTTATTAGGTTATTTTCAATTGAAATGCATCTCTTTCACTATGCCATTTATAAATGAAAAAGAGAAAGAATAAAATGTCATCATTGCATTCTTCCTGTGGAGCACTTTGAAACAAATAGAGTTATCAAAGTTATTACCTAAAAGGAACAAATGCTAATTTGTATTCCTAACACTGCTGCAAGTCAATTCATATTATAACAAATGATTGATGATGTCTGCCTACGGGATATTTGATGAAGATCTGCACTCAGTGTGAAAACTGGGATTATGTCAATCCAAACTACAGTGGAATCTTAACATTGAATTAACAAGAATGTAAGTAATAAGAATTTCTTTGCCCCTATTTGAACCCAAGTCCACCTCAGCTGAGCAGTACAATCTGTGGAGTTCCTCGATATGACCCTCCTCATTCCTTCACCTGCACAAAAGCATGCTTGAGCGTACACAGCCATATAAAACAAAATTTTAAAAAGAATTACGAACCTAATCCTATCAAATAAGGTAAACACGGCGGCCAAATGGTTGAAAACATCATTTTGTAAAATGACATCCACGGGTTCAATTTGCCAAAGCATTAAGTGTATCCATGCATGGTGACCAGCTCTTGAACAAGACTGATCCCCTGACACTGATCCCTGATCCCTACCTTATCACTCTGTGTACACCATACTCTAAGAGTTTCAGCTAAATGAGTAAAATGAGTAAAATATAAAATAATGAGTTAAAAAAAAAAAATCAATGCAGGATTCAGATTACAGACTGCCCAGGGCCAGCATATATACAGTACATATATATATTTCTGTCCATTTACTTTACTGACACTCATAAAAATAGTTTGTTATTTTGCCTGCTGATGCCAGTAAAATCACAGTACTGTTGGCCAGACAGGGCCAGTAGCAGGTAAAAGGATTTGAAGGGAAACTGCAGGTGGATGATCTGTATGTATGTACAGACTGTTTACAATATCTGTGAACCACGTCTCACTATGTTTAGAAAATTATAAAAAAAAATTAATGACATACAAAGTTTTCACAACTCCAGAAAATGCAATGAACCAGTCAATTTCTTTCCTATGTCACTTAGCAATTTCATATATATATATGTGTGTGTGTGTGTGTGTGTGTGTGTGTGTGTGGGCAGCGCTTGTTTTAATGACAATTCACCTATAACTTATCTAATAAATTAATCAACCAAGCAAAAACAGGTTACATGCAAAACATCTAGCAGTGAAAAGCTCCATAGTTACACTCACTATGTTCTCTCCAATTTTGGCTAATCGAACTTATGAACACATGGAGGATAGTAATGAACATGCCAAGGCAATGCAAGTTCCAAATGGAAATTCATCAGACACACTTGCTACTGTGTCTGGATGAAAGCATTACTTTGAGGAGTGAAACGGGCATATCGCAATGCTAAGCAATCATAATCCTCACTACACTTGCAATGGGTTTCATCACCAACATTCCCTCCCCACTGCAAAAAATTATATTGATCTTTTTTTTTTTCCATTCCCTTCGGGCGTTCCCATTTCCCTGTGCAGCTTAAGCAGCATTTTTGTGGACAAACCCCACATTTGTGTTTCTTTGTGGGGGGCTATTAATTGTCCTGAATAGGCATAACTAGTCCCAAGGCAGAGCTATGTCGGCTACACAAAAGTATTGGTGGCCACTGTACTCTGCGCTGTGTAAAGTATTGCCTCGTGTTTCATCAACCTCACATATCCTCTTCCACCGTTCACTGCCTGCCCATTCTCAGCAATGCCACTGGGTATGAGTTGTGCACTCGGTTCACCTCTGTGGCATCCTGCTTTATTTTATCTTTGCTTCCTTCATGCAACGGCCAATAAATCTCAGAGGTGATTTCCACCAGCCCCTGTCTGTATCCCCACACCACTGTCAGCCCTCATCGGGCTCCTAGCATGGGCCCTCCTCTGTTCTTATTACCTGCAGAGGATGGCAGAGATGGGCATTACGCTTTATTGCAAAGCTGTGCTTCTGATGTAGCGCTGGGCTGTCTGCTAAACACACTTCAATGTCCTGCTCGCATGAACAAAGATGATGAAATAAGTTGAATATCTGAGCAAGAATGGGCAACTTCTGTTTATCCCTCTGTATGCTCAACAGTTTCCAAGGTGACTCTGCAATTGCACAGAGATTCTCCATGGATAATTTATTACCTGCTCGCCATAAGGAGGCATTGTAATGGGCAGCAAATTTCATCATGTTATATACTTTTAAAAAAGAGCGTCTGGCAAACCAAAATAAGTAGAGAAATGCAGTGTAACACTGAATTAAATGGTAGAAGCAAGCTGATACTCAATAGTATTTAACCTACTATTCAGTAAGTCAAACCTGATGCATGTACAGCATGCCCCACACACACACACACACACACACACATACACAAAGTGATTATTCTTAACTGACATTTTATTTCAAAATACCACCTTAGTAGGGGTTGTTTTTAACTTCCAATACATCCTATGATCACACATGACCAATTTAAAACCGACTAGTTGTAGGACTACATTGCAACAACAGGAGCATTATATATTTGCTTATCATGCATTTTTGTAATGGGTTTGACATCTGTGTTGACACCTAGCACTTAGTCTTAATGTACTCATACCCTGTTTGTTGATGTGCATCATGACAGCACTGCAATAAAATGCACATTCTCAGATGCATGTAGATGAAGCTGTTGATAAATGAATGATGGTCATCACTTGATGCCCATAGCTTGATGACTGAGTTGGGACGATAAATCAGCAGCATTTCGATCTATCTCCAAAACAACGGCGGCATGGTGATAAACATCGATCCTTATCCACCGAGCAGACCTTTGTCCGGTGGTGCCATATTTCGGGGTGGATTCTGAAAACGTCTAAATACATCATTGTGATGATTCAGCATGATAAAAAAAAAAAAAAAAAAAAATGCCACTGCTTGTTTGTTGGCTGAGATAATAAAACAATACTGTGGTACGCTAACAAGCTGCGATATTAAAGCCAAGGACGCTGGGTTTGGTTTGGCACTGCCATTGTTACAATTTAACCAGTGGTTAAATGAATTGTCACTTCAGGTGAACCAATTCAATGCTGCAATCGAAACGATTATTTAAATATGAAACCCATGCATGCATTTAAAAACTAAACTAAACAAGAACACAATGTACAGACGAAACAATCATTTTTTGAAATAAATGTGATGGGATATTGTAACCAACCTGATCTCGCTAAACCGCTGCCTCGACTTGCTCTCGCTCCTCTTTACAACGAGGTGATGAAGCAGCAGGTTTCAGCGGAAAGAAGCGCATGAGTTGACAAACCACCAAGAAGCGCCACAGTGGACGCAAGTTGGAAAACCACTTATTACAATGCCAACCTAGTTACAGAGTTGTGACATTCCATGGACCTGTCTCCAGCGCTACAACGCCTGCTTGTGAAAGTGGCAAACAACTCCCCGCCTACAAAACAAGCAAGCGAGGAAATCCCCGAGATCTGTTTTCCTGCTACAGCGCTACACACAATTCATCCCCTGCGGAAATCCCACTTCACGTGTGAAACTGCGGGTTGTCCCTCTAAATCAGACCCATAACCGGAATGACATATTTCACCCGTAGTTCATAAATGTGTACAAAAGATTGGCTGCCATCTCAGCATGGTAACAACCAGACCGCTGTCAATTTATCTGAGTAAAACGAGCGTTTGCGGAAACATCTTTCAAAATAAAACTCTTGGAGATGAACTACCTATCTCTTCAACTGCTTGAGCGAGATGGATACTTTTAGTTTGAAGGGCAATTAAGTACGCTTCCGGAATTGTGTCATTTGTTACGCTATCTTATCGCAGCCAGAAATAAGAAGCTAGCCTATGAAGCTAACCGCCGACCAGCTTGTCAGCGGCGCGGCGAAGGCATGCACAGTCAGCAGAATACCAACTCACCTGACTGAAAAACACCCTTTTCTAATCTTGTAGTTGTCAATCTCCTTTATTTACACAGCCACACAGAGGCCCAGACATCAGACCAACAGCTGTATTTCAATTCTACTGACAAAACCAGGCGCTTCCAACTCCAGCTCGTGCTCTTCTTGTTGTTTCCTTTCTCTTGTATCCGAGCCAGACGTCATCGTGTTTGGTCACGTGTCTTCATTCATGAAGGATATTCTTTCCTCCCAACCCAAAGTATTTTGCAAAGAAAAAAGGGATTTAACATAAAAAGTACCGCCTACTGCACACTGTGGCTGCAAACACTGCTAGGACTGACTGTATCACAACACAAGACTCGTAGCCGCACATTGTTTTGTATATATATAACAAAGCTCTTAGAAAACATTTTATCACATTATCATTGTTTTATAAAATATACTATTTCCCACATTTTGAGTATTTGACCAACAACGTAATTCTGAGTCTGCATAAAAGGAGGTGGAATCATTCTATCACCTACACAAAGTCATGATGCAGGGCTGATCACATTAATTCTGCCCAATGTGTTGCATAGGTAATTTAGGAAACTGTACCAGCTGCTATCAGAAATAAATGCCTGACATAAGATTCTGAAAGCCACATTACCACAAACATTGAAGATATTATACCACCCCAAAGTCCAGAAACTGACAAGAGGTAGAAGTGACAAGACAGGCTGCATATCAGACATTTTTTTTCCTGATAATGTATCATCCCAAATTCAGCAAAGATTTTTTCCAGTTAAACCACTAAGTTTTGCATCTGAATGTAGTGTGGGTTTTTTTTCCAACAGGGTGTATTTCAGCTTCAGTGGTACAAGTCACATAATATGTGCTGAAAAAAACAACAATCAGTTCTTCTTGTTCTTTGAGCTGCTGCTGATGAAGAGACTGATCCCACGAGATCTGACTCCTACAGCTTCCGCAGTCACCCCTGGCTGCTGTAACACTTTGTCCAGAGTTGTCTTCTTTATGGCAGCTGGGGAGATCTTCTCTTGGTCAGCCAAAAACTGAAGTTCCCTTTTAAAGAAGGCCAGGGGCAGAGAGGTTTTAGTTTACATTAGCATTTTCAATTTATCACAAATGATTTGCTTATGGCTCCATCTGCTGTTTGAATTCTAGACATCAATAGTAAGATATCACCCTTAGGATGATACAAGCATAAGAACTTCAATCATGTCTAGTGTGTCCTTAAACCAGGAATAGAGCCATGCATGATATTTTGTCAGTGTCACATCATTTTTATTAACATACTTAGTCCTAACACAGGAGGCCTCTACAGCATTGATCAGGAGGCTGCGGAATCCACCACTCTCCATGACATGTAGGGCATGGATGGTGGCGCCCCCTGGTGAACACACATTGTCCTTGAGTTGACCAGGGTGCTGCTCTGATTCTAACAGCATTCGAGCTGCTCCCTTTGGAGACACACAAAGCAAGATTCACATTAGAACACAACTGCATTGACTGTCATTGAGATCCAACATCTTTCATCAAACTATATCTTAATTGTGTCTACATCCATTTGACAGAGACTGCAGTTCACACCTGGCATCAGAGAACAAAATGGCAGACAGAAAGTTCATCTCCAGATGATTAAAAAAAAGCTGAGCATCTCACAAGTTGAATACAATATATTTTTCCATTTAAAGGATAATTTTCATACCAGTAGAGCTTGGGCTCCAAGGTGTACAGCCAGCCTCCTAGGCAGGCCCATTTTCACTCCACCATCAGCAAGAGCTTCTACAGCAGTGAATGCCTACCAGGCCAACACATAACAAACTACTGTTAGGATGATAGAATAAGGGAAAATTATACAAAAGACTACTTTTATAGGATACAGGACATTACAAGAAATGCAGCATTGTGAAACACACTGGACTATAACTGACTCACATAAGCAGGGCCACTGCCGCTCAGGCCAGTGACGGCATCAATCAAGTCCTCCTCCACCTCAGTGCAATAACCTACACTGGCCATCAGCTGCTCCAGAAGCTTTCCATCCTCCAGCCCTGCATGGGTCCCTGTGGCGTACACAGTGGCCCCTTCACGCACCACCACTGGAGTATTGGTCATGAGGCGCATTACCTTTGGATTTGGGCGATACTGTTCCAGCTTCTACAAATTGGAACAATGCACTTTTTTTTAGGGATTGTCTCGAAAAAGTTGTGCTGAAAGAATCAATTATATACAGTATTTTATAAGAAACTAAAATGAACATGAATCAAGAATCCAAGTTTATTCATTAGAAATTATTTCCATTTTATCTGCCAGATAAATTAACTTTACACAACATACGTTAGCCTTTATTAAATGGAAAAGCATGAGTTTGAGATGTCTCAAGTGCAAAGAGTAAATCAGTGTGTTGTGTTAGAACTTGTGACTATTCTGCCTGAGGGTCTTCTGAGATCAGACAGGAGAAATGTGGAGAGAGACTCACGCTGAAGTTTGATATCAGCCTGTTACTAATGGCTCACAATTAGATGCATTTGATTAAAAGTCAGGACTGCTCCACCATTACCCAGCCATCCATCATTTAGAGCTGGGAGATATTAAATATCAGTGTAATCCAGTGATATGAAAGTACTGGTAGATATTATCGCAATATTACTATAACCATCAGTTATGGTAATATTGTACGCTGTGGCTATAATTTTGTGTTTTACTAGAAGGCTGTATTACCATTGTGTGATGCAATTCTCTGAAGTATATTGTGTGATGAAATTAACACTGCACAAATGTAGTTGGACATCATATTCACATAGCAAATGATTTCAACCAGGAGAAGTTAATCATCCACCATTACATTAAATGCACTATTATTATATGCACTATTCACCTTACACATAACATTCTCACATTACTAATAAAGCATTGAGAACAAAAAATATTTACATGTATGATTTTGTAAGTCCAAACCAGCTCCCATACACTCAAAGGGTTAACAGGGATAGACAGAGGCTCCTGTGACTTGCCTTCTCTATAGAGCTGATAGTGACACCTGCAGCACAGGACACAATCAGGTGACGATCTTCAATGTCTGAGCCGATCTCATCCAGAACAAAAGGGATGATGTGGGGCTTCACAGCCAGGAAGAGAACATCAGTTTTGCTCACTGTTTCTTTGTTGCTAGTGGTTAAATTCACACCCAGTTTCTATATAGAAGGCAAATGTTTCATAATTGTCACTTCAGTATTTCACAAGGAAGACGTTTGTGTACATGTTACATGTTTACAAAAGTGAAAACAATTGATTATTTGATAATCAACAGCAATGAATCAGAAATCAATTATTTTAGTCATTTATGATTTAAAAAACCAAACATTTCTTCAGTGTTACTGTAAATGTTTCCATTTTTTTCTGTTTTATATAAGTGATTTTTTTTTTTTTTACATTTAGAGACAAATCAAAAAAAAAATATTTAACAGATAATCCATAATGCAAAACAATCAGATTTATTTGTAACAACAATCCCTAAATGCATTAACAAAAACTGCTGCTTCATCTACAACATTCTGTAAAGCATTTTTAACTTTATTATTATTATTGTTATTATTATTATTATTGTTGTTATTATTATTTGACATAGTAGTAATAGTAAGAGTAGAAGTAGTATTATTATATAGGATTAAACTGTAAATACTATTAATAGTCATCCCAAATGTACCCACCCGTAGTCCCTGTACTGTGGGGAGGTCTGTGGCTGGGGAGCTGGCTATGATTCTGTNCCCACCCGTAGTCCCTGTACTGTGGGGAGGTCTGTGGCTGGGGAGCTGGCTATGATTCTGTGGGTGGCAATCACGCCTTGATGGGGGAAAATGAACAGAAATCATGAGAGTGCTGATTGCAATCAAAGCCAGATGTAAATGCAAATACACACATGATAAAGTGGGGTGTGACTTACCTGCAGCATTGAACCCTCGGACGAGAGCATGGGCTAACTGGCCTGCTCCAATGAAACCCACACTCATTCTCCCTGTCATTGTGTTAAAACATAAATTTGGCGAAGATGAGACAATTTCTATTTAAATAACAAAATTATACTATACATTTATATCATTAATAAACCTCTAACAGGATGCTGGTGTACAACTTAGTAACCTGTTGGTTATGTGTGTGCCATACTAGTACTTGCAGTAAATAAATCAACATTACTTCCTGAATAAGCGGAGGAAGCATTAGTTTCATGTGTTTATAATGACACACGGTGGCAGAAATAACAAAACAGTAATAACATTCGCATTTTATATACTTACAAATTTCTCGAAGAACCCGTACATAAAAGGGTGACCTACTGGACGCAGAAACCGGTTAAACAGAAACACTTATCTGTTAACTAACGTGGATGTCTCGCACTCTGCTGTACCTGGTGACAAGTTCTTTGAATGACAAGCATGAAAGCCAATCAGCAAGCAGCTTTGGATGACACGTAACACATCCAGCCAATCACGTAGCAGGAATGATAATATTGGGACAGGCTTATACAGCTGAAAATCCGATTGCATCAGGGTGTGCTTGCAAGGAGAAATGGATCGCTGGTGCGTCTCACTTAATTTTTTACATGCAACCAGAGAGTCTTTCAGATAGATTAACATTCAGTCTGAGTACATAATCAAGTTTTTTTTGTTTGTTTGTTTGTTTTGGTTGTTTTTTTTGTTTTTTGTTTGTTTGTTTTTGTTGTAGTAACATCCCCGTTCTGCAAAAACAACTGTCACTCCGCATTTCTTTATGTTATTATGTAATGGACCAGAAACTCGCAAGTGTTTGGTTGAAAAAATAATGCTTTTATCTGATCCTTAAAATTTATTTCCTCTTTGTAAACTATTCTCCTCCTGTTGCATACCAAGTAAATCTCACAAACAATGCCACTACTTGCAATATGAAAAAACAAAACAAAACAAAACAAAACAAACAAAAAAAAAAACACTTACCATTATAAAGATGGGTTGTCNAAACAAAACAAAACAAAACAAAACAAACAAAAAAAAAAACACTTACCATTATAAAGATGGGTTGTCTGAGTTGAATGTATGTAAAAAATACGAACTTATGTAAAACATGTAAATTTAATATTTGAGTTATTTCTGAAGAAATAACACACATCTGTAACTTTGACCACATTATACAGGAGCAATCCAATACCTAAGCCTCAGAAAGATGCACATATTGAGTTCTGCTCCCTTTTCACTCATATAAAGCAAATTACACAAATATCAAGAGACCCATAAAACACAGTATTACTTTTTACTGACAATGGAGTATGATCAGAAACATGGAGCAAAAAGAGAAACATTACATCACAGAGTTGTGCATGTGCTTAATCACATAATATTTTGATGTTATTGTCAGTTTGATGCCTTCAGAAATTAATTTATATCAAACAAATACATTTAACATTCATTTGGTAAAATGACAAGTGTAACAACTTTGACCTTTAGGGGTTACAAATGTAAGCAATATAATTACAATTAAATAACAATTGAAAGAACTATAAGAAAATGGCCAGGCTGTCAAAACCAATTAATATACTAAAATGTAGTTTAATTAAACTTCAACAAAACTTTTTCCACATTCTGTTTACGAACTATTTCAGTGCATAAATATGCCATGCATTTTACATGTTCAACCTTTCCAAAAGCACATTAAACAAGTTTGTCTAAGACAGTACTGTTCAGATACTCTAAACTTTATTATACACTCCCATACATCCCTCATGTTGGAGACTACTTATGCAAGTTGGAGTTGAGGAGTGTGTTTGATGCTGAGATGGACGTATTTTCAAGGGTCCTCTGTGAGCAGAGTTGCTGAGATCAGCTCATCAGTGCACCTGGTAAACTCTCCCTGGTAGGTCACTGCAGAACTGGCAAAAACCCTGAACCATGCAGCCTGTATCATATAATACTGTTAGTTCTGCTGCCTTATACAGTCTCAATGCTAGTGAATACTGGTCATAAAAAAAAGTCACACCAACATAAGGTCATGACTTCATTGATCAATGGGAATAAACTCTTCACAGAAACTTGACTGTGGAGAGGTGAGATTGGACTCAGACTTTGTCTGTGATGCCAGAGAATCTTAGGGCAGTTTCTCAGACAACAGAGTTGGAGACAAAGCGGATCCTCTGGGAGTAGACCAGATCAATAAAGTATAGGATCAGGTTGACATTGGTGAACACAGCCACTACCAGCTTACTGTCCCAGGGACAATTTCCACGCGGGCAGTCCTCAGGACGAGTAGTGGTGCCATACTTCTTATCGAAGCTGAAGATGGGCCATGCCAGTGCAGTACTGAGGTAGAGGATTACAGCAAGGAAGGTGTAGATAACCACAAATCTGTCAAAGGGGAACCGCAGGGCAGATGTCCTCCCAGAAACTGTGAGAATGACCACTATCACAGTGACAGAGAAGCACAGACTGTACACCACTACACAGTACTGGGTGGCAATATAGAGGTTGTATTCACTGTCATTGGCCAGGGCCCCGAAAATGATGCAAGCCACGAAACTCTGGACCACCTTGAGTAGACCGGAAACAGTGGCCATATAACCCACGACAGCCCCTGGCTTGGCCCGAGTCAGGAACACCTCAGCTCCGTAGGGGAAGCAACAGACACAGGAGCAGACAGTAACAGCAATGCGGTAGGCTTGGACCTCGCAGCTCTCGTCAGGGCAGTCTGTTTGGAGGAAGTAAACGGGGTAGACCACAGAGGCGGTGATGTACATGAGTGTTGCCAGCATGGCAAAGGTAACTGTGAAGTTATCCCAGGAAATAGGCATGCAGGTGTGAAGCCGTGTAACATCCAAGGTGAACACTAGCAGTGTGACAGCAAAGCTGAAGCACCACACAAACATGCAGAAGTTTCCATAGTTGGCGCTGTAGCCTGCACTGTGTGACACAAGCGCCATTATGGTACAGCCAAGTAGCAGCTGGCAAATTCGAGCTGCACCTAAAGGTGACAACACAGCTGCCTTGTTGAGGTAGTGTCCTCCATGTTGGTCCATGGTCTCGGCTGTCCCCTAAAAACAGCTGACTTGTCCTGAAGTTCTTTTTGTCCTTTTCTCTGTCTTGTTGTGCTTGCGGCCTACTCTTCTCTTTCCCCACAGGCCTCGCCCTTTCCTTGGTTGCCTTTTATAGACAGCCCCTAATTACAAATCTCTGTAAATTTTTTTTTCCTGCACTTGCTTTGTAATTACAGTGTGTTTAAGATCAAATTACATTCAGAAACTGTTCTGTAGGATTCTGTAGAACTTATAATAGCAATTGCTATTTAGTTAGGTCTTAAAAATAAATTATCTTAAAAAAACGTTTTAGTATTTTAAGTCAATGTACCTACAAGTCCACACAGGCCTATATTCTCTTTATATTTTAGAGTTTAATTCTGTCTCTTATAGTAAAGTCTTAGTCAGTTCTTTTTCAGTGTTTTCTTTTACAATCTTTAAATATTTAAAGAATGATAATGTTACCCTGATCCCACTCAAAGCTGCTGTGTATGTCCTCAGATTGTCTTCGTTTTCTCTTCAGTCTGCTGTCTTCAGTCACCGAGTCATCCAGTGTATCTCATTAAAAGGTTAAAGTGAAGAAAGGCCTTGTCCAGCAAGCTGTCCTCCATAAGTCATATCCACAGAGACCGATCATCCAACAATAGCCATGAACAGGTGGAGAGGTTTTTTTTTGTCTTGTCTCTCAAATTTTTTGACTGCAGGCCCCCAAAGTCACTGAAACTGGATTGCTGTTTTTGTCTTTCTTTGCCTCTCGCCTTCTTACTCACACAAACATACCGTCTCTCTCCTGTGTGTCAGTGGCTTCCAGGGTGGTTGTTTAAATGAAAGTATGTGCCGAGNCCGTCTCTCTCCTGTGTGTCAGTGGCTTCCAGGGTGGTTGTTTAAATGAAAGTATGTGCCGAGCCCAGGGTTACAGGCCTTGCCAGCTCTATAAATAGGGGGTCTATATTCCACAAAGGGGTGGGATGGGAGGCTGCACGCAGGCAGGCAGCACAGGGTAGGTCGTATTTCTGGGGAGCACCCAGAGAGACTGAGTCAGAGCTCCTTCAGTGAGAAACTGGCATTTATACTCAATGTAATGACAGGGAAGGAGGATAAGACTCCCATTAGAGACAGAAATTACATACAGGTCCTGAGGAATAATTATACATGAGTGATGGTAGATCTGAATTATGCATGAGAGGGGGAAGTGGAAATGGACTAACAGTTACTTTAAATACTGTAACACCTCATATTAAGATGCCGTTATTCTAATATTGGTCAAAGTTATTCTTTCTAAAAACTCCTGCTTAAAGTATTTTTGAAGTTCAATGTAATACCAGGTTGTACGCTCAGTATTTTTGCAGCTTTTGTTAAATCCCAACTAATGCATTGCATTCATTGTACATATGCTAGTACTGGAAAACAGATGATTCTGATTATATATTTGATTGGAAATGACAGATCTGATTGGTCATTCTATTCTAATCCATAGTCATACTTCTGTAATTAGGCACCTGTTGCAGATGATAAATGATTTCAAATGAGATTAGTACTGTAGGCTAAACTGGTTGACCTTCTCAGTTTACCTGCATAAAATTACAAGTCACACGGAGATCTGAGAGGCTTGTCAAATAAGTTTCTTAAATATAAAGATTTGGGTCTTTGGTGCAACACAGTAAGGCAGTCATTACGGGAGGGAAATGTCAGCTCACAACAGAGAAAAGGTGTTATTACTGTGAGGAATGAAAGAGTCTTATATGGAGAAATAACCAGAAAAATTAAATAAACTTTAAGTACAGACACTTGCACTTTTAAGAGCCATCTACAAACTGAGAAGAGCTCAGCCTACCAAGTTCATAAGGATGTCTGACTGCAGCAAAAATCAAAACACATGTGATGTTCACAGCATGAGAAAGTGACCAATTAGATTGTACAAAAAGACTTAGAGATCCAGACCTTTGAAACCTTTATTGAGACTAAACCTCAAGACTTGGTATAAATGTAAGATCTGAAGTGCTGTGGAATGCAAATATGCACTGTGGACTGATTAAGAAATGGCTGAGATTTTTGGGTCATCAGGCTGATCCTAATTAGACCTGGATATTTAAATAAAATTAAAACATACATCACTTTTGCTTTATTCCTTTGCCTAGCAGTATGTGCACAGAAAGTCCCACACCTATCATCTGCTATCAGTGACAAACTGTATTGGGAGCCTGGGAAAGATGTTGCCCTTTACTTGTGTTTGTATTATGAGTTCAGAAAGGGAATAGGAGAACAAATGAAGGGGGGNTGTTTTTTTTTTTTTCTTTCAGGTCTGATACAAAGACATGCAATCAACACAAAGAGAAAAAAAACAGCAATGTATTTACAATTTACAAAGAATCACTTCTCTGTGAAAATAGCACTTATAAATATGATTTACATAACAAAATAAATATGTAAATTTCCAATGTAGCTTGAGTTTTTTTTTCTGTTAAAAAATATGTTACAGAATAAAATTACAGTTAGTAATACCTTTTCTTCTTCGGTGTGATGCGAAATAGAGGTCCTTTAAAACATCATTTATAAGACATCATTACATACAACATTGTCATTATATTAAAACGTGATCTCTATTATGAAATATAAGCAGGGAGATATAATAGTGAACATTTAAAAGAACCTATACAAATACTCAAAAAATATACAATACACAATATTTGTCTCCCTTTGAATGTGCGTTGCATTGATTCTGAGGATTGCTTAACTATTGAGGTGGCCTATGTGAAAATCACATTCTGGTACAAATGCGTACCTTAAGTTTGGGTTTAAACAGTCCTCTTCTGGTGTCATGGCCAATGTGCGAGAGGTGTAACGTGGATGGAATGGCACTATGGTTTATATATTGCTACTAACAGACCTAAAAATCTCTCCAAGTTCACTTTAGCACCACAATCAGATTCAGCGCAGCTAAAAGCTGGTGTAGAAACACTGCTGGGTATCATGGAATATTCTATATTTCTTGATTAGAAATGTGTGAATCTGATATTTGTCTGTTTCGAATTCTAATTTAAACAACTATTTATAATTCAACCTGGTCTCCACATGTTGGATTTGTGTAAGTATTTCATGTGTGATTGCACATACAAACATCTTATGAGATGTTTGGGGTGTCTTGTCTCTGTCTTTCTATTTCTCCCCATTGTTGCCCACTGTTAGAGGTAAATACAGAATTTTCCTTCTGTCCTTTCCTAATCCAGTGCTTTTCTCACCTTATCATATGTCCCTGTTTTTACCTTTATATACTGTGTGCTACTGTGTGATATGATATGAGATACCAGCTATAAAAGAAACACTTTGAATAGTTTTAAACGCTTATGTACTCTATAGTAACCACTAAACGAAGACAGCGTCTGTAAGCCATTGTTAGAATTTGTGTTGTGTTAACAATGACTACGTATCATCTACAGAGAATGATGAAATAGTATAAAAAAAATGAAACATTAATGAGCATCCTTAAAACTGGATTACATTCATGATCTTTTTTTTTTCTTTTACAAGCAAAAAATAATTTAATAGGAGAGTAGCAAAGAGTTGTGCCTTGTCAAGGTGGCATGTTGTCCCTATATTTGTCACCAATACTGGGTTGTGAGAAGCCATAGGAAAAGAAAGGGAGTTTGGGACAAATGCAAGCCTCTTTGTTAGAGTGAGGTTTGTTCAAAGGTAAACAAGAGGTCATGGGGGAACAGGCTAGGTAGAACAGGTTGTGAAAGGGAACAGGTAGTTGGAGGTATAAGGTCTGGGAGACTGATCAGCCATCCCTGGTTGGACTTAGCTTGGAGTTACTGTGTGTGATTGCGTGTATGTTTATGTGTGTGTGTGCCCCTTTAGCTGCCGCTGCTGAGCATGCCCAGTAGCTTGCTGGGGTCCATGCCCTGCTGCTGGGCCATCTTCTGCACATCAAAGCCCATATGCATGAGGAACTGAATGACGTTCATCTCCTGTCCTGTGAACTGGTCTCGGATGGTGGGACAAGTGGGGTTGCAGTGTGGCCAAGGGCAGCTGTCAATCAGGTGCACAGGACAGCCTTTGTGTGGAGCCTTGTTCCTGTTGTTGTCATGGAGGCTGCGGTCCCAGCAGTGGAGTGCTCGGGGCAAGGAGGTACCTTTAACCTGCACATCAATCCAGTAACTAGAACACAACACAAGAGGGCGCTGTCAGCTCACAAACCTTATTTCTCCCTCTGTTTCTCCTGACAAATGCACACCGGGATGGAGTTAGGAAATAAGATATGACTCACTTTCTTGTGATAAGTTCATGCGATAGGCAGGCTGGAGCAAACATAGCCCTGAAAAAAATAAAACAGGAAGAAATAATTCTGAGACCATACCAATAGTTATACTTAAATTTGGTTATTAAAATACAGAGACTTGGTCTTACGGGACGTCTTTGAGCGTGTTTCTTAGCTCAATGCCCAGGTTCTGGATGTAACGCCACTGGCCTTCCTGCACAGGCTGGCCGGTCAGCTGGATGTTGTCCACTGTCAACTGGGCCTCATCAAACAGCCACTGGACCACAAACACAGGGCCTGCATAGGAGCATTAATACAGCAAATTATAGTACACACACGCACAGCATAAAGTAACACTCACATGTGCAGGTATGTTCATTAAAGTATGTTCATTAAACATACTTTTTATTGATGGAAAAACCCTATAGCCAAAGAAACAGTTCCACTCTTCTCCTTCATGGGCCTGTCTGCACCTCTCTGGTACCACTCCTCCCCAGTACCTGATGGAGCAGGTGGACAAAACAGACAGGGGATGACAATGTCTATATTAACAACCTGATGAACTGAAATACCACTATCTCATCTTCTAACTAGACTACCATTAGTCCACAAAAATATTTACACTACCATGAGTAAAATTCAAATATCTGATGTCTTCCATACTTGATGCCTCTCTTGATGGTCTCTGTGGGGGTGCAGCTGACCGTGTCCACACAGTCGGTGCAGTGGTACTGCTTGTTGTCCAGGAACCAGCCGGAATCAGAAAGACCTCGCACTTGTATCCCAGTGTGCCCCAGACTCTCCAGCAGCTCTGCCACACGGTCCACATTCAGCAGGACCCCAGTACCACCCGCACTGCACAGAGAAATAGATTTCGTTATATAAATACAATCAATAAAAATGAATTGTGGAAGAGCTAGAATTTTAAATCATAAGATGGGAAATGGTTTCATATATCAAAAGTTTCCCATATTATCATACCTGCTTCCTGCTAGTAGGAGTACCTTTGCGTTGTCCAGGCCTTTGTTCAGCAAGTCCTTTACAACTTCCTGAATAATCAGTGAGCCCATGAATGCATACCCACCTGCGGACAAAAAAACAAAGAGATGTTAATACTGTAGTATTGTAGAGTCTAGCATGCATTATGATTTTGATGACTCAGTAATGGCTTACTCTGCTCTGTTTTGGCTGTGGCACCACTCCACACGTCGCTGGAGCAGTACGGGATGAACCTGCACAAGCCGCATAATGTTACATATTAAGGCCACATATATATACATTATCTGCTTAGAATTACAGAGTGCAGGATGTTAAAGTATTTAGCGCCAATACATACACACATGAGTCAACTTACACCATGTTGGCATTCCACCAGTGTGGGTTTTCTTCGGGCAGTGGAGACAGGATCCCTGTGCCTGCCGAGACAGCCGGCAACAAGGCAAAGATCAACATGTATCATTAGCCATCCTGGCACTCCCACACACATCCTCTTCTTCCTCATCATCACCACATGGATTACAGTTATTACGCCACAATGAGAGAGAAAGGCGTCTCTGTTCCTACAGCAGTGGGCGCCAGGTAGCCCTATGCTGCGCTACATTATGACTGGGTATCAGTCTCAATAACACTGCAGATGAGCACAGATCCGGTCCTTCTCATTACTGAGACTTTACGGTGAGCTCTCTGTACTTTGTTCACTGTGTGAGTGGGTCAGAATTTGCTACAGGCCACAGCTGGAGTAATGGTGGTGCTGATGGGAGGGTAGTGAACTCTAGAACATCAGTCTAGCTGTCTCCATCTGAGGCTCACCTGTTTTGGTTTGAGGCCACTTTAATGAGCTCATCAGTCTCCTCACAGTCTCATACCGGCTATCACAGTTCTCTTTGTTGAAACAGTACCATCCACCTAGACACAGATACACAGAAACTCATTATAGATACTGTAATTTGCAATTTTTTAAGTATCATAAATCCAAAATAATTGTGACACTTTTTATTAGACTGACAAAAACTCTTTAATACTGACCCTCTAGGAATATCAACCAACGTCTGCTGCCTCGAGATTCTTTCAGATAGTACCTACAAGAGACCAAAAACATAAAATCAACACTCACCAACATACCAAAAATGTTACTTAATAATTATATGCAAATATTAAATTAATGTGAATAAAATTTTAGATTCTTCCAAGGTTACTTGATACTGCTCACACATACATGCAAAAAAGAGGAAGATGCAGCTATGCATTTTTAAAATTTGTCTTATTTTCCTACTCAGAAAGACAAAGATGAGATAACTGTTTAAAGTCGTACCCTCACAGTTTCTAGCATCATTGATGGTATCCCAGCATGAAGGAAAAAACACACATGACATCATGACTTTTATCCAAACAAAGATGTCTTGTTTCTTTGTTGATTCTTATCTCTAACAGCTGACAGAAAAGAGCATAAAGAAATTCCACCAACATAAACAACACAGACAACATCCTGTCCCCTATACTGCTTGTTCTGCAAATGCCAGTGGATGATATTATTCATGTTTAATGTGGCAAGACTAAGTAATGTACCATCATCATCATCCTGTTACACTGAGCGAACCATTCTTCAGCAGTGCTCCTCACACACATGGATAAAGCCAAGGCTCATGGCCTTACATGAAATGATAAGATACACAGTGAACTATCACACCTACATATGGCTCGTGTAGATGTCAGCACCCAGACATCAGTCTATCTTTGTAGCTTAGGACGCATAAAAGCATGAGATAATGCCTCTTTGGTCACACCTTGGTTACCAAAGGTGAATTTAGGGTGATTTGTTTTAATGCCAGATTTTGATTTTCATAGCTGCGTGTGTGAGTTATATATTAGTATTGCCCTCTTCTGGGTTTGATTTTTCCATACTGCAGGACCTATACATCATCATCCGTTCTTTAAACAGGATATTAATTTGATATAAAAACAGTCAGTTTGTCATAACAGATGAGGCAGCCTGAAAAGTGTTCATCAGAGATTTAAGTAGCTGTAACCACAGAAGCAACATGCTCCAAATGTGCTTCTGAGATTTAAAGAGATGTTTTTTTTTTTTCAACAAGTGTATCCACCCGATTTTACCACCGACTAAACTTGAGTGATTGCCAAATTTCAGAGACATTAAAGAAAACAGCTTTGGCTGAAGCTCTGAGCTATTTGCTCAAACACTGAATCACACTTTGGCTACGTTTAACGTCTGATATGATTATTATGTGAGAGTCAATACCATAGACTGAGGATTGTGCACTGTCTTCCAAACAACAAAGTGAAGGCAGACTTGGCCAGCTCAACAAGCATCAACTCACTCTCTTTAACAAGTGCAAGGTCTAACTCTTGAAAAGGGATCACACAGTTCCATCATCCAGTCTACTGAATGATTTTTCCTGATGCGCCCATTTATTTATATAACCATGACGATACCTGTCTAGAAAGTGTGTAGCTGAATTAGCATCTTGACTGACAGCAGCTGCACGTGTGGCTGAAACAACCATCTGCCTGTAACTGTTCCCTGTGCTGCATTAACAAAGATCTAAGCTTTACAGAGCGCTCTCTCCACAGGCACTTTGGGATTTAACAGGAATTAGACAGGATACTAAATCCATAAAGAGACATGTATATCAAAAACCCATTTCAGTCAAGTCTGCTCTGTACTGGAGTGGATAAGTTCCAATGCACAATCCCCATTTTATGGCGGATAACATTAACAGTAATGAAGCATTTATATAATTTCAAATAATATAATAGGAGAATCACATTCAATGCTTTTCAGTATCATCTCTGATAAATTTCATGTCACCACTTTTCTTGCATTGGAACGTATGTTTATCTCCTGTGATATATCATGTAATTTTTACAGATTAAGGCCAAAGTGCAAACCACTTAAAGTTCTTGAAGACAAAAATCATATGGAACCATGATCAAGAATATGACGACAATCTGCTTCAAAACTTTATGATGCTGAAGAAACATCCATCTCATCCTGTCACAGCTCAAATGTCAGCAATTTATGTCCAACACTAAGAAAATTAATTTTACCTGAAATAGGCAACCAGAGGATAGAAAAACACAGGGCATTGTCTGCTTTGGTCATGTATTTTATTTATTATGCAATAGCAGAGACAGTGAATCTGCCTGATATTAATATGCTTTTAGAGCCATGGCTTATCCCTCTTTAGTAGAGGAGTCACGCAGGCTTTCTCCTTGTCAAATGGATTTCTGCCAACAATGGATATAAGTGCAGGGAAAACGTTCATCAAGTAGTGATCCAGTGTTTCCCTCATGGAGCAAATTTAAATGAAATTATTGTATTAGGAATCAACTCAAAAATAACAGAACCCACTGATAGGGAATTCAGCCTGGTGACAACATTGTGACACTGCTATAAAATCGTCATTTAGTCTGAAACTAATTTAATCTAAAATTAAATTATTAAATAAAATTTAAAATAATTATTAAATTATTTAAATTTAATCTAAAACTTTCTGCAGAACAAATCACGCATTCTAATCCGAAGCAAAGGGAAACGAAGCACAGGCCATGTGGCCATCCACTAATTTCACGCTTCGCTGACGCAAAGCAGCTGTTTATGTTGTCCTGAACCAGCCCTGTCCTCTGCTGGGTCATCATTCAATTTTGACGCCAGCAATCTATGTAAATTGCCATTTACTTTAACTGTTATTTGTTCCTCTTGTTTGTGTTTGTTTATTTGCGGACTTACTTCCTTATTTGGCAAAAATACCGCCGTAGATCTGTTGAGTGTTATTTTCCGCGCATCCACAGTCTGGCGCGCACACGCTCCAAACTAAACTCAGCTGGTGCATACACGTTTTACTCAGACCAGATCCACGGATTACGTGGGGAAGCAGAATATGCAGCAGAATTTACTAAAATATCATTTGATCTGATGGTACATACCCGGCAGGACTTCCGTCGTTGCACGTGACTGATGTATTCTCCAAAAAGTTCAGTTTCATGTCGTAGTCGAGCTTCTGGGCCGAGCACGGGTACAGGGACTGCGCAAGGTTCTTCACTTGCGTCATGAAGTTGTCCATGTTCTCCTCCACGGCGGTGAAATCCAGAGGGAAGCTCTCCGTGGTGTCTCCCCGGTCCGCCCGGTATGTGGGAAGAGGCGCCCTTCGTGGTTGTGGGTTGCGGCCACCCCGGTACCTCCGTGCGCAAAGAGCTCTGGACTGCATCAGCACCAGCAGCAACATTGATGAAACAATCCTGATCGCCTTCATCTTATCCACGATCAGCCTGCAGGTTTATGTCCTTCGTCGAAGTGCAAAAATGTAGAAAACTTTCGTGATGGGATTGAGAAAGAAGCAACAGTTACGCACAGTTGTGGAGACGCCACCACGCACTTGCCGTCCTCTCCTTGGCACGCATGAGACTGCTATCAACTAAAACCAGAAGTCCACTCAGCTCAGTCATCCATAGAATACTGTGTATGTTGCTTATTCTATATGTTCTCTCTTTCACTCGTTCGCAGAGGGCGTCCACAGCTGTTTACCATCTACAACACAAGCGCCGCTGCACCAAGCGCACAAGCCTGAACAACACTCCTGCCATGCTCTTGTATTTTATTCAAAATTTCCCCCCTTGTGTGTCCATCCAGCCAATCGCAGTAGCGGGGCAGGACTCAGGCCATGATCAAGCGTGGCAGACTACCCCCCCCCCCCCCCCCNCACACACACTCATACACACACACTTCTTTTGGGGGGACGGGACTCCATGCTTGGTTCTTTTGATCCGCGATGTTTTATTTGATGTGGTGGCTTTTATTGGCCTTGAAATGCCCATTTCCCATTCCACCGCAAATTTATGGAGTGAGAATACGCATCTTCTTACACACTTGCTTTAACATCAAGTGGGAAAAACACAATATAATCAAAATAGGTGCAGAGTATACCAACAATATTCAAATTCAGTATTATTTGGTAGTTTTCTCTGACAACTGTTTTCAATTACCAAGACACTGAGATGAAAAAAAAAATTACCCATGTTCAAGTTACCCATCATACAAGTTAATATTACCGGTGTACCTGTGAAGTAAGTTTATGGATTTTCAGAATATCAATCTTCATCACAAAGAACGCGCCTCTTTATTTCAATCACTTCCAGCATCTTGTTTGGTTAAACTGAAGAAAGGGGACACAGACACTTTTTGTTAATCCAGTAGGGGCCTCCAAAGATCAAAGCAGCCATCACTCTTTCTAAACCCCCTCCTCACCACTCCACTCTCTTCCAAACTTTCCTGGTCTACTGTATATTTGAAGTGGAGCAGAGCATCGTGATGGTTAAAGTGCAGACGTCTGACCGAAAGTGATTAACATGATTTCTTTCTTGTTTTAGGTGAGAGATTTTTCCCCTCCATGATTAATCATTTGCCTTATAGGAGGATTTCTGTAGTGGTTTTTTATTTTTTGTAACTTGAAAAACACATTTAGTAGTCTGATTCAACTGTACAAATTTACATTACAGACGAAGATGTGAAAAATATCTTTACAAAGCAAATGGAAACTCAGCCAGTAAGAACAAAATTTGACAGTTACAAACTGATCAGGTATCTACTGAAAACAAAAACTACCGTTAACTATAAAACCCCTCACCCTAACTTTGTGCCTGTGGTTAATCGCTGTGCCTAAAAGTTGTAAATGTTCTAATTTCTGAGGCAGGTAATGTGAATATGAAGTCACCAACAAGACTGATGGTTTTCATTGGGAACTTCAAACAGATGCTTGTATAGATTAAAACATGTGGTAAAGGAGAGGCTCTGTCACAGATTGAGTCTT
Organism: Lucifuga dentata; assembly: GCA_014773175.1. Taxonomy (NCBI): domain Eukaryota; kingdom Metazoa; phylum Chordata; class Actinopteri; order Ophidiiformes; family Bythitidae; genus Lucifuga; species Lucifuga dentata. The sequence goes on from VXCM01000262.1 coordinate 199,842, forward strand.
GTCACTTTGACCCATACCTCCCTGTTTTATCACACGTCATCCCCAAAAATGTAACCCTTAAATCACTCGCAGATGGATGCTGGCCTCTGAAACACACACACACACTACCATGAGAAGATGCCCTGGTGGTGTGTCGAAACATCCTCTGACCCAAGCAAGTGTGCTGGTGTGAGCTGCAGATGCAAACACTTCATATGGAGGAGATGACTCAAATGATCTAAAAGGAGCCTTGTATAGATTCAAAGAGATCATGAAGCGTTCTGTGCAGAGCTGGAAAATAACTAGGGACATCACTACTGTACTTAAATATCTGAGGTACTTTACTTGAATTTACTGTAATGTAGATGATGGATGAATATATAAACCTTCAGTATCCCTAAAAACCAATTTTAGGGATACCTTCAGTATCCCTAAAATGGGAGGTTTAGAAAGTTGGAGATACAAAATTTTAGAGTATTTTTGATGATTCCTTTAGAGAGTTTTCATTATTTCATTCCAAATTCTTCAAAATTAGAGGGACAGGGTTGTTCACACTGCCTGATGAAAAACATTTTATTCATTATTGATGCCTAAACATGTACCACATATGTATTTTGCTACTGTTGGTACACAGTGCTGCACTTTGTATTGTGCACCTTGTTTGAACTCTGAGCACTGAGCCTGTCTGGCTTTCACTGGTAATTCTCTCTCTCTCTCTCTCTCTCTCTCTCTCTCTCTCTCTCTCTCTTTGCCTACCATCCTCTGTGTGTAGTGTAGGCACAAATTTAACCAAGTAAGTCCAAGTGGATTAATTCCAGAATTAGGTCATTTGAAAATGACCCAGCTGTTCTGATGGCAGTCCCTCAGAAGTGCCCCCCGTAGCCCCCCCCCCTCGCCCCCTGTAGCCCCCACCTCGACTCCAGGCCTCCTGTGAAAGTCAAAGCCTGTCTTTCATCTCCAATCAGTTGCATGTGCCCTCACAGATCCACAGGTTTTACTGCTTAAGTCTGGGCTGGCAGCATTGATCATGTGACCATTGCCTGCCTGGCGTTCAGACACATCATAGCTCTGGGAGTGCACTCTGTCTACGCAGCCTGCCAGTTCTGCTCACACATCCCCGTCTTCCATCTCCCCATGCCTGTTAGTTTTGATTTGCACATGCTGTTGTCGAGGATCCATCCGTGATCATCAAATCCTGCTAGTTGGAACTGTTAGGTCAAGTTACATCAAAGAGATCAGAAAGGATCAGCCTCTTGAAAGGGACAGGCTCTGGCTCACATCATCAGAAACAGGTGGAGGTTCTCACTGGAAGAACAAAGGAGAGATCACCATCTATAAAATTTTTGTATTTCATTGAGGAGTTTCTTGAAATTCCTTTAATGTGCCACCCTCTTCCGTACAGAGCAAGCAAACTGTAGAACACCAGCATAAAACATATGTGATATCAGGTTAGGGATTGTGGGCCTCAACCACAACACTAAATCCTGTGAAGGTCACAACAGCAAAGCCACAGCTTAGTGGTATTATGCCACAAAGTGTTTAAGTGTGGAAATCTGCTAAAAGCCAGAATGAAAAGGGAAATGGAAATCTAAGGAATATGACTCAGGTGTTACGAATTAGATGAAAAGTTGTTGAAACCCTCAGAGGTTTTGTTTACATTGCAATAATGAGTCTTAATTTCTCCTGTGGCTAACATTTCTCTGCTGCTTTTTCAAAAGAAACCGCATCAGACTTTGACATTTTGTTTACTGTTTGTCGTGGCTTGTTAAAGCAGTGTACTGTGCTGTCAATAAAACAAAGCATCCTGTTCATGCCATTGTATTGTTTTTTTTTTTATAGAGGTGTGGTTATCAACATTTTGGTATTTGCCTTCATTATTTTAATGACTGGGTCATTATTTGATCTGACTCTAACATTAGAGATCTCTGACATTTGAAGCTGTCCGCCTCTGAAAACGTTTTGAGGAACAGCTTCTGTTCTGCGTCACCTTGTGGCAAAAGTCCGGAAGCAGGTCCCCTTAATTTCATGTTGAAACTATTGTTTAAAACCCAAAACAAACATGTACAGAGGTTTTGGGTGTTAACACACTGTAGACTGCCTTTCATGTACCCTAACCACATGTTCCTGATATTACCCAGAGAATCAGTAAACAACCTTGATCCTGACTTGAGTCAAGAGGTGCCATCTAAGATGTGGACTTAAATGGAGAGTAAGAGGAGAGGCAGGAGACATCTGTCGAGCAGGCTCTCATTTCATAAGAGGAGACCTTCTATTGGTTACAGATGATGCCCTGTTTGATAAAAATGAACTCTTTCATGATAGGACAGCTTGTATTAGGAGCCTCCCTGGCACTGAAGAGTAACTGAATACTTCAGCCGGCAGGTCAGCTGTTTGTTGTTGATCTGTTGTCAGAATGATGGTCACAGAATAGTTGCTGCTGCCTGTAAACAGTTCCATTATGTCATTCATACTAAGAAAAGATCAATGTTTGCATTTGTCAAAGTTGTGTGTGTGTGTGTCAGTGTGCTACTGTGTGTATGTGTGTGTGTGCATGCGTGCCTGCACGTATGCGTAGGAATGTGTTTGAGCGCTGGAGGATGAGCGAGGTTGACCCGGCTGTCTTGGAGGTACTGGTGCGTGAGCGTGAGGCCCTCCTCCAGAAGTTTTCCATTCATGCTTCAAGCCTGAATCATCCGACTCCCTTACAATGCCCTCTGCCAGGTAGTGACATGGGAGGGAGCAGAGACCAATTACCATTCAAGACCTGCTATTATTATCATCAGGGAGGCGGCAACTCTCCTTACTGGGCTCATTCCCATCTCCACAGAGAAGGAAGCAGAATTATGTCCTTTTGTCTTGAAAATGTTTATTTATGCCACAGATTTGCCAAAGGACATGGAAAAGCCCTTATTACAGGTCATGGCAGTAGAACTTGTCTACTTCTCATGGACCTCTGTGGGGAAATTCTTTGAAGCCCACACCCTGCTGTAAAACATGGTCATTATTCAATTATGTGAAAGCTGGTGTTAAAATTTTAAAGAATCAAAGTAGGAAGTGTTTAGAATCAACATTATGTTATAGATCTTTTATTTTATTATTATTATTATTATTATTATTTATTTATTTATTTTTTATTTTTTTGGTTTTCTTTTACTCAAAAGGAAATTTGGGGGAGGTAAATGGTTGATATGAAACACAAGTTTTTGTTAAATCCAAGTTCTTGTAACCAGTATTTCTGGATTAAGTCCTAAAATAAGACAAGATTCAACTGAAATATCCATTGAAAAACACCTCAGTCCAGATTTAATCCCTGTCTGGGAAATCAGCCCATAACTTTGTGAGTACATGGTATGCACTTCAATCCACTGAGCATTAGTGCATGGTATGTGCCTCATTATTTTTGACACTCTCTTAACACCAAGCAGCCGTTTGCTTTTATCCTCTCAGCAAGAAGATGAGGCTACTGTAATCAAAGAAGACAATGATCAGTGCCAGCCTCTCCGCCTGGCCTGGTACCTGCTTTGATGTCATATTTTGGTGTGGTGGAATGTGGCTCATGCCAAAGAGCACCCATAGTCGCCAACTGTCTGACAGGCTGCCTTTCATCAGAATGACATCACTCTGGTACTTGATTATTTTCCATGGGCTCTTCCAGGCTGGGAATTTTCTCCCAGGAATCTGAACTCATTGCCCCTGCCTTTACATCCTTAGTGCTGAAATAAAACAAATTTGCATTTGAAAGATGCATTAGTATTTATATTTGGAGCTTAAAGGATCATACCAGTGGCTGTGCATGTTTGAACCCAATAAATACTACTCACATTATATACATGTTACTTTACTGCCAACCATTTCCCAAAAAATATTATTGGAGCAGTACTTTTTAAAATTGTTTTTCCTACCTTACAGGCAGCCATTGGTTTCAGTTCATTCCAGTATGCTATAAAAATCACCTTGTAGAGACTTGACACGTGCTTGAGATCGATAATCCACCACAGCAAATCACATGCAGTTATTATTTTTTGTTGAAGTTACTTAATTTAACTGATCCAACACAATGTTACATGAAAGAAAATGTATGTGTCCGCCATGGAATGTAGTCCCAGGAGAAGACTGTGTTTACCAGAGCAATTAAAAAAAAAAACAAACAGTTTTATATTTTGGAAAATGGTTGACAGTAATGTAACATGTATGCAATTAGTTTTTATCGGACTCAAATATGCAAAACTACCAGAATGGTCCTTTAAATTAAGTACTGCCAGGTATTTGCCTTGGGAAGTGTAGTTACAATTTTACCTCATTTTGCAGAATTCAGAGGGATTTCTGGAGATGAATATGTAGTTTGTTTCTTCATGTAAATTTTTTAACATTTATGATATTCGTGAGCTCAATAAATATTCATAGGTAATATAAAGATGCAAAATTACACGCAAAATGAGGCATAAAAAGTAAAAACAAGTGTATACACTGAGATTTTTTAACTCAATATTTCTCTTCCCCTGATTTTCCCCCAGGCCTGAGCAGTGATAAATCACAAGGTAGCATTGGAAATGTTTGCTTTTGGAGGACACTGTCGTGTGAGGTGGATATTTATAACCAGCGTCTCCCAGCATGCTGGCAGCGTTTCCTCTCTGCCCAGCATCAGCCTCACAGGACGGCTCCCTGTCTTCACCTGGAGGTCAGGAGCTCAGGCCACGTGGGTAATCCAGGCAACATGTAGCAGCCTAGCTTGCTGGCTCTGCTTCCCACATCATACAGACTCTCCTCTAGATACCCCAAGGATCAAGAGGTGTCTGCGGGCCCCTGACCATCCCACTAACTGGAAATGAGAGTTTAGGATTTTCAAAAGGAAAACATTTCAAAGGATTAGAGAGTGTGTTTGTTTATTCTCAGCAGAGAGGATGTAGAGAAGGACAGCATATCTTCTTAAGAGGCTGAGGTAGGATAGACAGTATAACTCATGTGGCTGCCAAGTCCACAGGGCTCTTTGATGTCTTCAGATGCATACAACATATCATTTCCTCTGACAAACTCCATAAGTTATAACTGTCTCAGTGTGATTTAATTTGGAACATGAATTCACAAAACTAAAGCTAATTTCACTGAGGTAGGGGAGAGATTTTAGAAGAGCCTCAGTCACCATGGCTGAAAAGGGGTATCTTCCCGAAAAGATCTCATTTTTGTTTTTAAGGTTGCCTGTGGTTGGCCAGTGGAAACATTCATTCAAAACAAGGTGTAACATATCTGTTTGGGAATACAGCACCCACTTCCCTTTCTCCTGTGGCAGGAAGAAGGTGGTCATTTGTGGGAAGAAGAAAGTGTTACTCAGGCTTTCCTCACAGATGTAAAAGTGCAAGAGGAGCCGGCATCAGGACACATCATCTTGTTTTTCTCATGACTAATGAGCAGATTGCTGCCAGCATATTTCACCCATCCCTATCTGGTTTGGATCGGTGAATAATTCACAGCACTGGAATCAGGAAATGGGGGTTCCTTTTGGACACTCCCCGCTCCAAAAAAGCACAAGAAAGGAAATTATATGAATTATATATCAATTTTTTAAAAATTGATCTCAGGGTGTTTCTCCTGCATCTGTTATTTGTTTGTTAGCAGGATTACACAAAAAGTTCTGAACCATTTTTGATGCAGCTTGATGGAAGGATGGCGCATGGCCTGGGGAAGAAGCCATTACATTTTAAAAGTCAGACGGTCAATATGTGCAGTTTTGTCTTGATTCAGACAAATATGACAAATGGACCAATTAAGTCCTTTTATTATTGTAGTTATTTAGCATAAAACACACTTTTTTTTTATAGGCTTGGCAGAGGTATGAGCTATAATGATTGCCCTTTGAGTTGTTCTTGTACACATTACTATAGGTCTCAAAAATGTTAATACTGTTCTAAGATCTTTTATATGATCTGCGAGGATCAACTCCACAGAAATAACTGCGGTGAAACAAAAACAATTAAGGCCAATCACTTGGAGACAGACAAAATTCCATCAAAGTGAATGCCCTCTCATAGACATCTGGAGGACAGGTGCAGCCCCAACGCTCATGTGTCAGAACTCTCTAATTTACTTATTCGAGGCACCACAAAAGCGAGAGTGAAGTGGTTGTGTATCTCTGGAGAACAGGAGAGGATTTGAGCGCTAGGCAAACCAAAAGGCATGGTTATCCTTCTAAAGTGAAAGCATGCCAGTAAGGTGGGAGAGAGGACAACTGTAACATGTCTGAAGCGTAACCTGTTCTCCGGCCCTCGCTTTGAAACCAGATGAAGATCGGCTGCAGCCCTGAAGTCATTACACCTTCAAAGGTAATTAACACATGGCTTTTGTTTGGGGCCGATGAGCCCCAGATTATGTAGGTACAGATGGTCATGGGGGTGGACAACAGATACCAAGAGCAAGGTGTGCTTGGATGTGCTTTCATGTCAGCAGGAAGTGCTTGACCCCTGACCCCCTCTTGACCTCAAATCTAGGCTGTCAACACCACTTCCTTGAATGCCCTGTAAAGATTAACATGTGGACAGTGACAGGGGGCCTTTGGACCCCTGCACAATGAGTGAGAGAACACAGCTGGCATCTCTGCCCTGGAACACCTTTTGACAGTTATGCTAATGTATATTTATAAGATCAAAAGATTTTTACAATTTTTTTCGAAGAGCTCATGAAACCGCAACATGAGTTTGCAGATAGTGTAAGAGCGAGTGAGATCAGAAAGGTGGCTCTCACCATTCGTCACCATCAGCAGATTTGATTCTCCTCATGGATTCCTTGCACTTCTCTTTCACTTTGAGCTAAAATCTGCCACCTGGCATACTTCCCATGGTGGTAAATATCAACACTTCCTCCTGTTGCCATCAAAGGGAAGGAGGTTGCAGTCTTGCCTTGACCTTGAAGCCACACAGTTCCATATTGCACACGGGTGTCCCTGCATTTGGAGGGCACACCGAGAGCCACTTTACCCTTTAACCCCTCTGATCTCTCTCTCCAGACACAGATACGCAGCGGCCATGTGTAGCTCCAGGTCTAAAAGGTAACGTGAGGCATCAATCTAATGCCACCATACGGTTCATCTGTGATCAATTCCAGCAATTCTTAATTTCAGTTTCATCTGATTTTACTCTGAATCACTCCTTTTCTCTGAGTCACTCTTTACTCAGAGAGATGAGCAGTGTAAAGTGGGCACCATTAATGAGCAGTTAGTGAGCTTTAATCATAATTCTTAAATGGTATCCATATTGCCATGATGATTCACCAGATTATTTTTATTTTAGAGACTTTGTGAGCCTGCGCTGAGGAATGCTTCTGTGTGATTCTGTGTGATGTAATGCTGAAACATTTAAAGCTTGAATCAAAGGCCTGAGTAATGTTGAACTTATGGCAAACAAATTTCTTGGGTAACTGGGTACACCATGATACTGACTCACAATTGGAGCAGAAAGAGTTGTCAACACGTGAAAGCATAAGGTGGTAAGATTCAGATTAAGATAGCAGTAAAGTAGTAGTAATCTCTACTATAAACAATGACAGTTGGGAGCATCTAACCACTCCAGATCCACGTTATCTGTGCCCCTGCTGCATCAAATACACACATGCACAGATGTACACATACACACCGTGCTCCCTACAGTTTAATATGAATTATCTCAAGCAGACTCTTGGATCTGTGGGTCAGCGTCTGTCTCAGGAGTGTTTGAAGATGGCGTTTTATTGTTCCAGAAGGTCAAGATCTTCAAAGCTCTCCTTCTGTTCTCCACAGGGCACCCGGGCAGCAGCTGTCGGAATACACCTGGCTTTGTGTTTTTATACGAGAGAAGAGGTAGGTCAAGCCCACTCGCACAGAAATGGTTTTACTGAGGTATAGGCACTCAGTGGAGACCATAATATTGTTGGTCTTTCCTTTTGTGCTGAAGAGTGGAGAGCGAATGAATCCTCTTGGATCGGTTTGCTGCTGATCAAATAGCTTTTTGGCACCATTCAGCAGTGTTTGAGTGTTTGTATTTGTGAATGTATGTGTATGTTTGTGAATTGACAGACCACCAATGAGGCTCTAGATCTTCTCTTTTTCTTGCACTATGGTAACACTAAAACTCTTGTTATAATGTTTTAATTTTATGTTTATTTGAATAGGGACTGATACAGAAACATAGATTATTCACAGAATAAACTAATACAACTACCACAGTATTTTTAGCCAAGGCTAATTTGGAACCTTGTCCCTAGATGGGCTTTTACAGAAACACATAACCTACCGTTTAACAATTTTAAAATGCATGAGGCAATATAAATACTTATACAAGTAACCAAGATAAACAATAAAAACAAAGAATGTACAATCACAGTTCATTATCACATAATAAAATCTTGGAGCAAAGCAGGTTTACAGTGTAAACCTGCTTTGCTCCCAGATGTAGACATTATGTCAAGTTATAGGAAGGAAAAGAGGAAACAGAATTTATTCGGCTGAAGAGGACTTAGGACGTAATTGTTTCATTCCCACAAAGCATGAAAATATCCTAATTTTGATGATTATTATTATGTTCCAAAATTTTCAATGTCTTGCTTCAAAAATCTCTCCAAAATTGGAGATACTTTGGATGCTTCCATACATTTTACTCCTAATATCTATTTTAAATATAATTTTGAATGAGTGACTTGCAGTGGCACATACTAGATTTCCATTGTGGTATTAAATTTACATTTACATATACTTAAGTACAGTTTCTGAGCACTTCATGCTGATGACGGACCAAGTGTCTCAGCTCTCTCATGAGAGTCACCCCCACCAGTTAGAAACTCATAGTCATCAAGGATGCAAAGACCTGGATGGTATAGAAAAGTTCCCGCTCTGTTTCTCTCTGACACCCTGCACTTGCCTTGCCAGCTGACCACCCTGAAACGCTGACTTTCCTTAGACTCACCATGATGCCACTCCACCCGTGCCGTTCCCTCTTGACGGGATGTCCATGAAAGACTGCCTCTACTCCCACCTGTTTTCACACCCTGCAAGCTGAAGAGGGTCCTTTTCATGCTGCTGCTATGCATTTGAAGTGTCCATTTGCTAAACACATACACTGAGAAGGCCTGTGGTTTGTGCCTTTGATAGCTGGAATGCTTTTTTGGACTTTCTTACAAAGCATCAGGTCAAAAAGCAGCAACCCTTGCCAATTTATTTTCCAGCTTTACGAACATGTGGAATAAGAGTCACTTTGTGTAGCTGTGCATCTCTTCCCTATAAAAGCCACTGAAATAACAATTTGTTGCCATCTAACCTGCTGCAGTTCATCCACATTTTCTGTTTGCTTAGCTTAATTGCAGCTGAAATTGAGGCAATGAAAGCAGCAGCCACCCACTTTGTCCCACATTATATCACCAGCTTGTCACAGCTGTCAGATAAAGATGATATTGTAGCTGCCAAGGGTGAAATCAAATTGTATTCATTCCTAACGTACAATAACAGAGCTGTTTTATGTTTCCCACGAAAGCCAACAACATTGAAGACAGTTGGTTTACTCAGTTTGCCAGGTTTCTTTGAATTTGCAATTCTTAACATTCCCCAAGCTTTTGAATCTTTCCAGCGCCAAGAAAAAAACAAAACAGCAATTACATGCAAATATGACAGGGGTTTTGCATTAATCTGTCAGTCTATCTTTGTAGTGTGAGATGCGGTGCAAATATAAATGGGGAAATATACAGTGCAGTAAAGCATCTTATTAGGCTTTTGTCATTTCATGGGATGTCTAGCGAAGCAGCAGCAGTGAAGTTGCGTGAGAGACGGACACAGTAGCAGGAAGGAGTTTGCTCTCAAACAAAATGTTGTCACTTTGATCATTTCCTGTGCGGTCTTTGATCTTGGCATTCGTGAAAGGGCCGAACGATGATGTTTAATTGATTATGTAGAATGAGCAAGCGTGGTTTGCTCTCATATCATTCATTCCTCCTTTTTGTGTGTGGTGTGTGTGTGTGTGTGTGTNTGTGTGTGTGTGTGCTGTGCTCTCCAAAAGAAGGTCGCTCGCATGCCATATTGCCCCTTCCCTTTCTTCTTCTAAAATAAATAAAGACATCAAACATCAAAGCCGTTCTTGGTTAATAAAAGAAGACCTCAAATATTTTCCATTATGTTTGACATGGTTTTGGGTTTCGCCAACCAGAGGAATAACAACAGGACGGAATGAAATGATGCTTTTTTCTGTTGTTGCTTCATTTCTGTGTTAGAGGTTAAGCAGACCAAACTACAGCACGTTCTTTGATCTTGGTGGCTCTAATTATTCAAAGGTAGTCTTCCTCTCATCTACTTTTCCTCTGAGGCACATCTCTGCACCTCCACCCCTACAACTGCTCTCTCCTCTTACTGTCCCTTTTCCACGCTCCTGATTATGATATCCAGAGTTCCCGGCTAAAACAACAGTCTGTCAGCGGATCGCTTTCCTTTGAAGTCTGTGTCAGTCATTTGTGTTTCTGTCTTAGGCCACAGCGCTGACCCCTGACCAGCAGTGATTACTTCCGTGGTGCAGCCAAGCACAGATAACTGTAAATACAGGCCTTTGATATCCATTTAGAAGTAGGAGGTTGAGCCTAAGGGGGAAAAAATGATGCACAGGCATCTGAGCATGTGTGCATGTGCTCACACACAGATAGACACACAAGATACCATATGGCAGAGGTCAAGGAAACACGAGTATGACTTTCTGATCAAAGCCTTACACAATGATATTTGAACCTCCCTGAACCCAAATCAGAGAACATTTGTGGGGGCAGTTAATGAAATGAATGCTTTAAATCTTCCTCCTGGTGTCAAGCTTATCTGGGGATTAAAGCAAATATCTATGTGAAAACAGTATTCCCTTATGATATTCATGTGGCCTGAAATAGGCCACATGAAATCAATGTCTCTGTTTCTGGGACATCATGAAGACAAGAAATCTGGGGAGTGACAGGGACTTCTGGACTCCTACTATGTTTTCATATTCACCGAGTCCATCAGTCATTGTCCCTAGATGAAAGCCTCAACTCTTATGACTCCCTGATATATGTTTTAGGGCAATGTAAGGATTGTCATTTATCGTGTATTCTTACTTAAAGTTCAATTTGTCACATTTATTTGTTTTTTCACTCAAAGGTTGTGGCCTGTGAGTGATGGCTGCAACTCAGTCCAAGTTCAATAAAGTGTGTTCCAGTCTGAGCAATAGCAATGGAGAGACAGAGAGATGGAAACAAAGCAGGAGCCACTTGCTGAGGTCTATTGGAAACAGCAAGGAATAAATCAAAGACGAGGAGAAGAAGAATAGAATTTAACACTGTCAGCATTCAACTCATACATCAATGATGAGAGCACAAGAGCGTCTGTGCTGCTATTTTCAATAAATGTGTCTGCAGATGCTTTCTCTGCGGATGTTCTTTTATCTTTGAAATAAGTATTTTGTCAATATGACAGATAGCAGAAATCCATTATGACGTGGATACAAATGTAAACACTTGTAAATTTTCAAGTTGCATCATACCTGATGAATTCTTTGAGGATGTGTTACAAAGCTATTATAATCATGTTTTGTTTAAATCAGGAATCTTCAAAGAATACCATTAAGGGCCCAACACTGCCACTGACATATATATACAGTCATTACTGGATGACTGTTGACATATTCCACTAAACAAGACCAGGGTTGACTGCACGCTCATGTGAGGGAACAAATATGAACAGATGAGAGTTCCTGTTCTTGATGGGGACTCTCTCTCCCTCTCTCCATACTCAACTTTAATTATGGTCTTTCTTTTTTCACTCTGTACTTCCAATAGTCTGTGGTATTTGTTTTCTCTTTTTTTTTTTCTGAAGAAAAGAACAAGCTGAAAGAGCTGGACTGAATGTCATGTTAAAGCTCAGAATAGTAAACACAAAGCCTTGTAATTTGCAGAATGCCTTTGTCATCTTTACCTCTAATTTCTATTTCAGCAAAAGTGAATGCCACATATGAAGAACAGGACTCAAAGGACGCTGTGGAATTTGTCAGGCTGAAAATGAAGCAAAAGTGAGCAGCAGTTGCACAGATGGACTTTTGCCTGGCTTTATGTGTTATTACCCTGCTTCTTCCACCCAAATAGTACAAATTTAAATGAAATCCTCAGACTTCTTTAGATATTATTTCATTACAGTGATTCTAATCCTCAGGATCTGGACCCTGGCTATAAAATGTAGAGTACAAATAATTTACCATGGTACCAACCATGAACTGTGGTGCCGGTGAATAGTAACACCTAAGCACCACTGCCATGTTGCAGTTACCATGGTTATCCCCTTGTTGTCATGGTTACAGCCCAGTTGCCATGGTTGCAGCCTGCTTGGCATGGTTACAATTTTGTTGCCATGTATCCATGGCAACAAAATTGGTGGTGTGGTTGTGTGGTTGCCACGATTATAGCCTGGTTGCTATGGTTATTGTTTGGTTGCCATGGGTACAGTTTTGTTACCATGGCTACAACCTGGTTATGTTACAGATTAGTAGCACATATTCTTGCATGATAATCTATGCAGATACATACATGTACATCCACATCTGAAGAGATAAGTGCAGTTAATTAATAATGTATTCTTGGTGCCAGATATGGACATCAGATCTCTGTGACCATAATTAAGTCACACAATTAAGCATGTCTGAAAAATTCCTTTGCAGAAGTAAATATGTTTTGTAAATATGAACCAAGTGGGTTTGGTAATTGCTTCATGATGAAATCAACATCCTATATTACCTATTTTATCTTTGGCATAGCAGATTCTGAACCATCACTGTTACAAAAAACATGGTACACGTCAATCAGTTGATGCTGTTTCAAACAGCGCCCTCAGGAGGGAGCTGCAACTGCTCATGAATCTGCTCTAATATCACTCAACTATTGACTGCTGACTCTGTCACCTGTTACCTTCTCAAACAGCTCCTGTTCTCTGTACCCTCCTTCCCCTCAACACTCTTGACATATGTACAGCAGCTCTAAGAGGACCCCGAATCAACCTTATTACCTCTTCTGTCACTCAGAGGAATAAGGCTGTTAAAAACAGGAGCACACTAGTTTCTGCAGTGGAAATGACAGCAGTCAGTCAGTACTGCAGATCCATTTTTCTCTCAAGTGTCCCCTGAGTCTCCTTTCCTGTGATGTGTCTGCAGCTTCTTTTCTGTTTGTGAGCGGATTGTAAATGGGAAGCAAGTCTCATCTCAACAGTTTAATGCAAGACAAAAGCTGTGACAACCTGCTGGATGACATCTTCCAGGTGACAACTGATAACAGATTCCCTAATAACATCTCATATTAAATCTTTTTATGCACTTTGTATGTAATTCTTTCCTTTGTTGGTATGTCTTTGTGTCATATTTATTAAGTTGGAGTAAAGGAAAAGTCTGGTGCATATGTGAAAAATTCATGAGGATAATGAACTCTCCTGCTCACAGGGCAGGTCACCCCTTTCATGTCCCTTCTGTCCTATTATTTCAGGGTTTCAGTTTCTGTCTCTGGAACAAGACAAACCCTTGTGGTAACCAAAGTCCACACTTATCATAGATACCAAAACATGAGCCCTTCATTCAAAGAAATATGTCATAGTTAATAAAAGTCCCTATTTTGATGGATTTCACTTCATTTTGAATAAAGGCCTGCAATTTCTTGCTTCAAAAGTGGAACATTGTAATCAGTCTTTGAAATGTAAATAATTTGACCTCTCCCATAGTAACACCTCCCATGTAAACAGCCTCAGCGCCACCACTCTTCCACTAATATGAACTTTAGGTTGGGGCAGAGGGGACTACTTGAGGAGACTTAACGTTGAAAATCCCTTTCATGTTGCAAAGAACCCATGAACTTGTGCTGTAGTTTATTGCCAGTGTGATTTTTGAAAGCATCCCTGTGGCCCTTTGAAGTGAGAATGGGTCTGTTTTTCCTCTGTTGTGGTGTCACCGTGTCACTGATCGTCTGTTTTTTGTCTCTGATTGGATCTGATGAAAACCATTTTCAATGTCAAGTCTGGTCAGACTGAACCTTACTGGTTCTCGAGAAACCAGTTAGCCTCCGTGATTCAATGCACTTCTCTCAAACAGGTGTTTCAACAAATATGACTTCCATGAATGATGACCATAAAAGGTGATTTTCACAACACAGTATAGTAGCTAAACACTTTAACCTAAGATATCTAAATATCCATCTTTGATGTAAGTTTTTGACAATGGAAAGAAGATGTAAAGGTTTTTGTGAAAGACTGGATTGAAGAAGACTGATGCTTTCATTGACACACCAAGTTCAAAGTAAGCTAGTAGTATCTTCCCCCTTGTCTTCAATGATTTTGTCATATATGCCTCAATGCTACTGAATCAGTAGTTAATTGTGTTTTTATGGCCTATTCTACTCAACTTCATGCTGAGGACACACGTCAAATTGTTCTCCTGACAGCTGTGTATGCTTTTATAAAATGGCTCAGCTACTTGAAAGAGAGGAAGGTTTTATTTTCCTTCTGAGCATTATTCTTACTTATTGAAGTGTCTTTTTATGGTGTTATTTCAGCTCTGAGCAGGTTTATAAATAGCCACAAAATGCTATTCTCAAACCTTTATATACATAACATAAACATTTTTATGGCTTGAATGTAATTTTGTGGGAGGAAATAAGAAGGAAGACAAAAAGAGACACATTTTTTGATTTCATGCCAATAAATGTTTAGAATAGTAAGGACCTCTGGGACAGACAGCCTATTACTGTCTCATGTGGTGAGGTTCCGGGTTGTGCTTTCTTTCTTTGTGGTATGCGTGTCCATGGGTTGTGACTCTTTGTGGTCTTAGTTTGTTATGGTAATCTGTCTACAGAGGATCACCCTTGTTTCATAAGTTCACTGTGTTAAGTGGCTCTGCTTATTAACTTCTTAGTGCCTCTGATGAACACGGCTTATAGGACCACACTGCTGATTTTACATGTTTAAGCCCAATAAATTCTATCTGAATGTTACATTATTGACAACCAAACTTCAAAACATAAAACCGTATTTTAGTTTTTGTGTTATTTTGCCAAATTCCCAAATCATTCAAAATCGAATTTTTAGGTGATACACCCACCTTAAAATCCAATATTCCTCTGCCAACACATATGTCTGAATGTAGGGCGTTTTTAATTTTTCTGTTAAAGCCATCTTCTTCTGGGACTACATTCCTTGGCAGAAACATACATCTGCGTTGGATAGGTTACTTCAACAAAAAAAAAAAATGTAATAGACGTTGCATTTGTTATGAGGGCTTACTTATCTCAAGCATTTTTCAAGTCTATACAAGTTGATTTTTATAGCATATTGGGATGAACTGAACCCAATGGCAGTGCGGAAGATAGGAAAAACAATTGTAATATTTACCACTCCATTTTTTTTTTTTTTTTTTTTTGGAAATGATTGTCAGTAATGTAATGTGTATGTGGGTTGTATTTATTGGGCTCAAACCTGCAAAACTACCACTATGCTCCTTTAAGAATGGCACGTCCGCCATAATGATGCATTTCACAAGTGTTAGCCATTCCTTTCTTCTGTGGGGTTTGTATATGTTTGACTCACCACTGACATTGAAACCTGTCCTTAATGCTCTGCTGTCCTAAGGGCCAAATGTAAATTGTCGTGGAGAGCTAGCAGGGCAGAGGAGTTTTATGTTTCTGGCTCTCTGACTGTGTTTGCGTAGCCATTTTTTAAGGGTGCTGAGGCCTTTCCAGCTGTGCCACTGCAGTTTGCCCCAGGAGCATCAGAAAAACAACATCAACATTTGAGTTGCAGAGAGGAGACTGAAAACACGATCCACTCCACAGTGTGTTTGAAATGTTAACTAAAGAAAACAAGCTGGCTAATGGTTTTGTATTTATATATTTTCTTTGGGCACTTTGAAGTCAGAGCCCACATTGCATGTCAGCCTCAGGCAACTCTCAAAAGTAGCCTAGCTGTGAATGTAAAGACAGTAAAAAAAAAAAAAAAAAANAAAAAAAAAAAAAAAAAGAAAAGAAAAAAGCTTGATTTAACCTCCAACTCTGGACTTCACAGATTTCACTAATACATTTTTCCCTTTCTCTTTGTTTAAACCACATGCTGGTGATTTTGCTTGTTGAAGCCCAACAAATACTAGCCATCAATACTACCTAACTTTACATAATTGACAACCATTTTCCAAAGGATATAGCCATATTTTACTTTTACTGTTACTTTGCCAAATCTCCTATTACTTTGATAAAAAATTTAATGGGCGTTGTGATGTGATGAATTGCTTACTTCAACTAGCAAGTCTCTAAAAATGGATTGTAATAGCGTACTGGAATGAAATGAAACCAGTGGCAGTCTGGAAGGTAGGAAAAACAATTCTAAAATGTACGTTCCAATAGTATGTTTTGGGAAATGGTTGTCAGTAATGTAATGTGTAAGCGTGTTGGATTTACTGGGCTCAAACATACTAAATCACTAGTATGGTCCCTTAAAATAGAAATTGGAAAAGCTGTTTCTGACGAGCAAGCTCTATAGATAGTTGTCATTCAAACATATTGTCGCTATGTTTTAATGTAAAGAAAGAGTGGGAACTACTTCATTTTATGGCCAAAGAGAATTTGTTCTTAGCCCAAAATTAATATGAACAACTGAGTAATGAGCAGTTATTCACTTTACACCCTACCCTACCTACTTTACACCATACCTTGTAGTTGCATAATACTGTGACGAATCCATAAAACAAATGATTTGAGGCCAGAAAATCTGCAAATTTGCTATTTTAGTAAGCTCCTTACAACATTTTCCTATTTGATATTTGTTTGTACTCCTGTAATTACATTACCATACTCCATAATTGATGTATAACTTTATCATAATAACAAATATATTACGCTATACTATACTTTTTGTTTGGATTCCCATAACTACATCACTGTGCCCTGCAATTACTTTGAAAGTATCTGGTAGTTGAGAGAATACTCACACCATAATTAATTTATAAGTTCTCTTTTGCTCCCCATAACATTATACATTATGCATTATGGTAAATATTTATAATGACTCATTATTACAGAAAATTATAGTGTAACTTGCAAGGCTAACTAAATACCTGTCACCTTTAGGTGTTTTAATACAAGACAGTAAACCACTTTCCCAATTATGTCCACAAGAATTGCTTTATTTCACACTGAAGGCCCATTAATGATAACAAAAATTAACAGAGAGTTCATTTTGGGTAACTTCCGTATTTTTCAAACCACTAATAACTGTCAATTTAAAGACAGCTAAAATAGAAACTTATACATTTGCAGTTTTTTTTGTTCTGACCATTCCTCTGATGTCTGGTCCAATGATGTTGAGAACTGAAGAATGGTTGAATATTGTTTGAAATGTAGTAACCTGGTCTGGATTAAAATAATCTTATAATCTGAAATGCCCTTTGTTCATTAAAGGCGTAACAAATTCTACCACATTTTACAGGTTGTGGTGAAAATTCGCTTATCTCATAGACATTTCCTGCAAGACTTTTTGGTTTCTTGAATAGAAGTGATATCTTGTAGTGAGCGGTCACTCTTAAACCCGATAAACATTTGTCACTCTCTTACATTTATCCATTTAAACAAGTTTGATATTTTGTGGGCCTCATTATGTATTCTAAAGAAGATTCAATGCAGTTTATTGTCACGCTTTGAGCTTCCTGTTTGACTGTGTATGTATACTTGTGAGTGTGTGTGGATGCGTGTGTGGAATGGGGGGGGNGAGGCATTATTACTGCTTCTTGTTGGTTGCGGCGCAGTCCTGTTTGTTCTGTGGGACATCTGTGGGTTGCGTGATGAGCTTTGTGGAACGGTGCTCTGTTAGTGGAGTTAAACAGGCACAGTCACGAGCTCTACCAGACGCCATGGGCACAAGTGGCCTTGTCTGTTTGAGGTTTCATACACACGCACATATGCCGACATACTACGACGTATAAAACACAAAATGACATGAATACACAAACATAAAACACATTCAGTCATAACTGCAGGCAGAAATCCTGTCAAAATTTGAGAAACAGTTCATGCTAAGGAAAATGTTACACTGGTGGACCCGTAACATCTATGTTCCCCGGATCTTATCCAAGCTGGCCAAATCTCAGAAAGCTGTGAATAAGTTGTCCTGCAGCTGCCAGTATTTTTGGTTTTTAATGGGCTACAAGCATATGTTTGATATATCACAACTACATCAGCATCCACCATCCATTTATCACTGATGTGTGGGGCCTGCAGCCTCTCCAAAAGCCTTTACACAGCATCCAAAATCATACTTTTAAACCCAATGCGTGACTGTTCTAAGTTTTAAGTTGCCTTTTTATGGTTATTGATTTATTTTATTTGAGGAAGAAGTGGGTGTCTGTGTGTAAGCTTTTTATGTTAGCCCCAGTCATTTGTCAAAATGCGAGCCAAAAACCACCCTGCGAGCATGGAGGTTAAGAATAGAACATCCATTACAACTACTAACCATTTCGTTTAAAGCGACGCAGGACCCACACAGGATGTGTAATGTGGTAGCATATGAAGTGATATTGGCTAGTAAATGTGTATCAGAGTGGTCACTGCCAACATCTCTTTTACCCCACAGCTGAAATGCTGTGCTCCCTCTTCTCATGTGAGACTCCGATAGAGTTTAAGTGATTTTAAGGGCAGAGGAGGATAATGAAGACCAGAGTGTAAACGGACCAGAGTGATGTTAAAAAGAGGAAAAACTGGGGGAGATCAAACAGCCAGCCTATTGACTTTGATGTTTGTCTGTTTCATTGTGACTTGTGGTGCTTTTCATTTTATTAGTCTTCCACTAAGACACTCCAGCTCTTCTTCTTCCTTCCACCTATTTTTCACGAAGAAATTTTGTGTTTTACTGACACAAAGTGGCGGCATTACTTTGAAAGCATCTGCTGTCTTCAGCTCACATTAAGTTTTGGTTTTAATAAGCTGTTAATATTTTTCTGATTAAAATCGTTCAAATAACACTGCCTAAGCATTTAACCCATGAGAAAATCATGTACATATAAAACTTAATGCCACTTATGTCATATATACTTATGTGAGAATAACATACATGTCATATATGGGAAAGCCATCTTATATACATGTGCTACTATTCAAAATTAGAAAAAGATTTTTTTTATATATATATGGCCGTATATGGTATGTCTCTTCAAATAAATGGTCTTTGCATATATGAGATCAATTTCAAATGTATCATAGATCAACATCAACATCATCAATATATATGCTGCAGACATATTAGTATACACTGAAAGAGCATTTTATGTTAACATATATGAGTTCCATATAAAGTATACTGCATGTAGACATCAGCATATATGCAGGGGTATATACTATGTATAGCTATTATACAGTATACGTATACCCCTGCATATATACTGTATAGCTATTATATATAGTATATATGCAGAGGTATATATAATAGCTATATACAGTACATGACTATTTTTTCTTCTCTGTTACAGGGTTTATACCGCATGTTTATTATATTAGAATTGAGATGTTGTTTATTCCATTTTAGAAAAATCAGTTTTATATCAAGCCCAGCTGTAATTCAGTGTCATTATTAGCCTGTAGGATATACAGCACGCTGCATGCTCGCAATACTAAAGGAAGATCCACTTTCCTTTCAGACTGATTTAGATGTAATAATGGAAATCAAAGAGGAATAATGGATTTTTATCTGGATCCATCTCAGTAGTGCACTTCCTGAAAAGAAAAAGTGCCCCAAATATTTTCGCTTTCACAACACATCATAGTTTGTATTCATGCTGTTGTTGAGCCTTGTTTGCTTTCCTCAGAGCTCTGATTTTAGGAACAAATCAGCACACACACACACACACACACACACACACACACACACACACACACTGATGTGCCAGCATGGGAGGCCAGGCTGGCTTGGCAGGCAGGCCTCCCAGTCCGTCAGAGGCGGTCGGCCTTTTATGAGATTACATGAAAGCACGGGAACTAATGACAAGCTTTTGATCATCTGAGACCCAGCTGATTTACTGCATAACCCAACACCTCAGATTAGTCCTGGCCAAATATCGGCTTCGCCTGCTTAAGAGAAAGATGAGAGCAAAGTGGGATGTTACTGACACGGCCCCCACCATGTCTCTTCCACCTTCTCATGCTTTACCTATAATGTTTTAGTTCCTGAAGCTTCATCTTTGCTGAGAGGACCTCACAAGCTAACGCAGAGAAAATCTTAATATAGCGTGTTAGATTTCTGTGTACAACAATAAGAAATTAATTGCATTCTTGCCAAACAGAATGGAACAGTCTGTTTTTCATTTGTAACCACTTTGGTCGGAGCATTATGTCATGGGATTGCACTTCACATTTGAAGTTCTTTTACCTGACTGCGGTGAAATTATTTTCCACATGTTTGTGTTGATGAAATAGTTGATTGCTGACAGTGTTTTGCATTAACATTTGGCAACTTTAAGCGGTTTATAAAGAAGCACCTGGATAATTCTTAGCATCAGATTCACCTGTTTGAGTTCCACTTTATAGCCGTACATAATTAAAAAAATATTGACCAGTGAAACTTTCCCTCTCAACACAACATAACCACGAGTGTCTGAGTCGGTGTCAAGGTCACAAGAAGCATTTCACAATCCCAAACCTTGCCTACTTTTCTCATCAGTCATTTGGTCCTTATATCAGCATCTAGGAGTGGTGATGCTGTCAATGTAAAATGCAAAATCATGCAAAAATACCCATAAATCAGCATGCTAAGTGGGGGTTCACATACTTTGCTCTTCAGTGTAAAACCAAAAGACAAACCTTTGATGAATGAAGTTCTGAGAGAATTGGAGACAGAGCAGAAAAGACGGAGACCCACTCGAAACCACAGTAGTCAATGGCATACTTTACAAGAGACAAAACATTGAAAAAAACAAAACAAAAAAAAAAAGGATAAAGGATGTATTTGCTTCAAAGGTCTTACTGTAAGTGTAATTTTGAAAAGGGCTGGGTTGCCCCCGTTCTGTAATTAAGTTCTTCACATTTGGTTTCTGGAATTAAAAGGATTATTGCCACTTTTCAACATGGATGTTTTTATATGTCTATGTTTGTCTGTGGTGAGGGATGAAAGAGAGATGCCTTCCCCTGTCTCCTGAGACGTCTTTGCACCAACGGAAAGTAGATGAGGAAGAGACTAGGCAGTGTTTGAACTCATGTCTCGTGCCTCCGTGCTCTTCATCCAGTCAACAAAGGGGTTTAGTTTTTATTGTGTACTCAACACTATGATGCTTTTGTTCTCTCTGTCCACATAAACTCTTCCAGCATGACTCTAGAAGATCCCAACACCAGCCTCTTTGAGGTAAGGAAATGGTCAACAGATTGACCATGTGTCTGTCTGTCCAGAAGCTTTACACCTCCTCCACATGTTTGTCTCAAAAGGATTTTTTGAATATGGGTTCATGTTTGGTCAGTTAGATGATAGCTTGATTTATCTTGTCATATCTAAGAGCTTACAAACTGGGTAAGATGAATCAAATCTAGTTCCTATATTTAATCAAAGCGTATTCAACTGCTGTGTTGCCCAGATCATATCCATTTATGTTCCATAGATCCATTTCAGTGATTCACCACATGAACACTTCAACATTAAGTATCATATAGTATGAGCCTGTCTCTATAGTGATCATCTGTGACTTTTGACTGAAGTCTCATGCTCATAGATGCTTGTCTTCAATTTGACATCAGTGTGTTACCCTTTGCTCTGAAGGAAACTGGAATGACAACCTTTTTCAAGTATTTTACAAAGTGAAAATCTGATGACAGTAGTTCAGACTAGTGGACTGTAAAGCATTATCTGTGGTTCCGTGGTTTCTCCCTCAAAGTACTGCTCCAGGGCAGCTCTCAGAGTTCAATCACAGCCCCTGCTCTGCTTCCAAGATGACTCTTGAAATGACAATGACACACTGACGTCAGACTCGGGTGTTTTGCTAGAAAACCAAGGCTGAGAAATAATAATGATACAATAAAACGGGACTTGCTGATTTTCCTGGAAGCTTCGATTCATTGGAGCCAATCAGCCTTTGCTTTTTAAGTCTTTTTTTTTTCATGTTTGCCAGACATCATGTCTTCCCGATGAAGGATGATCTGTCGCATTCTTCAAAGGCACTTAAGATGTATAATTAATAACAGAAATCAGTAATTTGAAATTACAGCAGAGGACACCCAGGTCTCTTTGAACCCATCAAATCTCTGTGGGTGACTTGTGGTCCTTTAATTAGCCAGGATTGAAGAAATTGGGTGGGGTCTGTCTGCCCTTTACCAACACCCCAGACTGAGAAAGAAAATAATCCTTCCTCTTATCTGACCCCAAAACGTAAGATGAAGGCAAAGTCATCTCTCAACACTGGTGGATTTTCCTAATTGGGAAATGTCTAGTCCGTCAGATAGCCATATTGGTTGGCCTGTGATGAAAAACATTAACAATCCTCACTGGCATCCCACAGGCTACTGACGGTGCCTGCTCCAGTCTATCACAGTACGTATCTGTCAGTCAAAGCTCTGAGAAGAACCACAAGCCTCAACCAGAGTCTGTGGTAGTGTCTGTAAACTTCACGTGGTGCAGTCATCTACGTACTTCCCCCCCACCTGCCCACCTCCAGCCCTCTTCTCTGTTCCTGGCCCCCATGTCCTGTATCTCAGGCAGCATAGTACACCCATCACAGCAGGCACACATGCTTGTCTAAACTCTGCCAGCTTTGTTTACAGCTCTCGCTCCCAGCTACGACAGCCAGACGTCCATCACAGAGACAAGAGCTAAATATAGAGCGGGTCTGTCATTATCAGGATCATTTGAGAGTAAAGCTGTTGTTTGCTTGAAGCTACTTTTTTCCATTATGCGATAAGCCAAACCCAAACAGTGACACACAGTACATTATGGCTGCAGTGGGTGTTGGCTGTGTTGTGGGAGCATGATCTAACTATGACGTCAAATTAAATATTTTAGATGTGCTTTGAAGAGATGAAATTGGTCCACTATAAAAAAAAAAGCCTGTCTTGATGGGTCTTCTTTTGTCTAAGACTGTCCCATTTGTCCATCAACACAAATGAAATGCCATTCACAAACAATGAGCCTCAGCCTTTCGAAAGTATTGGGATGTAAAGCTCCATCCTGCTTCTTCGTTTCTGTATGGGATGTGCCATGGAAGTCCTGGTGGAAAGTGGAGCATGTGGCCATTCTCGTGTCTCGGATCTCGGTGGGTGGTCCCATGGGGGGTTGTGTTTGATTATTCTGGGATAATCTTTTGATTACAATTCAGTATGTGAGAGAGTGGTGGAATTTCCTTTTTATCCTCTAACAAATACATGAATAAACTGATTACATGAGAGTAAGCAGACATTTCCTTTGTCATATCTTGGCAGCATGAGGACTTTGGCATTTCTTGTGTTGTTGCCAGTTTTCAGAAATCCAGCCTCACAACTTGTCTAGTTTGGTATTCACTGTTGCAGATAATCTGAGTAGAAAAATGAAATAAATCACTCAGTTGTGCTCCCTCATGTACATTCTTGGCTAGGTTTAGTCTTTGAACTGTTAATTTTGTGTGACGCCTATGTCTGGAGAGTTTAAGCAACATTTGAGGAAGAGATGATTTACAGAAGAAACATCGTGCAGACACTTTGGCAAAAGATTAATGAAATACCTCCATAGATATATCTAGATGATGCAGATATCTATCAGGAAAATCCAGAGACAGGGATGGGGTATGTATCAGTTTCAGGCTTTTTGGACAACTTCATCCAAATTGTTGCATCTAAGACCAGTAGCTTAGATGAGGAGTGCAGGACTTGGCATCACCTCCTAGATATATCTGATTTATTATCTTACATATAAATATTGTTCTTGATTTGTGATTTTTATCAGGTGCACCTGTCACACAGAAGTTTTGCATTTAGACCAAAACCAGCATTTAGACTGATTCCTGGTGGATGGTGAATTGCAAGAAGGATGCAATTTAGAAAGTATCTGCATGCCCCCACCTTTTTGAAGCTATTTCCATTCTTTCCTCTGCTCTGTTCACTGTCCTCGTGCCTCTGCCCATAAAGGGACAATGGACTAGCCTCCCTTATTTCTATGTGACCTCATCTGTGTTTGATTTTTGCCTATTTGAAATTGGCCATGGGGTTAACACTGAGTCCTTTGATCAGTCCTGCCAGGAATTGGACTTGTTTATCTTGTTTATCTGATGATGGCCCCTAAATGGGGGGGCATACATTTAGCAGGGGCATGCCTTGATGTGGGCCTTGATAGCTGCAGGACACAGAGGAGAGAGGGCCAGGACTCTGTAATGGTCGGAGGTGAAGGAAAGACGATTACAGATGTGGCTCGAGGACATCTGAACCTTGTCTCTCTCAGCCTCCTTCCTCTTACGCTTATCTGACCCCATGCAGATGGCCTCTCATCATCATCAAAAAGCACAGATATCCAGCATCTCCTCTCTTCTTTTTCCAACCTCAGCCTAACTCAGTTCTCTGTAGCTTTCTGGGACGGAGAGTTATTAATCCATATGGTGATAGTGTTTCTAGGCAGACTTTAAATATAGGAACTAGCACATAATCTGCAAGCTTCTCGAATGAGATGCTGCCTCACTCCCTGATCATTCACTTGCTGATGGAGATGTGAGGAAACAGTGTGGGTAGACAGCCAGGCCCCATCCCATCACTTGCCTGACTCGACCTCAGGCCCCTGAAATGAAAGCTTTCCTCTCCTGCACCACAGCTGGACTCCAGGGAGCCTGCAGAGGGCCTGTTTATTTGTGCAACAATGTAATCAGGAGGTCTGTCGTTATGAGACCTAGCTTATGCACCTAACCAGTGAGCTCTCTCTCCAACAGCTCCATCCTT
The DNA here is from genome assembly GCA_014773175.1 of Lucifuga dentata. Classification (NCBI taxonomy): domain Eukaryota; kingdom Metazoa; phylum Chordata; class Actinopteri; order Ophidiiformes; family Bythitidae; genus Lucifuga; species Lucifuga dentata. Next base: position 224,724 of record VXCM01000262.1, read on the forward strand.
TCCTCTGATCCCATCAGCTCCCCACCCCTTTTTTTAACCATCTCTCTTTCACCACCCTCAATCTTTTTCTTTGAGCCTCATCATTATCCAAATCCCTTTGCTGACCCTTGTTGACCTTAGGACTTGTTTGATGTGGTCTTGGCAAGGAGAAAGATGAAATAAAGTTGAAAGTTTATTGTTTAAAGAGGAGATTTCCATGATTAGTGTTTTAGAAATAAACTTTCTTTACCTAAGAGATTGTGCATGTGCATGTGCATGTGTGTGTATTTGTGCAAGTATACATGCGTGTGTGATAGAGAGAGAACTGCGTGTATCCTGTTGTGGAAGCATGTCTGTGTGTGCAAATCTACCAGGATGTCCATTGATGGTGTTCGACACATGCACACTTTCTCTTGTTCCCATCAATGGGAAAGAGTGTGTGGTGTGGTAACATGTTAATAATTTAGTCTGTTATGTTTTGGTTTAGATCACAAGATTTTTTTTCTTTTCCAGTTAAAAGCCAAGCGTAAGTAAACAAGCTCACACATGTGGCCACAACATTGTCGTAATTCTGTGCAGAGAAGTTCTGTCTGTGGGAAAACAGGGTGCTATCCATCCTTTTCATTCAACATATCCCATCGATATATGACAGAACCCATGAGAGCCTCAAAGTTTTGTCCAAATAAAAAGAAATACATTTTCTCCAGAGTGATGTATTGTGGAATTAGTCTAGAATTTGCTGCATTATGTTGCCAATAAAAGACAAAATTTATTCCCATATTTGATATGGTTTGATTATTTATCCATGTGTGATGGCTTCTTTCCTAATTTATTTTATAAACTGTTTAATATTATCCAATTTTTACACATTACAGAGCACAGGCACAGATTTAGGTCTGGACAGTCAGGACATGTCCATATCAAAATCAAGGACCAACTGAGTTGTTCCTACCAATATTTTTATCAGATAAAGTTTGTTTTGCATTAAACATTCGCCACATGTAACAGTAATCACTTTTGCAATGTCTTCATCTTTTCTCTGCTGACAAGATATATGCAATAATTAACAGATTTTTGCAATTTCTATTTGTGTATTTAATAAAAAGATATATCACACTGCTGTCACTACGGCTTTGTATGAGAAGGTGCACCGTCCACTGTGGTTAGGGACCATCAAAAACAAAAAAAAAAAAAAAAAAANAAAAAAAAAAAAAAAAAAATGCAGTCCTTAAAAAAATGTGAGTAACTATGATTTGCATAGAAATCTATATACAATTTAAATACTTTGACTTATTGGCATAGATCCATTTTTGTTTTGGTAAGGACCATCCCAACATCATACTACAAGAACCATTTTTCCATTTATACAATCCTAATGGGCAGTATATTGTGATTAGCATGTATTCTGAATTAGTTCCTCAAATTCAGTTCTTGTTTCTGTGTTTTTTTCCTTTTTTCTTTTTTTTTTGTGTGTTTTTTTATCACCTGCCATTTTTTGCTATACTAAAATAAANTCCTTTTTTCTTTTTTTTTTGTGTGTTTTTTTATCACCTGCCATTTTTTGCTATACTAAAATAAAGTTTGTGGCTCAGAATGGGTTCCACGTCCTTTGTAAATCTGATGACGTCTCTTGTTTCCTTGTTTGTCCCCAGAGACAGACAGGCGGGTAAGTCTGGGCTGTTCCGCCTTCTGAACAACATCATTTCTCGTCTCCATTGCTCTGCACAGAAGACGCATCTTGTTTTTCAACTGGTGGTTTTCTTAAGCCACAACGTTTGATGTGGGATTCCCTTAATCACACAACAAGCTCTCTAAACATGAACTACATTCATGACTTTTGGAATCTTTTTCCAACCAGTTTAACGCTGCTTTTGTTGAGTTATTGTGCAACGATACAGTGAGACAAGAGGGAGACAGAGCCCTTGATCTCAATGAAGTGATTGTTTTTGATCTGGTCAATCCAGCACTTAGGCTACCGAGGGAAGAGTGAACTCTAAGCCTGGTACACATGTGTTCTTTGTAGTCCTAATGTCTCTCTTCCTCTTCTGTCCACATCGCTATCTGATGGGACACAGAGTAAGTATTAAACCATTGCCTCAGAGAGCAGCCTGCCATTAAGATGGAGATGCTGTGCTCTTTGAGGCTGACGATGTTTAATTACAAGCTGTAGGTCTGATGTAGTTCTGTTTCCTCAATCTGGCTGAATAGAGGGTTGACTCGGCGCTGGCTGGAGACCTGGTGCCAGGCGCTGGAGTCAGCGTGTCACTGGCATGTACTTTGTGGGTATGAGAAGAGGCATGCCGCCATGGCGAGTGTGATTCTACAGGAGTCCCATGTGGGGGTAGGGATGAAAGCTTTTATCTCCCATTACAGATCCCCCACTCCCCTTCTCCCGTTCCCCTTGAGCTTTGACTGGCAGGGCAGTAGGTGGAGGATAGAACTAGAATAACCAGACTGGTTGTTAACATATCAGCCCTTGTTGAAGCTTCAAGGGCATCCAACGAGATCAAAGTAAAGCTTTCAGTCCAAAAGCATGACATTGTCTTGCACGACAATCCATCGAGCCTCTGATTCAGCTGTCAGTGAATGAGGAAGTGGTCATGAACGGCAATGGCAGGCTTTCACCATCCCCTAATGGGCTTTGATGATCTGGCACAAAGAAAGTGCCATAATGGTTTCATTCAAAGTCTAATGTCTTTTTTCATTTGTTTATTGTTGTCATTAAACTGAGAATAACCCAACCCACACCTTTGTGTATTCAGTAATGATGATGAATGTCTGACAAATGACTGCTATTGAGCTGGTTGGGGTGTGTTGGTATTTCTTTCTTTCTTTCTTTCTTTCTTTCTTTCTTTCTTTCTTTCTTTCTTTCTTCGCTCCTGTACATAGCAGCTCCTTTACCTCCCTCTCTGGGGTGCTGTGGTGAATATCTCCGTCCCCTCTGGGACTTCTTTATTTTTCAGTTTTGTTTTGTTTTTCAGGCACCTTGCATTTATACCCAGCAGCCCTTTGATGTTGTTGCCTGGGTACTGGTGGACAAAAGAGCCTCCATCAGCTGGACTTAAGGATGGGGTGGTGGGGGTTAGGATGAAAAAGAGAGAAAGGGATGAATAAAGAATCAAAGCAACTGGAATGGGGTTTGGGGGTGGAGTACTCCTTGTGAAACTGTGAACCATGTACCCCTCTTAAATATGGGCCTGGAGTTCACAGTTGTCATTGTTTTTCTTTTTTTCTGGCTTTGTTTTCCCTTTGTGTTACATGTCACTGTCGCCACATGTGTATTGGTGGCCATGTCTGTTGCATGCCTTTGTTGGCACTTTATATTCTCATTCTTTAAGTCAACTGATGGTGCAAAAAAGGCCCGTCTTTGCAGTCAGATGACGTGAAAGAGCACCAGCTGTTGGTTGGCCCAGTTCTTATATATACACTGATCAGTCAACGCTGCTGAATGCCACAATGCCTTGCTGATGGGCAGCTGCTCTGTGTCACCTTGATCTGTGGCACTGTGGTTATGATCTCTTCCCAAAACACAGGGCAGGCACCCTTGTCCCATATTCTACTCTGTGCTTTCTGCCCAGCAAGGGCTACTGATGCCACTGCAGTCCCTCACACTCCCACAGTGGGGGAGAGAGACAGTCTGTGCTCCCTCAGCCCATCAAATCCCTGCAGGACCACTCTGGTCCATTGGAGGTGAATTCAGGGAGCAGCCTTTGGTGGTGCCGACACAGCAGCCCTCTTTCACCGAGGGCCTCATTAAACCTGACAGCATCCCCTCAGTCTGGGCTTTATTGTTCAGCCAGTTTCATGCTAAATGGCAATTAAAGGCATCACCAAGGTGTAGGTATTAATGCCTTTGAGAGGCACAAAGGCTTTTCAAGATAAAAATGACAGCTAAACAGTGATTGGAAGTTTTCTTTGCCACTTGATACAGTCATCTTTTGTATAAATGATGTCACCCCACAAGTCTTTCATTCAATCAGAACTCCAAATGTGCAAAGTTACAAAGTCGCTGTTATGCTGTTGCAGAAATTGCAGATTTGCCTCTAATGAGATTACGATTATCTTCTGTGTGTTGTAATTGAATAATCGACTTGAATAAAGCACTACACCTGCTGGACTTCAATCTTTATGTCTTGTAAAATCCAGGTAAAATGTAGTAAAATTGAACACAGCAGTTTTGTTGCCAGGTTATTTTCCACTATAATTAGCAGATCAAAGCATAACCATAACATTCTGTTTCACTTGTTTAACTGACTCCACATATACAGCCATTCCAGTCTGTTTAGATCCCATGCCTGCAGGCTCTCTCTTCTATGGATTACTTGTAGACATACATCTTCACTTTTTATTTATTTGCTTGTGTGCAGTCACGAAATGAGCAGAGGGTAAAGAGCATGGATTCCACATGGCAGAGGGGCTCTACTCTGTAAACCATCAGACTGGGGTTGGCAAACAGATCCAACTGGGAATAGTCATTGCACAGATGAATGAAAACTGTGTAAATAGTCTGTGGACCATCATGGACTTCAGCTAGGTGAAGGGATGCAACTGTAACATCTGTCCCCCAAGTTACACTGAAGAGTGATTAGGGCATATTTATAGACAGGAAACAGACCCAAAACTTATCTTTGTACGTAAAAGGTTTGAGAGGACAGTAAGAGGTTTGAAGGAAAGACAAGGTATGTGGTAGCCAGAGCATGTTGTCAAAAGCAGATCTGTCTGTGAATCCTATCCAGGAGATTTTATCACCAGAGTGGGGATTTTAGATGGAGAAAGTGCAGAAATTGAAGACAGTTTGCTGAGATTTCACTCGCTTTCTCGTAAAACTTCAAACACAGACAGAAATAACAAAAGGAAGTCTGGCAATCAAACGTGGCTCTGTTTGTCTATCTCTATCATTACCACATTTTGAGGTTTTTCCATTTCAAAAATCATGTCTGTACCCATAACAGATAGACTTAAGTAGTTTATTCAGCTGGAGATGAACAGGTTCTGCTTCCCGTCTCAGCATCAGAGATGCAGTGGAGAATAAAATTGCTCTCATGGTTTTGTTTTTACATTGTTGCTGAGCATCTGATCTTCCTTTTTCAAATTGTGACAATATTTCTTCAGCTAAGAAAAATTAAGGAAGGAGATAGCGCCGCTGTCAGCAAAATACAAGAGTTCGTAACCACAAAAGCACAGTGCATGACATGTCCTGTCCTCTCTGTGCTTTCTGCACCTGGGTCAGCAGCTAGGCTCCCTGAGATACGCATTCAGAAAATAACCTGTCTGCAAAATTTTCCCATGACCTCAGCGGGATGAAAATTGACCTGGTGTTAAAGCCTGTATGTGACACAGAGGCAGTATTTGATTAATCTGTTTCTCACAATTTTCACTGACTGTACATACTTTTTAAAATTGCGATTGAGGAGAAAAAAAATACTATCTTTAGAGAATTAATTTTCTGTGTGACAGTATTCTGACCCAAACTTCTTTTGTCATAGAATTTCGCGAGTGATTTTTAGTGCTAGACTCATCAATTATTGAATTTCATCAATAGATTAAAAACAAATCAATTAAAGTTTGATAATTAATTGATTGATGATTTATTAAATGAAAATACAAACATGTTTAAAACTTATAAAATGTGACTTTTTTTTGTTGCTTTTCTTTGTTTTGTATTAAAATAGACTGTATACCTTTGGATTTTGGGGAATGTTGGTTCTACAAAATAAGCAGTTGTGGTAAACTTGCTTCATAAATTCCACGTCTCACATGATTGAAAAGAAGCATGCTTTCTGTTCATCTTTCTGTTTGTTTTGCTCAGTGGATCTTTTCTTCATTAGTTGATACATTTCATCTTGTTGCTCTGAAGCCGAATGCGCTGTCTTTTGGAAAGGTCTTCATCCAGCCTCGAAAATAGAAACCAGCAGCTCACTGTAAGAGAACTTTAATCAAAAGCATATTTCAGTAAAATTGTATGTCAGTCCTGCTATTGCTGCTCATTTCACTTCAGCGTTTATTTAAGGTGTCCAGTCAGAGGGGACACTGATGCTGTAATATGACACACCTTACAACCTGCTGTTTACACAGAAATGCCACTCTAATGGGCTGTTTGCTTCACTTTTGTCTGAGTTCCTTTGTCGGGCAACAATTATAAGTAAACTATGTCCTCACTCCCACATAGCACCACAGCTCAGTGATCTGGGTTCCTGTGCCATGGGTGGTATCTCTCTGGTGCTATTAGTTAGCAGGATCAGTGCTGGATGGGAGGAAAGACAGACAACCAGGGGACACCTGGCCTTTTCTCTTTGGTCGCTCAGACATGGCTGTGACTCTTGACAGAACCAGGATGCAGGATATTGCCCTCCCATTGATGCACCTCCTGAAGCTCCTCAGCCCGTGTAGGCTAGTAATCCAAGATCCAACAGCAGCTCCGGCGTATCTGTCACAGCAGACGGTTTTTCTTGCATTGTTTTGCTCATTCTGATGCACTTTTGTGAGGAACTATCAGAAATCCTGATCATAATGAAAGAGGACTATATGTTGGCAGGCATTTACACCACAAAATAAGTTTTTGAGTACAAGTGATCTAATGCCAGTCCCCTTTATAAGTATGGTAACAAACATGGTGTTCTTTTGGCCACGTATTGCTTTTAAGAACTTGTGGGATTACATCATCATGGCAAGCTTGACTGACAAGCAGAAAGAGTCAGAGGAGTGACAAAAAGAGAAAAGAGAGGGAGTCTGATTGTTTAGCCAACAGCACCCTATTCAGACACCATAAAAAAACGATGGGAGGGAGGGCAACTCTTAAGCCAAATGAGTCTTCTCTTTTTTTTTCTTTTGTTTGTTACATCTCGTAGTCTTTGACTCCGTGTGTTGCTAGATGTTCCGTCAGGAGCTGAGCAATTTAAGTGATTTTAATTTAGAACATGCGGTACTTTGTTTTATGTACAGAAAGGTAAGAGCGGCGGCGGCGGCGGCTCTTTTGAAGGCCTTTCAAATTTAGTGTTGTTTTTCCAGGAGAGGCTTTTTTTTATTTTTTATTTTTTTTAAATTACAGCTCATTGAGATGCTCTGTTTGCTGGTTTTGGAGAAGGTTTACATTTTATGTCTGGAATCAGACAGGGCCTGAGCAAGTGTGGAAGAGAATGATGCAATGTACCTTTTGTCTAGAGGTCAGAGGTCATCTTGCATTGGCTCTCTGATCATCTCTATTCTCATTTGAGCTAGAAGTTCTGACTGAGAACCAAAAGAAATCAAACCATGTGATTTGCAGACTTATTTCAGAGCACAGATCAGTTCTCATCCATGTTGCGGTTCAACTGTCCCCTGGAGCAGTAACCATTAATCATCCGAGCTCCAGTTGTGCAACGTGAAAGTGTTATGCTGTGAAACGTGTGTATAAACTCAGTTCTTCTCTTGCTTCTCCAGGCCAGTGTGCTTCCAGCAGGTCTGGTTTATTTCCACTCTGATGTTAAGACAGGTTGGTATAACATCTCTCCTGGTTGCCCCTTTTTCCTTTTTTTTTTTTTTTTTTTTTCTTAAATTAGATTTTGTGGCAGAGAAACAACTTGATTTGTTTCTTCCATTTTTTCTTTCTCTCAATAACAAAAAGACATACCTCAGATTACAGCACCCTGCTGTGTCTCTTATTGCTTCTCTTGCTCCAGCTCTACTTTTACTGGAAATGTATGGCACGTGCTGAAACAGGTGGATCTTCAAAGACTGAGGGTGAGCAAAACCATTGATGCGCCTTGATGCTATATTTGAAATGAAACATTCATGTCATATATCATGACATTTTAAAGGTACTGAGGACAGAAGTTGCTCTATCATGAGCATCACTGCTGCCACATATGGTACATCCTATCATTTTTTTTTTTCCTGAGGTTCCAGAATGGTGTAAGTTACTCATTCAGTGGGATATTGAAGCTACCTAAACTCATCATCATCGACTGAGCTGGAAGAACAGCAGCTTGACTCCAGGTGCTCCAATTTTAAGGTGCATGTGAATTTTTGTTGTTGATGCTATTAGATCTTACAAATAGATCTTACTAATCAACAGTCTCCTTGCCAGAAGATTCATTCAGTTTGTTCCAAAGTCTGCCTAATAACATTGATTGAGCCATTTGATTGGGTTAGTAGGGTTAAAGGACCATACTGGTGATTTTGTATGTTTTAGCCCAATAAATACTACCCATATATATTACATTATGTTACTGACAAGAATAAGAATAATAACTTTAATGTCCATCAAGATGGAAATTCGTCAACTACTTTTCCAAAACATGAAACCATATTTTAGATTTCCTGTTAATTTTCCAAATCCCCCCAGTGTTTCAAATTTAAATGTTCAGGTGATATACCCAGCTTAAAATTCAATGTTTTTCTTGCTACACAACTGTAGAAGGCACAGAAAAGCTATATTCTCCTAGGACTATATTCCCTGCCAGAGCCATACATTTTCTTCCATGCAGCTCCGTGTTGGACCAGTTAAATAAAGTTACTTTGACAAAAAAAAATGTCTTCATGTTTTGTTTGCTGTGATGGATTACCTGTCTCAAGCAAGTTTTAAGTCTCTCCAAGTTGATTTTAATAATGTACTGGAATGAAATGGCTGTTTGGAAGGTAGGAAAAACAACTCTAAAATGTAACACTCCAAATTGGATATATTCTAATGTGGGTAAGGCAAAGCTTATTTAACATTCCTTTAGTAGTAATGGTAGCTATATATCTGACCAGGTACAGGTGGACTAATTAGACCCATATCTGTACCAGAGAGTGAGGTCATCTCTCTGCTTTGAACATGTAACACAAGGGATTACCATTCAGTTTTGCACAAAACAGCAGACAGGAAGCTATTAAAGACAAGGGCAAACACTGTGGACTGACCTCTGACCCCTGCATCCTGACCTCTTTGGCAATCTGGCATAAGCCCTTGTCTACATGAAAGCTGTCCTGACTCACCAGGGCTAATTTAGAGTTCCGGTGCCCCCAACTATGAGGACAGACAGTCAACATGTTGGCCTCTTGACTTTGTTTTGAAGGAAAATTTAGACTTTTTTTGACCTAATACAAAAGATGAGAACATACTGCTTTTACTGCTTTTGATCTATATATACTGAGAAGCTGATGCTGAAAAGTTCAGATGGTAAAAACGTTCTGATCTAAAAGCTAATGCTAAAAGTCTAGTCTCCATCAATAGTCAAACATGGTATCAAAATCAGTTAGCAGTTTACCTCATTCATCACTTTTGTCACCAATATGTCTTATGCCATTGCAATGAGTATTAGCCCTTTGCTGAGGCCTGCATATGTCTGTTGAAGAAGTAACGCTATCATGAGCAACGTCACATTGGGCCACCCGCCAGCTAAAGACATTTCAGTGATCACTTGTTCCTTTTTAAATATCATCAAACATTAGCCCTTTCATAATTTAAAGTGCAAGACCTTCAGGTTTAGCTTCTCTAAGCATGACTGCCAGATTTTCTAAGGGTCACTGCTGCAACATTTTTATATCGCTGCTTTTGATGGGATCTAAAAATAGAGTGTCCTGCTGACCTCCAGTCTTGTCAGGTCTGAGCAGTTCATTTGGGGTACAAACACACCTCCCCCCTCACACACCACTTTTGACATCACCTTGGCCAAACTGCCTTTTTACTTTTAGATGCTCCTTAAACTAATTGAATGGTGTTCTTATTTCATTGAGTCTGTGCAGTGTTATGTAAGGGGATTACTCTGTTGTTATTGCCATTGACCATGTAGGCCACTGTACAAAGGAGAGAGGTGGAGATGAGGAGTAGAGGGAAGAGGAAGGTAGTGTAATTAAGGTAGTGGCACAGGGATCCAGAAATAACCATGCTCTGAGCCTAACTGTACATCTCTCTTGCTCCCCTTTCCCTCCTCAGCTGCATGCCAAGGTCCTTGACCCTATCATCCAGCTCACTGGTTCCGGAAGAATCCTTTCCGCCCCCTGTGGGTACCGAAGCCCCAGCCAGTATGCAGAGCACAGCAGCAGACCATCTCCAGCCTCAGACTAACAGCCAAGCGCCACAACCAGTTAGGAATGATTCCAGTAGAGCGTCCAAGTGGCTGAAACTGCCAGGTATGTTCTAATCATCCCCGGCATGGGGCCCCGTAGCTGCTTAACAAAGCTTAGCCTGAGGACCCCAGGTCCCTCAGAGAGGCCCGGGCCTCCAGGAAACCCGCGTATCACAGCAGTAAACGCAGGCAGCATAGATGCAGCCTCTCTATTTAAATTCTGTCCATATACACTCGGTTTCCCTGAAATACCCAAACACACCTGTGACCAAGTTTTTTTTTAATTTTTTTGTCATTACTAAATGTTTGGGCGTTTTGTAGGTTCTTGTATTTGGTGTGTATGATTTTTTGTGGAGCATCTATAAGGAATCTGTTTTGTCCCATGCAGCATTCCTCCATGGTTAGACAGCTCTGTGCCCGTGAGGCGGCCACCAGGGCATCTTGTCTGCTGAGCACTAATGCATCACAGCCAAAGCAAGATCAAGGACAACATGCAGGCACACACAGACATGCATGCACACAAACATCCAAGAATAGACACACACCATCATGTGTTTATTGTATTATTAGAAACACAAATATAACAGAGTTGTATAAATTATATCAGGTCAATCTGTAAAAGAAATGGACAGGGTGCACCTGACCCTTTTTTTTTTTTTTTTTTTTTTTAATTTACCATCTTATATACATTTTAGCCAGAAGTGCAAGATCAGCCAGAAGAAAATGAACTAAAGGCTTACAGTCAAACTAATGAAAATAATGTGTATGATAGTCAATGTTTTTTATGCACACATTGATTGCGAAATATAGGTTTAATTTGTAATATAAGCCATTCAATTTTGATATAATTTTTTTTTACTTCAGATTCCATCTGTATTGACAATGTTACAGCCATATTAACCAGTGAAAAAATTATAACTGGGTGTATTCTGATTGCTTGTCATAGATGGAACCCTCGGTTTGGGGCTGAGAAGAAAGGAGCGTCACAATGTTGGAGATCCAGGAGAAAATGTCATTCTCAGCCGTAAGGGAAAAATGGAGACCAGTGAGTGATGAATTAAGATGTGAAATCTGAGTTAATGCTAGCGTAGCCTCACAGGGACACTCAAGGCTGATGGGATGACTCCACCCAAAAACACATCACCCTCAACCACCACCAGAATTACAGTCTTACTGTTTGACTGTTTAGATGCATGAACTTGTAGATGTCTACTGTTTTTTTTTCTTTCTTCCTGTCATCAGTAGACCGCCAATGCCTTCATTTTATTATGATATTGATTGCTTAAGTTTGTGGACAGCATCCTAACTGGGAAGGCAAACTATCAGAACAGTCCAGCTTTGCCATTATAGACACAATTTTGTCATATACCTCTCAGTAATCTCAGTAATATTGTAGACAGAGGTAGCTGGCAATAAAAGAGGTAAGTGGTACTTAGTTCCAGTCAGTTTTGATTGTGATTGCTGCAATCAAGCAGATATCAGCAGCAATGATCAGGCTCTTATCCCATATGCAACACCGTCCAAGACCAGCCAGAAGGCTGGAGACAGATCAGTCTCTGTCTCCTGGGAAAAGCCTCTTATTGCGGAGCTTCTCCAAAGCGTCTGGACTGGCTGTCGACACTCCCTGCCTTTAATGTATGATCAAGAAAAGCTTTAACTCATTACTCTCTTCAACGCCCCTCCCCATTCTTGTCCTAACTGCTTTCGTATGTTTAATAATACTGCCTTCAGATGCAATTTGTTTCACTAAGATGCGTAAGAAAAGTTGTACAGTAGTGCAATACTTCACTTTTTCGGAGACCTTCCAACAGCTCATATTGTGGAAAAACATTCTGTCAGGTCCAAGGGAATAAATGTTTTTATTACATCTGTGAGAAACGACAATTTGACAGTCAGAAAAGCTCCATTTCAGGTCTATTAAACTTTTTTAAATGGTTCTATGCTTTCAATTGTTATCTATATAAATGCACCCTTTATGATATGCGGCAAATGTGTATCTTAACATCCTATACTTTATCATTTAGCTTCACGTTAGGTACTTCTCAAAACAAGAGAAATATTGCTGCTAGAATTTTCAGTTACTGTTAACTCAGGACATTATTTAGTGGCTCTCCACCACATAACCAAATGAGTTTTGTCCTGAAGGTCTGCTGTACGCGTTACTCATGAGAAACACTAGATCGAGTTTGGCCCCTATAAGGTACTGGGTCAAATTCCAGGTGGCGTGTTCTTGAACACCAAACTCATCCTGGACTGACTTTAACCAAGTTGCTTCCAGCCGTATGTGCGCGCCATTTGTAAGCATAGTGACTCACTCATCAGCCACACAAATAAATAGTGTGAGGTGTTGTACAGCTATGCTGACTCACAGAGAAGTCATGTTGGTCCAGTATACCGCTGGTGGAAAACCATCAGAGGCTCTTGGGTTAGAAAACCCCACATTACCCACCCCCTCTCAGTCCCAACTTCCCCCTCTGCTGTGATGAAAGGAGAGAAAGCACCTCTACTACTCGCCTCCTTTGTTTATTTACCTTCAGAATTACACCCTGCTCTTCTTGGACCATGTTCCAATGTGTTTTGTTATGTTTCCTTTCAAACAGAATATCTATGCGTGTGGTCTCTGGTCATGTTTGGCTAACACATGCACACATTTGTGCACGCAAACTCCCATTCAACTTTCCCCCTGTGCCAGAGGTCCCCTCTGCCCTTCCCCCCCTCCTCTAACTAAACATCGCAGGACAGCAAAAGGGAACTTCAAAGTGGCCGGAGGGGGTACTCCTTTTTTCCTGGCACTTGTCATCATCTAAGGAACTGGCTGCTCCCCTTATTACTCTAATTGCTTCCAACTGCTCCAGGAGGCTTTGATGAAGGGTGCCGTGGAGCATGCTGGAAGCACCTGTTGTTGCAGAGCACAGGTGGGCCTTATTGATGGTGGCATGGAGGCTGCAAACAACAAGAACACTGGTACCTTCTACTTTAAATCAAACAGCTCAAATAAACACACAATGACAATGTTAATGTGATCCAAGATTTAAATTATTATGCAATTACAGTTACAAAGAAAAATTATAAACATCAGTAAAACAAAATCTTTAATGGAGGCAGTGGGCACCACATGTGGCTCTATGGCTCCATCTTGTGGCACCACTCTGCTAGAAGTCCAGTAACTGCATTGGAAAGAAGATCAAAGATCAGCAATGTAATACAGTAATGCAAACTTTTGGTATTGGTGAACAGAATGTGTCAGTCCTATGCGATTGATACACTGTATACTTGTTTATATGTTTGATTTTAATTTCAAATGACAGTGAGTTGGTGTGTTATCATATGGAAAGTTCTGCAGCAAAGTTCTTTTGACTGACTCTAATCCAGGCAGCCGGTGAACTGAACGGGCAGAATACACATACAGTGTAGTCCTCCACTAATATTGGCACCCTTGCTAAATAAAAGCAAAGAAAAAAAACTCTTTTGTTAATTCTCTTGAACTTTCATTCTAAGTATTTTAAAAAATATAACATTTAATTAGAGTAAAATAATTGACAGGAAGAAGAAATTCTTAAACAAATATTTTTCTCAGTTGGACCAGTGGCATCTGATCATAGTTTTGGCAACTTTCTGACCGCCAAGACCCAACTAACGTCTGCAATTCTCCAGCTATAATATTTGGAGATTCTTTGGCCTCTTGAACCACCGTACGTGGGGTCAATGTAGACACACGTCCTCTTCCACACCAATTGAGAAAAATATTTGTTTCATGATAAGAATTTCTTTTTCCTTTCAATTATTTTACTTGAATTAAAGGCTGTTCTTTTTTGTTCATATTTTGAATGAAAGATCAAGAGGATAAACATAAAGACATTTTTTTCCACAGCCCATTTCCTTAACTGAGAGTGCCCATGTTAGTGGAGGGCACTGTAGATTATAAAATTGATCATCTGAAGCAGCATGATGCACCAAAATGTTTCAGAGAGCTGTTGAGCTACACACCAGCTGAGGCAGGATCTTCTCAAAGTGTTCTATGTCTACTTGGTCACAGTCCTCAGATTCAGCTTGTTTGAGTGATCTTACAGCCGCCTCTGAAAGTAACAACAGATTAAAATTTTAATCAAGTAATGCTGTAATCTTTGACTGTATATCAAATGTAACAACAGGGAATCCTTACCTTCCACAAATATTTTCAGCATCTCTGCCATGAGCAGCACAGCATCACCACTGACTGTAACAAAGCCATCACTATCAAACTCCAGCACTGTTATAAGTGATTCAGTTATATTAAGTTAGCATTTCTTAGACTTACTTTTCGTTTTGTCCTCTCTGAAGAAACTTGACAAAAGTTTGCTGACCATGTCCTAGAAATGAGAACGACACAACATTGCAATGTAGTGTGCCTGACTTTAACTCGCAGAGCTTTTTAAATTCACTTAATTACTACGCAAAATGTTTACGAGAGATTGTCATTGTTTATTTAGTTATGCATGGTCAAAAGTGCACAGAAAGCTTGACAATACACATTAACACTGAACTGGCACAAAAACCTGTTGTCTCAACTTTTCTTGAAATGTTTCAATAAGACTTTAATATCTTTTCCAAGATGCATTTTAAGGGAATATAAAGGTTTATAATTTAACCATTACCACAAAACTAAAACTGATAATTTTCTCATAACTGAGACTGTTTTTGTCACAACTTTATGGACAGAGCTTAACATAAACAGCGGCTTACATGAGAGCTGAGTTTTTGTTAGTTTTAAGATGAAATGGAATGAAGTTTGAACTTAAAATATGTAGTCCATTAAATTGCATATCACTTATTTTAGTGCGTTACTCATGACTCCACAGCCATTACAGCTAATTTATAATGTCACAATCATTTTTTTAAAAGGTGTGCTCTACTTTGATGCGGAAAATGAAGTTTTTACACAACAATTAGCCCAATACATTTATATAAAGAATGACAGTGCAGATAAATTGTCATGCGGGTCTCCCTAATGCAAAATGGCCTTTAAAAGCTGTCAATTTCATGCAAAATAAGAAGAAGATAGACTACAGACTACTTTTTCAATCATTCGGAATCACCCTTCCATTTGGCATAAGTGTATGTCACTAAAAAGCTTATATTTTATGTCATTACAAGTTTTAAATATACTACAGTCTGAATTTCCAGATACGAGTGGGAGTTATTGCGTCCTCAGTGGTAATCTGCTTTCAGTTCCGCTCGCTGTGGATGTTAATACAAGTAAACAAATGCAATTTAGCTAAGAAAACAAAAAAAGTAATAATCACTTTATGACACACACACACACACACACAAAGAAAACAAGTAATAGCTCGATAACAGTAGAGTTCTCGACAGGTACGCTCTTACCTTCTTAAATCCAATATCAGCGTCCTTCTCCGCCATGTTTGATGCTGTGGGAGAAACTTCGCGCTCTGTCCAATGATTGGACAAGAATCTGTGACGTCACTAGGCCCTCCCCGAAGTTAGTGGACGAGAAAAAAACATACTGTAAAAAAAAAAAAAAAANAAAAAAAAAAAAAAACTAGAAAAAAACGAAAAAAAACGTAAGAAAAAAAAATAAAATAAAAAAAGACCTAGAAAATACGTTACAGCAACAATACCACTACTACTACTACTACTACTACTACTAATAATAATAATACAACTTATCCAACAAAAGTTAAATTAAGCTTTCTAATAAATAAATTACATATGTATGTATGTATATATATATACACACACAGTAATTTGCTGTAATATATTTCTTATTACATACTTAACATAGATATATTTCAAAATTTTGCATAGCTTTGGTGCTGTCCTTAATGTTTATGGTGCTCATTTAGTTTTTTATATAAAATAACAGAGAGGAAGGAAAGACCAGAAAAGGGAAACAAAAACAAAACTGACTTTGTCACTTTCGTCACCATACAGTTACACAGTCAAACAGTTATACAGCACAGAAAAGTACAAATAAAGAATGTGAAGCGAAATACAGTAGACACAAAGATTTGTAGTGCAACTCATATTGCATTGATCACAACTGGCTGCACAAAGAAAACTGATTTTCAACTTACATTATATATTAGGTTATTCATTGTGTGACAACACACCACAGATACATTATGCAAGTTCAGTATTAGTTTTAATGTACAATTACACATATAGGTTTCATATCAACAGTTAAAGGCCAAACAAAACCAAACATTATAGTTAGATGTGTAACTTTTCTATGCTTGCCATTTTTGTCATTGCATGTTCAGTTCTTCATATTTTATATTTTAATGTTTTTCCAAAATATAAGTATTTCTTTATTCATCCTATTCATCATCCAGCCATTAAGCATTTTCTAATATGTAGCCCAGCCCCATGAAGCATCTTGGTCGAGGAATAGTAACGGCTGCGGCAGTGACTTCCTCCTCTGAATCCTTCGCCATCTGAAAGAGATGTAGTGATTTTATAATCAGCTGATAGAAACAGAATGTAGATGCAAATACTGCTAAACACTTTTTAAAGTATGACAACTTTTTTTATGTTTATCATATGAACTGACACAATTCCAACTCTGCTCTGACCAAGTGACAAACATTGTTTGTTCTCCCCTTTGGACTAACAACTCTTCTCGCTTCCACTTCATAACCTCCAGTGTAACGAGGACCAGCCCAGTCTGCTTTGTCTGCTTCAGCCTCTGTCAAAAACCTGACATAGGCCACTGACTTATCATTATTATCTGAGCTCTTCTTAACCTGTTGAATTAGATTTAAAAAAAAAACAAAACAAAACAATGGCCATTTAAAAATGACAAAATACCCCTAAAATCATGATAATTGATAAAAAAAAAAACNAAACAATGGCCATTTAAAAATGACAAAATACCCCTAAAATCATGATAATTGATAAAAAAAAAAACAAAAATTTATACATCAGTAACAATTTGATTTTGTTTTCATTTATACCTTACATGCTGTGATGATACCCCATTCTCTGAAGTAAGCCTGTAGATATCCCTTATTAATGTAGGGGTTCAAGTCTTTAATAACCAAACTGTGGTCCTGATAAATGATAGGACTTATGAGTTTCATAGCATTGATGAGGTCACAAACAAGTGATGTTACAGAGGGCATGTTACAGAGGGCAACTCTTAAAATGATTTTTGACTTAAAATTATGACATTTTTTAATAATATCCAGTGTTATTTTTAATATTATTTTTTTCACAAAAAATAAGACTTCATTCTATTAATATTCAGATTTCCCCCCCCCCCCCNCCCCCCAAAAATAAATTGAGACTGTTTTTTTTTTCTCAAAATAGTATGACATTATTCCCAAAATCTTTTTGAATAAGGAGGAATAAGAGAAAGTATTAACCAGTTGGTAATATTTGGCCAAACCAGCCATGTGTTTCTTTGGAAGACTGATGTACACTCTCTTAGGAGCTGCCTTCACTTCCACCTACCTAGAAGGAAGATGAGTTTGAGCACATTCCATTTATTTATACCTCTTTAAGACAGTAAAATACTTACTTTCACACTAATGAAGAAAATATGACAATTTCACTTGAGGAGTTTGCAGTTTAAAAAGAATTTGCATAAACATGTTTTTTAAAAGGCTACATTGAAAAAATTATGAATATAATGTGATTTAATAGTGTGGCAGAGGCACACAGAAGTTATTATCAACAATCAAAAAATGTGTTGTACTTACCAGAGTTCATCACTGAGGTGCAAGAAGTACAAACCAACTGTCCAGAGAAGTGCAGAGCAGAGTGGGTTTTTATCTTTGAGTCACTAAATTCTCCTCCTGTTATTAATATTCTTCTTCTGAAGTTATTTTTCAAAAGCTGTTCAGAAATTCCAAGAAAACAATGGTGTACAGGTACTGTACATAACTATTACCTGACCAACTTGTTCAACAGGAAAATAAATTTTTGGGGGTTGGTTAGCTGGTGGACCAAGCTAAAACTGGAATCATCAAAAGAGCTTTGAGCTGATGTTTAGGTTGTCATCATTATTATGAAAGAAAATACATGGCGCAATTTTCACCTAAATTTCCCTACACAGTTCCTTATACAGCAGGATCCTAACTACCACTTTCAGTTCTGATTGGCTTTGCACCTTCTGGTTTCACCATCAGCTACAAGGTGATTTGTCCATTTAACTACTCAATAAGAAATTATCACTAAGCTGTTTTTAACATTACAGAATGTTTTCCTGGAAAGGATTCTTATGTGATATGAGCTTTAATGTTGTTTGAGATGAAACCAGCCAAATCCACCCCCCCATCCCCAGAGGCACAGAAACACAAGAGCCTGTGCCTCTGGATGCTTCAGGTTAACTTAGTGACACAATGACAGCTTAAATCTACATTTCTGTGTGTTGTTTTCACTTCTGCTGTTGAACATAGCATGCTGTCACACATACGTACAGTACATGCCCATTTTTGTTTTTATTTTGTTTGTATAAAAGTTTTTGAGGCAATAAGATAAAGGAAATGATGTTCTTTGACAAAGAACAAAGTTATAATCAGACAAATTTGACCAAAACATAACCAGAGGGCTGGAAGGGAAACTATTCTACATTTAATCTTCATTCCAAGGAAACATTCAATAAATTTATTTTGTCTTTTCATACATATTATTTATAAACTTAATCATCCTTGTATAACATTAAAACCACAAGTATAAAGAATATTCAAACTCTTATTAAAAGTTATATATTTAAAAAAAAAAGTAATACACCCCCCCCATGGGAATAACAGCCCAGAGATTCACTTTGTATTCATCATTTCAGAAATCCAGCACATTAACATCTAAACATTATAGAATGTCAAAAAAAAAAAAAAAAAANAAAAAAAAAAAAAAAAACAAAACAAAACAAAAAAACCCACTTTTTATTGGTCATGTTCTCTTTGCAGGTTTCCAGAGACACTCCTATTGATTGCAATAGAAGGAAACAACACTATCCAAAAAATGATCACAGAATTTCCTTGGGTAAATTCATTAAAACACTCAACAAGTAACAAAGGACCTTCAGTGGTTTATTAACTGTGTAGGATGTAGTAGATGGCTCCTGTACTTATGGAATAACCCACTGCTGTGGTGATTGTCTTGGTGAAGAAACCGGACTCCTCTGCTCGTAGAAGCCTTGTAGTTGAGCAATAAGGAATGCTTTGTCCTTACCTTCCTGTATAGAAGAAAAAAAAAAACAAAAAAAAAAACAAACAAAAAAAACACATTATTTAAATTAACATTAAGATAAGCTTAAAATCAGTTGTCATTGATTTCAAATACAATGTGTAAATATGCATACATTTTCAATTTGCTTTTCTAACAAAGCAATGATCCTCCTCTGGCCATCAGCAAGTTGAGTTTGAATATATATCACCATTCTGGAAAAAAAAATAGAATTGGTGATCAGTTTTAATTTAACATGCTTAATCTGCATTCACACAATCTGAAACTGTAAGAAAACAGATATAGACAAATAAACTCCTGTAAGCGTGGATATGATCATGCCACAACTCACAGAAAAACGCCAGTGGCAAGGAATAAGAATATTGGGTTCTCCACCAGATAGGTATAGGCCCAGCTGAGCCAGGCCAGGTTAGGGTTTGCATTCTCCAACTGCTGGGCCCACAGTTTCGTTGCCTGAAACATGGTGTTGAGGTTCCTGAAAGGGCCACACCCAGCAGACGGTTTAATCCTGTGGAGGACAGACAGAGGTCCATTTACTGTCTCACTGTTACAAGGACATTTTTTGAATGCTTTGTGCATTTGAGTGTATGGCATTCATGCGTGCCTTTTGATGAACAAACAGCTTGTATGTAGGAAGTGAATGAGAGAGAATGTCAGTGGGAAACATTTAACACTCACATCCAAATTGTGTAAGCGACAGACACGGCAGCACCAAAAAAAGAGGGGAAACACAAGAGAGAGATGAAGAGTGTTGTCATTTGACTGGCCCTCCAGGGCTTTCTGGAGGCCTGACAGTTGTGCATCAGGCTGTTCTGTAGAAGGAACAACAAAAATCTTTGTTCGTTTGTCACGCAAAGCAAACACATGACCGAAAGCTGCAATGGCATCTAATGTACCAACCTTTTTCAAGTAAAAGAGTGCAAACAGTTTTATGATCTGAACCAGAGGAAGCATTGGAGCAAACAGCACACTGAGCCTAAAAATGGCAGAAGACCATAAGAGTCATCGTGCTGTACACCGCTCACTTTGTAATGAAATACATGATGTAATCTAAAAATGTTAAGTGTACCAAGTGAGGGTTTGCCCATATATAAGCTCCAGTACGTTACGAGCAATGTCAAACACTGGCATCCGATTTCTTTTCAACACTTGCTTGGAAAACAGCCTATAGAGCAAAAATACAGGTTCAGCTATGAGCGGGTGGATTAGAAGTTGGTCAAAGGCTTCATAAAGAGCAATTAGAATCATGTTAGAAACATGATTGGCAGGTAAAGCTGCACTTGCCTCCACAGGAACTCGCCCAAAAATGTGTAAAGCATTGTGAAGATAAAGTCCATCAAGAGCAAACAATACAGTTCTTGCCCCACAAAGTTCTCCCAACACTGCAGACAGTAGAGATGCATGCCTCTCAGTGTGTAGCACAAAGACTATCAACATGTAGTCACTTATGTCAAACAATTGAAAGAGAAGGGATTTTAAAAAAAAAAAAAGTTATACATTTCAGTTCTTTTCCACACATATAATCACAAGAAGCAAAGAATTTATGACAAAAACAAAAAAATGCTTGTACCTGTAGACCATGACTTTCTGGTTTCACTGCAATTCCGCCCAGCCAGCGGTAACACAACATGCCAATAATACTTACCTTCAACAGCAAGTTCCTAACAAACACACAATGATTAAAAAGTTACACAAGGAGCAAATGACAACTGTAAATGAAAAAGAAAAAAATAGAGAGAAGCTTTCGCAACATTGTTCTCAGTGCAGTAGAATACATTGCTTAACAATTGATGTATGATTAATGAAGTTTAAATTTAAATGCTCATAATAAATCTAGTCTGGTTCTATGTGACTGAATTATTAACCTAATTAGTCACATCTTGAGCTCACTAATCTTCTAATTGCCTCTGCTCTAGAATCATAACCAAATGGTTGTGCAACTGACTTGTTTGTTGTTTTTCCTCTCACCTAAAGATGGAGACATACACACAGAAACTGGGTGACTCATGGCTCTCCATCCAAGATACCAAGTTGAAGAAGACAGGCAGTAACAGGTTAATGCCCGACACCACAGCAGATAGGACCATCTGCTGAGTTTCTCTAACAGGACTCTTCTCATCAAAAGTCTGTGAAGCATTGTAAACAACACAGATAGCAAGACTCACACACATTTGCATATCACAATGTAAACTTATCTGAATTTAAAATCTAACATTCTTTTTGTGAGGCATTGCAGTTTTGTAAAGCTACACAATGCAAAACTTCTGAGAGGAAGGAGAAAAGGGAAGTAAATGAAAACACTGAGGTGTGAAGGGTGATTTTTNTTTTTTTTTTTTTTTTTTTAAATGGTAATTTTGAGAAAACTCCCAAGGTCTAGCTGCTCAAATCTGCATAATATGTCTGGATGCACAACAGTGGTTTCACTCTAACCAGATGTACCTGATCTGAGAGGTTGTGGACAGCTAGGACACCAAAAACTATGCTGGCCAGACACATGAACCATGCCATCAGATGCACTAGGAGGCGCCACAATCGCTGCATGAAACTCTTCTCATCCTCCCTACAGACCATCTCAGACAGCAGCTCCTGTGAGAAGCAGAAACCACAATGTACAATAATGCATGACCAGCGTCATTCAAATAAACTCCACAGTGTGTTGAAACTGATCATTAATTATGTCTCAGCTGCTGATCAAACTAAGGACATAAGTAAAAATCTTACAGATACCCATCACAGATCATTACACATCAGCTTTAATTCTAAAAAAATGGGGCTGTGGGTACTTATTTATAATATGCATTTGATATGTACATTAAAAAAAAAGCCACATCCTGCATAAAAACTCAACTGCTACAAACTTCCTGTGTACATGTGTCAGACAGAGGCTTATGCAAAGTGACCAGGCACGTAGCCTTGAAGTTCAGCTTATCAGTGAAGTGTCTACTGTGGAGTTCAGCCAAAGATTATTCCCTGCTTTAACAAATGAAATGTACATATTGTACATGTAGCCAATGTGGTTGCATTATAATGTTCTGTATCAAGTAAACTCAGCATCAAAGCTCCTGTTTAACTGGAAATGAAAACAATCTAGGATTCTATCTTATAAAGGAGTTTCTTCAGACTTCAGTAAGACAAATTGAACATTCAAACGCTTGTGCACCTTGAGCCAAGTACTGATGTTCTCAGACTGAAGCATGACAGACATCTCCTTGCTGACTTTAAAGTCCCAGGAGCAGAACACCTGTACAGCCAGATTCCCATTAGACCGAAGCACACGAAAATTTCTCCCGAAGGACATGGACATGCTGCCACAGGACAATATATCCATTAAAACCACACTAGATTCATAGAAAATAAACATGAATGCACAAGTGATTCACTGATTAAAGTTGTACAACCTGTATACAAGGATGATGCAGATGATGAAGAAGGATATGCAAATTGTAAAGATGTAGGCTACAGGTATGTTGTAGGGCAGGGCTGTCTCAGAACTGCCAACAGTGTCACAGAGGAGCAGCTTAGGAGATTCGTCAATGGGTCTAGAAGTGTTGATGAATGTGTTGGTGTAGTAGCCATAAAACATCACACTGTGAGAGAGGTAACCCTGCCAAGCATTATAACAGGAGAGATGTGGATCAAGTTGTATTGTCATTGTCACCGTATACAGCTTACTAAGTTGCATAATATTTTCTGTAGCAAGCTACTGTTCCTCATGTTGTAGAGAACCACACATATATAATTAGTGCTCAGTCATCTTACTGTGCCTGTGAGAAGCTCAAGTCCAATGAAACTGTTGAATTTGGAGTCATATGGAGGAGGGTTAATGACTTGAGGGAGGACCACAAACAGGCCATTGATGAGGAAGAGGAAGAGATTGAAGAGCAAGAGAGTCCTGAGGAAGAGGAAGTAGGAGAGCACCCCAGTTCCAAAACGTGCGCTCGCTTTCTTAATGGGCAATTTCCACAACTGGAGGAAACTGATAAAAGTGAGACACCTGAACGAGCAGTGACGCCAAGTCTGTACGGAGCAAAACATATTTGTATGTGATATACAAATCCGACAAAGGCTTGAATAAAACCACATATGCTGGTTGTACTCACCTTCACAATATGCACACCAAGGAGACTACAGCATGCAACATGTCTGGTGAGTGAAGTTTCAGCTGCATCACTGAAAGCGAGTCGCCTAATAAATGATAGGTGGGGGGGTGTTAAAAAATATCTGCAGAAATGTAGTGAGAGCATATCCGAAAAGTAAGCAAGATTCTTGGTATTTGACCATGATTCCTGAAAAGAACAGAGCAATAAATACTGAAACATTGATGCTGATCATTTTTCCCCTTGGGACTGACTTGAAGCTGCTTTAGTTCTCAGATCTTTTGCTGTGCATACCTGAGCTGGATCTTCTCTGCCAGGCTCAGTGGCATGGCTCGCAGTTTGGACATGCCATCACCCACTGAAAGGCTCTGGAAATTTGACGCCAATTGCTGCAACTTGTTTTTTTCTACAAACAAGTCAAAAATTGTCACATTACCTGCTGCACCTGTGGAAGCTGAAGAACTCATAGACAAGCTGCTGCGGTGAATGCTGACTCCCAGTGGAGAGAACAGAACAAAGGAAGTACCTGAAGACTCTAGATGTGGTTTAACATTTTTGAGTTTGTACTCACTACCGATTTCCTCCACATCCTCCTGGATAAAGTCATGCTGGATACTCAGCTCAAAGGAACAGGAGGAAGCTTGGAGTGGGGTCTGGCATCTGTGTAGCTGAGCAGAGCAGCTGGTACACTGATAAATGGCTGCATCACTACTGTTCCCTGTTTCAACAAGGGCAAATTAGTGACACAATTATATGTTATGTGTAAAGACGTGATGAAAGATATTTATGCCATTTGTGGTTTGTGTTTCTCAGGATATTCACTTGAGTGCTTTTTGGCATTAACACATGGAAAAACTTTATTGCTTGACAACTGAGGTTGTTTCCTGAAAGTAAGAAGGAACTTTCATCTCACCAACATTTCGACTAGGCATGGAAGAGAGGACCTTTAGTGTAGCAGCGGACCAGTGGCCCATCTGCAGAGAATTAGTCTGCTCTCTGTCAAATGTGTCCTCTCTCACATCACTTCTCTGAAAGGATGGACTATCTGAAAGAAACAATCACAAAGGCCTTCAGACAAATTACACGGGTCTGTAATGCCTCAGATTATCAAGTTTTTGTTTTGTTTTTTTTTTTAGTGGTATGCCCTAAGTGCTGATAAACATTAATTCTTTAAATTCTCACCCAACACTTATCAACCACTAAGGCTGAAATTTGAAATCTATTAACAAATTTTAAGAAATAATTTTGCAGATGCCAATATTTGAAATGGAGGGGTCAGTGCTGCTTCTCCAGAGATCAAAATATGCAGACATGTACTTCCAAAAAGTGAACAATTAACAGAATATGCTTTATGCCATTTTATATTATTTGTTGCCAGTAATGAAGACACATTTAAATTGGATCCAAAGACTTTTTTTTTTTAATACCTGTGCATTCCCTAAATTCTTCCATTTGCAGGGTTTCAAAGCAGCTCTCAGAATCATGTCTTGGCTTCCTGATGAGCTGGCACAAAGAGTCCTGCAGGGCTAGATCATTTTCTTCAATGTTCCTGAAGGACAGAAATCATCACACAAAATCATCATCAAGTTTTCTCAAGGCTAGCCTTTAACTTACTCATTGGTGGATTTCCTTTCTAGTGAATTTTTCAAAGAATCGTATTTCCCACTGCAAGTAGGAAATTGAAATTTTCCAAATGTTTCAACTTACAAGCACTTACAAGAAATTAGTGAGACAGACTTGAAAAATACATACAAAAGATAATTTCATCTGAAAACACTCAAAAATTTTTCAAACATTCCTATGCCTGCAGGAGCACTGACTTTTCTTTGTAAAATCATGAAAAAGAAATTGACATGTGAACGGATACAATATCAAACACTTAATTTAGGTTATTATTAACACAAGGGATATAAAATCACACTAACTTAATCCTCCATCAATAAATACAATAAAAATGGGTCACAATAAGCAGTTAGCAGCATAAATAACAGTGAAAATATAAAATGTAAAGCAATGCTCACATTAAATCACAGTGCAAAATAAGGACAACTTACTCATACTCCGCATCTATTTCACAAATGTCGACACTGACGCTATCAGTGTATGCCATAGTCCTTGTTGATATCTGTTCACTGCACACACACCTGCCAGGGGATCAGCTTTTTCTGCAGAATCAATCATTTCTGACACTGAAATAGACACTGCTTAAAAGCCAGTTATTCATCCTTCCTCAATGCAAAATGACTACTTAATGAACCTCTGCTGTTTTGTTTCCTGTAAAAACCCCCACAGAACATATGTAGAACTCAGCCCTCCTCCATCAGACCCATAACACAATGCTGGTTAAAAACAGAACAGAGACAAAGCAAATGAATGAAGCAGAGAACAGAATGCCACCTACTGAATTAAACGCAATATTTATTCAAACTACACAACTCAGGAACATTTCCTTTCAATTTCTCTCTTTCTGAAAGCACAACTGTGCAGCATGAATCTTCCATGTACCTGACAAATTAAACTCACGCAGTTAAGATGTCTTGTCTTGTGCTTTTTTACCCCAATTATGTTAGTCACTGGTGCCATCTAGAGGTAATGGGTGTATATAACAGTTTTTAAGAGAATTTCCGTTTAGATGCGAGTGTTGGCATTGATTTCGTTAATTGACTAGATAAATTAATACAGAAATAAAAAGACACGATACAGTCACTATTTTAAAAGAAAATAATTCACATATTAACTAAAAATATAAAGCCTCTCATAAAGCTTTCTCACTGCAGAACTTATAACAGGAAAAGCACAGGTGCATCTAATAACATTAATGATGTTTTTTTTTTTTTTTTTTNTTTTTTTTTTTTTTTTTTTCAAGTTAAGCACACCAGCGATTGCCCTGCAATTTTACATGCTGGTATTAATATTATTAGTTCCACCTGTGTCAAAATGTCTGCAGTCCTAAAAGGTCCATGAGTCTAAAAAAAAAAGTGCACTTTGTTTTTTTAATCAAATGTTGGAAATAGATTAGAGACTGCGCAGACTGCGCTTGTTTTCTAAGGTTTTAATGTTGTAGTTTTGATGGAAATGTAACATTTTGTATGTGAACATGCAAGGTCTAAGAGTCAAAATATACAAATAGGCCAACTAGTCTGGTCTACATTTTTAATCAGAATGACAAAGTCCAAGAAATTACAATTAACGTGGGACAACTGTGCTTAAATAAATAATAAATTAAATAGACTAATCCTCAGATTGTTTTTGATTTCACAGTTCTTTCTGATTAAGGAACAGTAACAATTCAGAAACCAGTTCCAATGACAGGGGAGATGTTGATCTCTAAATGGTGAATATAGTGAAAAAGGGGGTCTTCTGTCACAAATCTGCAGGGTCAGCACTGCTCTGAATCTAAATATTAGTCTACAGGGTTGAATGTTTTAGTTGTAATCAAGGCAACACTCCCATTACTGAGATCTGGTTGAGTTAGGGCCACAAACCTCACCTCCCTGTACTGAACATTTACCTTCCTCCTAGCCAGCTAGCATTGGTGGACCATCTATTGGGTTAAATGAGCTTAAATAGATCTAAAGTGAGTTTGTCTGAGGGTTGACTGCCGATCTCACCTTTGTTTACCCATATGGGCTTCAAGTGGGATTTGCCTCTTGAAAAGGCCCAACTGGGTTTCATGTAGGTAATGCCAGTGTTGGCCCTGCTGTAGTCTTGACTGCATCTCGGAGCTTATGACATGGTTACACGTGTTTACATTTACAGCCAGTGTGGATGCGTAATCAATGTTCCACGTGTTTCTCTGCCCCGTGTCTAGCCCCCACCATTTAGGCTTAAGTGTTCATCAAGTTGGACCTAACCCACATCTTAATCAAATTATGCTTTTTATATGCTATGCTCCTCCACAGCATGGCATAAACACAGATAGGAGCCAGTGTGGAAAAACCCACTTGGAAACCATTGTAGCAGAGGCTTATATTACAGGTGTGTCCATTTGCAGAAACCTCATCTTACAACACTATGTACACTGTATAAAGTAATCTGTTACAATTGGAGTAACCATTATATCACTGTACTTTTTGGCAACAGATAACGCATTACACTTCACTATGCTCAGAGGTGGAAAATAATGGAATAACGATTACCCAATGGCAATAGATTACTTAACACATTACTTTAAGATTAAGAAAATAAGTAGGGTATACACCATGATATTGAAAAATTAAAGAAAGAAAAGGCCACATAAAATTGTATTTGCTGGGCTAATATATTTCCGTTTTAAGTCACTATGGGGTAAGACAGTTTCCTCTTATGACAAATTCCTCTTTTCATAGTTCGATTGTCCAGTTTTTCTATGCGCAGTGAAGGCAGCATAAAAGGGGCGGGCTTTGAAAAGTTTTCAGGAAACTGGTTGAGAAAAAAAAAGAAAAAATAAACCGAAAGTGGCCAAGTTACCAGGAAGATTAGGACAAAAAACCCCGAGACAGGGCAGATAAGTTCGGTTATAAAAATGGAGAGCAGTGCTTACGGAGCCTCTCTGGCCGGAGGTTCGTTTGACATAACGAGCTTCTTGAAGCAGCCTCAGACCGTGCTGCGCTTCCTGGCCTGGGTGAGTAACTCCACGGAAAGTTCAAACGTCCGCAACATAGCAAACGACAGCCAACTGTCATTCCGTATGTAACATATGTGAGCTGGAACTTTCTCCATATATCAGTCAAAAAGATGTTTTGTTAGTTTTATGAGTTGCTAAAGTAGGACACGAGCGGAGTGTTTCACTGCAATCTTAAATAGTTGCGTAATAAAGTGGAAATTTAACGTATTTGCTTTAGCACTTGTTGATGTTGGCTAACGCGTGTTAGCGTAGCCAGTGCTGTGTCACTGCACCAACCTGTTGAACTGCTGGCATCAATCAGCAATGATAGATACACTTATTTATAGATCACTGTGATGTTCTATATTTTTCCACAAGTAGACTAGGAATTCAAGCTTTTCCAAATGTCATATTATCGTAGAAGAACCGTATCACTCAGCTCCACGTCTCCTTTGGTCTTAACTGTTGTAGGTCAGGGTGGCGTGGAGGAATCTCTTGTGATGCGAATCATGTGGCAAGCATCATGTACACTTGCTGGCTTGCCTTTATTACCATAGCTACGCATATGAAGTTAAGTCTGTGTTTCTCCTCTTTGCAGCTATTTTCCATTGTGGTTTTTGCAACAATCACGGGAGAAGGATATACGAACACGGAAACGGAACAACAAGAAAAATGCATGTTCAACAGTAACGCCAGTGCCTGCAGCTTTGGGGTTGGAATTGGAGTTCTGGCCTTCTTAGCATGTATCGTTTTCATCATACTTGATGCTTACTTCCCACAGATCAGCAATGCCAAAGAGAGAAAATATATTGTAATTGGAGATTTGACCTTCTCAGGTGAGAGTCCCAAAATCAATAGCGAGCACTGGGATAAGCTCTCATAATGTGGATTATGTCATCACATTTTTATTCTAATCCCCCCAGCTCATTCTTGTGCTTTAAATTTGACTTTTCTATTTGTAGGCACTTGGACCTTCCTGTGGTTTGTTTGCTTCTGTTTTCTGGCCAATCAGTGGGCCAACACTCCTGAAAACTTGCATGCTCCTGCTGATGCTGCCCGAGCTGTTGTGGCCTTCTCTTTCTTCTCAGTCATCTCCTGGGTTAGCCTTGTGACCAGCATTTGAATATTCAAATTACTTGATAACTCCATCTCCTGTTCAGACAATCAATGACTGAATCAATTAATGAAAATTTACTATAGAAACATGTAAATGTCACATTTCCTGATTCAAACTTGCTTTTTTATATACACTTATTCTCTTGACAGGGTATGTTGACTTACTTTGCTTTTGGAAGATATCGTCAAGGTGTAGGTGACTTTGACCAAGAATACAGAGACCCAGCCAACGACCCCACTACTCCATACCCAGCCGCTCCGTACGCCAGCAGTGGTCCTACAGGGTACCAACAGTCACCTTTCTCCAACAGCCAGTCTGCTGCTGGAAATTACCAGCCTCCAGCTTACTGAAGGACTGTGGTTCTAATGCAAGAATCCATCTTGGGATTTTTTTTTTTTTTTTTTANCTCCGTATTGTTTTTTTTTCTTTGCAAAAAAAAAAAGTTTGCATATTCCTGGGTGCACTGATATGTTTTTAATTTTTGTGGTTGTTTGGTGGATGTTTTTGACAAGCAGACACCTGATACAGGAAATGAAAGAATATTGCTAGTTGTGAAGACTTTTGCCTGTAAGAGAGGATGGTTGTGCCATTGTTATCTTATTACCAAGATAAGTAGAGTTATTGCTGTGCCTGTCTTTTCTTTTTTGACTTTTTTTTTTTTGAGTGCAGTTTTTTGCAAGCAGTTAATGCCTAAGTGCTAATCATCAAACAGGTTTGTTTGATGTTTTTTGCAGGTAAATGTGCTTTAATTAAGATGAACAATAGACTTTCATGTAAGTGTCTAAGCATACAAATATGTTTTCATCCTTAAATTCATCCTTAAATACATGAGAATTTGGCAGCCATAAATTTGGAATATACCTCAGAAATGCATAATGTTATGCTCTATATTGGTTGGATCACACAAATTTGTATTATTTAATCCTTGGGTGCATTGAAAATGTTCCCTTCGTAACTACTGTATTGTCATAGTTTTTATAATCAACCACTCAAAATGGCTTTTGTGCACTGAAAAACACATGCATTTGTTTGTTTGGGGTAGTTTATTGCGTATATCTATCTGATCTATGATTATTGTGTTTTAAATTTAATAGTAATAAAGTTTGATGTATATAAGAGTTTATTTTGAATTCAGGTAGCCCAATCACACCATGCATTTAAATCTCTCTTTGCAAAATTTAGATGTCTTGACGTAAGTTAGTTTTTTCCACATTTATTACAGTAACTTTCAGCCACTATTTGGTTTCAGGAAATCAATACTGTGCCATTGTTATATTTATTATTTTACTTAATTTAAATCCAGTCGTGACAATCACACCTTATTTTACAGCTTTTTTCCCATGTTCCCTCAATTCTTATGCTGTAAATTGTACTTCTGGATGTGTTGCAATCTAAGGCTTCAGAATGATTCCACATAAACATGCCTTGTACAGTATTCTGTATTTTATAGTAATGCTGTTTGCCAAATAAAAAATGTTAATGTTTAAAAAGTCAGACATTTTTTTATACCTTGTCCTGTTTTTTTCTGAAGTTAGAACAGGACACAGCAGCAGTTTGTTCCCTTGGCAAATATTTGTATAGTGATTGTACTAAAGGATGTAGAGGAGCTTGTGAGCTGTATACTAAAGTAAAGACAAGGTATTTCTAGCACGTATCTGACAGGAATAGCTGAAGCAGATGACTTAAGTGCAAATTTTCATATGCCTCCTTACTGTAAAAGTCTTGCAAGTTATTATGTTGTCTGAGATCACTAGTGTGTGTTCCTCACCATGCTTTGGTGGAAAATCCCTAAAGTTCTGCAAATGCTGTGTAAAACACTTGTCTCAGTGGGAAGATTGAAAAAAGTATCGGATGAATCTTGTGAGAGCAGCAAGGATCTGAAAAGTACTGCTGAAATTATGTTACGATTTTTCAACATACTGGTGGATAGTAAAAGTACTAATACATAAAACAATCTGTCAGGAAGCAAATTATTATTAAAACCAAGCTGACAAAGAGGCTGGTGGCTCGAGTCAACAACTGACATTTTAGATGACATTATTCACAATTTCCATTGTGGTATAAATAGTTGCTTCAAGATCTGACAGTAGTGTAATTGTGATACAATCTGTGATCCAAAAGTAAAAAAAAAAAAAGGGCCGCCTCGCCTTCAAAATACAAAGATGGGATGTAACCTGCTCAAAGTAACTCAAGCCATTTCATAAACAGAGTAATTGTCCAGTCATACCGGAATCGACAGAACAAGTGTTTCCAGTCTTGCCTGCTTGTCATCATACCATGAGGTTTCACGCAGAGAACTTTCATGTGACTGTAACATATGAGAATCAAAACTGCTGTCTTAGCTCAGTGCTTTTTAATGTGTTTAATGTATCTGAATACCAGTTAATACAGTGGTGAAGCTGAGATGGCAAAAACAATGGAAGGAAGAAAGAACAGGACAATGGTTCTACAGACCAAGGGAGAATAACGGAAGAGAGGAAACCATCATGAGGTTCAGACACCTTCACTCAGCATCGTTTTTAGAATATGCAAACATATCAGGAAAATGTAACTTTTGTCATCAAGAAGAAACAACATGTAATGACGCACTGTCCTATGTATCACAAAGAAAGTTACTGATTTCCAGTGTTAAATTTTTTTTCAGTTCAAATATGATTTGAGAGACATTTTGCAGAGAAATTTAGAGGATAAATAATTTTTCATTAAGCAAAAGAATCTAAATCCCAAAGCAAATTTCCCCATAATAAAGTATATCTCATTTTGTCTCATCTGCTAACCATCTAACTCTCTCCATGTCATAAAATGGAGATTGTTTGAATTTGTCTCATGTCAACTCCTCAGTCATCCCTTTAGTCTTTGTAAATGGAGAAGATTTTTGATGGACAGTAGATGTACTTTCCAGACACCCCTGGAAATCCAGTGGGGCTGTTTGGGCCCTGTCTGAGCTCCAAGTAGCAGAAACAACAGACATTATTCTTAGGTATTGCTGCAACTTGTCATCTGTGTGCCTGAAACACAACCTCTACCCATGATGAATGATGCATAGCCATCTTTTCTGCTCTCCCAAAACTCTTGCCAAGTGCTTTTGCTTCCTGAGCCAAAGCCAACAAGCTGGTCATCCTCACAAAAGCTATGTTGGGATCCAACTGGATTTTCAAAGAGATAGGGAGTGAATCTCAGCAAAAGTGAGGACATATAACAGACTGTAAACTGTCTCTGACATGTCCCTCTTTCGTGGCAAGTCCCTCTTCCTTCTTAAGGGAATTGGTAAGGTAGATGGTATATACCCTATTCTCCAAAAGCCATCAAAAGGACTTCCCTTTCTTCTTCTTCTTCTTTTCCTTTTGGCTTTCCCTTCAGGGGTCACCACAGCGAATCATCTGCCTCCATCTAACCCTATCCTCTGCCTCCTCTTCTCTCACACCAACTAACTTCATGTCCTCTTTCACTACATCCATAAATCTCCTCTTTGGTCTTCCTCTAGGCCTCCTGCCTGGCAGTTCCAACCTCAGCATCCTTCTACCGATATGTTCACTATCCCTCCTCTGTACATGTCCAAACCATCTCAGTCTGGCCTCTCTGACTTTATCTCCAAAACATCTAACATGCGCTGTCCCTCTGATGTACTCGTTCCTGATCCTATCCATCCTCGTCACTCCCAAAGAGAACCTCAGCATTTTAGTCTCTGCTACCTCTAGCTCTGCCTCCTGTCTTTTCCTCAGTGCCACTGTCTCTAAGCCATACAACATCGCTGGTCTCACCACCGTTTTGTACACCTTTCCTTTCATTCTTGCCGAGACTCTTTTGTCACACATCACACCTGACACTTTTCTCCACCCATTCCAACCTGCTTGCACACGTTTCTTCACCTCTTTTCCACACTCTCCATTGCTCTGGACTGTGGACCCTAAGTACTTAAAATCCTCCACCTTCTTTATCTCTACCAAAAGGACTTCCCTTTATATTTTCCAAACTGAAGAATACTCTCTTAGCACTTCCACACTGTCTGATGCATCCCCTCCTCTCTGACGGACAACAGTCAGCACATTCTGCCTAACCAAGTCCTGCCTTATTGGTGCAGACTTGTTCTGCAAAGATGGAGCATCTTTAATTTGTCTGCAGAGGTGGATCCTGTAAAAGATATCCAAGAGGCCCTTTGCAGAACACAACCTGGATTTCCCCTGGAAAAAAACTGTTATGCATGATAACCTACCAAGAAAGGGGGAAAAAAATATATCAACATTCATATTACATACACTCTGTATGTATGTAATATGAATATGACTCTCAGAGTACATCTACTCTGAGAGAGGAGGGAGGGAGAGAGAGAGAGAGAGAGCGAGAGAGAGAGAGAGAGCGNGAGAGAGAGAGAGAGAGAGAGAGAGAGAGAAGAGCAACACACGAGCGAAATAGCGCTCCTCCGAGCCCCAGCGGCCATAATTAAAATGACGTCCGTCGTCCGTCATGCTTTAGCACTACCATTGACAATGAAAGGGAAACGGTTTAGGGAGTTTTAGCTGAACAATCCCCGTTATCCGCGCAGGTTCGATTCCCGGCTAATGCATGACTTTTTGCAACATTTCGAAGTTATTTTTATGAGGTAGTAGGTAATAATTATAATCATAAATATAACAATAAAACTAATCATTACCTAGTCGTTGTACTTATACAATGCCACTGAACATTCCATTTATGAGATACTCGGTGCTAACTATGACAACAAATAATACATTTAGCAATAAAAAAAAAAATAGTGGAAAAAATACGCTTCCATGCAATAGCATGTCATATATAGATAGATAGATAGATAGATAGATAGATAGATAGATAGATAGATAGATAGATAGATAGATAGTTTACTAACTAGATTGTTATCGTAGACTGTTAATTGTGATATTTCTGACTGCACTTGAAGGCATCATTTGACAAATCTCTACTTCTGACGTCATCACTCATACAGGAAGTAATGATCGTCTGTCCGCTGAACGCAAATGGAGGAAAAAGAGGCGAAGAAAGAAAAAATAAAATGACGTCTGAATTTCAGCCATCGTTGGAGTCACAACTGGAGATCTAACATTACCGTGAGTACCGACCAAACGGTGAAACTCTTTAATTTGGAAACGTTTGGCTGCTAAACGATTTGTGATGGCATCTCTCATGATATTCCAGCCTGTAATGGTTAACCTCTGCGTTGCTGTCAGTACGGAGACATGCTAACACACACACACACACACACACACACACACACACACACACACACACCTTACAAATCCCATCAAAACTGGCCATAGATTTTTACTTTTATTAAGTTGTTTGTGCTCAGATTCCCAAAGTGGTTCCCAAATACCACAAGGTAGCTTTAAAAGGGTCCCCACACCTAAATATAAATTAGTTAATTACCTTAAATGTTGGCATATTAATTCAGACTCCTTTGGACAAAACCCCTTAAGGTCCATGGTCTAAGCGCATCTGTTTGGGGACCTTTGACATGCACTGCCCTACAGCACTGTATGAACTATTTATGGGCCTCACAAACACTCGCCTTGATCTGTTTCCTTTGAAGCCCACCTTCCCAGATGCTCTCCTTTACTACACAAGCAGGCCTGGAGCAAAGATTTCTAATATTTTCCTTCAAGACTTATGGGTATTAGAACACAGATAAGGATTTCAAGAAACCCTGTTTGAAAAGGTTTCCCCTTAAATAGGAATCATGTAGAATTATATCTGTCTATAATGTCAGGAATATGCTGTGAAAACTACAAACTATTTCTTCCTTAAATATTCAGTCTTTTAATTGTATAAACTAAAAATAAGTAAATTATCCATTTGCAAACCACCTAGTTGAAGTATTTCTGATAGTTTCCATAGCAACTGAATAATTCATAATGCTCTGCTGTCGTTACCAGGTTATCTCTGGCCTTTGTCCAGCAGCCCTGATTACATCACATGAATGCCCTTGGTGTTAGATATTCAAGTTAGCACAGTAACTGAAGGTTTGTTTTAACTGGATTTTGCCTTCATTCTACCAGATTAGTGCAGTTTCACCTTTATACAGGGAGAAGTTTAAAGCCAATAAAAAATATTTTCCTGAATCTGTAACCTGCAATGACCGCTGGTGTAATGGATAATAGCTTTTGGAAGTAGCCTGCCAGATTTGCCCCTTTGGACTTGATCGTTAAGTATAGTTAAAGTTCACAAGCATTGTTCAAGCCTTTAGTCAGGCCTACAAGGCAAATAATCAGATAAAAACAGAATGTACAGCTCAGACATGGATGCAGTGGGTGCTGTAAGGGGGAATTAGATGACAGTGGCTCAGCACTCTAGCAGAAGGAGACGAAAGGGTAGGCCTGTTCAACTCTTTTCTTTCACTGATGGTTGATATGCAAACTTTGTGCTAAGGATCCCAGCAATATATTCTCACTTAGTTCACTAAATTGGAGAGCTGATTTTGTTGTGTTTGGGCTCTATGTGGAATGTGCTGCATGATAAACAACTAGGACTTGGCATTAATTCATTATTATCATTAAATGTCTGTTTAATTAATCATATTATTAGAAAATTGTCATGTCAAGTTATCATGGTTTGCAGATTCCATCATCTCATTGAATGTTAGCAAGTTAAAATTTGCCAAAATCTACAAATACTTGATAGTATGTTTTGTTTTGGTTTTTTGTTTTTTAATTTTAATTATATGGTATTAACAAGTATAATTCTGGATCCTCACAGAAGAACAATAATGCCTTTCAAGTTGATTGGTTTCAGCCACTTATTGGTGTGTTTCAGAGGATACCTTGTGTGCAAAGTGCAGGGCCTGATGTTGCAGCTAAAATGGCTCATGGCCCTCTTGTGAAAGAGCCTTTCAGCTGAGGTGAGGGCCCCTGCGCTCCTTCACAGAAACGCAGCCAAAGACTGTGGAGCTCCTCATGATGGGTTTAAAGTCACTGGAATTTGGTTGCAAGTGTGCATAAGTTTGACTCTACATAGTCTGGTGTGCCATAAAGTGTCCACTACGCACACATGGTGGAGAGAATAAAAATGATTTCTGAGACTTTCCTCTGTGCTTCATTATGTATTTTTGCTGTGTTTGTGACTGATAGACCAGGAATTTTTGGGGATAAATTATGCTAAACAGTCAGAAGTCTAAAGAAAACATGAAGATGAACTTTCTGTTACGTTGTTCATTTTCTGTGCCAGACTAAAGCATCTACTCCTTACCTTCTTTCTTTTCATCTTTATTATGAATTGAGAGCAGCTAAATGAATATTGTTTAACAGCAGCCGTTCTCATTGTGTGTTTACTCACTTGCTCACTCGTTTAATAACATAAGATTTGTGATATATTATAGTCACACTTTGTCAGCTGCCTGATTGTGTATTTCCTGGTTTACCTGTTGCTGCCATTGTCCCACGTAATCTCAGTGAACGGGCTCCTCCCAGTTTCCACGTTGACAAGGCACCTTATATTCTCCTAACCTGAATTACTTACTTCGTCTCCTTACATAAAAAGATTTAACTTGACTAGCTGTCACATCATCTCGATCCCAGAATTTAAACAATATTTTACATTTAGCTTATATTAGGCTGGATTGAAATCTGAAAGGTTTGCTTTGTTGTCCATTTGGACTAAACATTTAAGTTAGAGGCAGAGAGTCGTCTCATAAAAAGTATGTGAGTAGAATTCATCTAAATGCATTTTGTGTTTTTCACATTCTGAGTTGGGCTGGAGAGTAATAATTGATAGAAGTCTGCATTTGTCATTGAGTAACTTTTCCAGGTAGTTATTTATTTTCTCGACATAACTGTCACATATATAATGTTGGGATACCCTTGAACTACCTCTGTCTAAGTCTCTGTCCAATTATGTCACCTTTTCACTCTGTAGTTATTTAATTGGATCCTTCTGATTATTTAGAGTACAATCAAAAGTAGAGATAAAGTCACAGGATTTAGGAATTGTGGGGCAGAAAAGTTAGGTTATGGTCACCAGGGTAATTATTTGTTGCAGGCAAAGTTGGTAGAGAAGTTAATTCATGTAAGCTGAAACCAGTTTGTCTGCTTTCCATCTCAACTTAATACTGACAATGATTGAAAGTGATTAAAATTATCCATTGCCTTTGAAAATGGCCCATGCTAAATATATATATATATATGTATATAGATAGATAAATAGATAGATAAATAGATAGATAGATAGATAGATAGACAGATATAAATCCAGTTTGATATTGATTCTTGAACTGACTACAGCAATATCTTTTAAGCCATCATTCCACTGGGATTAGTTTTCTTTTTAACATCTATTTAACAGGTTAGTATTCCTTCAATAATTGGCTAAGACTAAGAAGCAGTATTTAACATGTTAATAACAACATTACTTACAGTGTAAACTACAGTATGTACACGTTCTGTGGTTTCATTTGTTAACATGGCAAAAACATGTACTTGAAAATTTAGCTTTGGTGGCATCAGGCTGTTAAAATAGTAAATAGTCAATCCATTATCCAGTACCAGTCAATCAATATCTATCTCTCTCTCTCTCTCTCTCTGTCTCTCTCTCTCTCTCTCTCTCTCTCTCTCTCTCTCTCCCTCCCCCTCCCCCCCCTCACTCCCTTTCTCTGCAGGTCCCTCCAGGCGTCTGTCCTCCATGCCTGCTTCCCCAGGCTTCACTCGACTGCAGCAGAATGATATGAACAATCTGCATATCTCTGCAGGAAGCCTGCCGATGTTGGCTTCCATGGCCAACACCACTGACCCTCGTTTCCGCCTTAAGTGGAAGTCCATCGTGGCGGTGGCCTTTGCCCTCGCCTTGCTGCTGCTGATCCTCATGCACTTGAGTCCAGGTTTGCACTCCAAACCCTACAGTTCGAACAGCTGGAGAGCCAGCCGCAGTGACCCCAAGCAGTCTGAGTCCCATTATAATGACACATACCCCCTTAGTCCCCCAGAGCGCACGCCACAAGGCACCCGGTATCGCATTGCAGTTATTGCCGACCTGGACACAAACTCTCAAAGCGACAAGACACTGTCATGGTTCAGCTACATGCGACGGGGGTACCTGTTAGTGTCCCAGAGTGGAGACAAGGTTGCAGTGGAATGGGACTTGCAGAGGGTGGTGCTAGAAAGCCACCTGGCAGAGAAAGGCAGGGGGATGGAGCTGTCAGAGCTGGTGGTGTTCAACGGGAAGCTCTATAGCGTCGATGACAGAACGGGCATCGTCTACCACCTTGACGGTGACAATCCTGTCCCCTGGGCCATCTTACCTGATGGTGATGGCACTGTTGCTAAAGGTCATCATCACCCTGGTTTTGAAACACTGTCTTTGGAAAGTTCTCAGGTTGATGTATTTGTGGCAGATGAAAATTCTCAACTAATTCTAAACTTCTTTCTTGATAGGGTTCAAAGCCGAGTGGTTGGCAGTGAAGGACGAGCACCTGTACGTTGGCGGTCTAGGGAAGGAGTGGACCACGACTGCAGGGGAATTTGTCAACAACAACCCAGAGTGGGTTAAGGTTGTGGGCTACAGAGGAGATGTTCAACATGAGAACTGGGTCCCCAAGTACAAAGCACTGAAGTCTGCAGCAGAAATCGAGCCTCCAGGTAAGGATGTACACCAAAATAAATCTCACGGACTCTTGTTGTTTGTGACTCAAGTTTGCTCCTTTCTGTATTCCCTTGGATTTTTTCTCAGGTTACCTTATCCATGAGTCAGCAGCATGGAGTGACACCCTGCAGCGCTGGTTTTTCCTCCCTCGCCGTGCCAGCAAAGAGCGCTACGAGGAGACAGCAGATGAGCGCCGGGCCACAAACCTTGTCCTAAGCTGCTCGCCTGATTTCAAAGACATCGTTGTTAGCCGAGTGGGTCCGTTTAACCCCACTCATGGCTTCTCCTCCTTCAAGTTTGTCCCCAACACAGATGACCAGATTATCCTGGCACTCAAATCAGAGGAGGACGCCGGAAAGATCGCAACATACATCATGGCTTTTACCCTTGATGGACGCATCCTTTTACCAGAAACTAAAATTGGGGACGTGAAATACGAGGGCTTGGAGTTCATTTAGAATGATCAGAGACTGAGATGCTCTTGAGGCCACCCCACTGTGGCTCTGTGTTGTTTATAATCAAATCACTGTTGAAGTGACTCACTGATTACTGACTGACATTTTGAATAACACAACTGCACCCCGTAAAGGATTTTGTTCAATACAACTGCAAGAACTTGGGGCTGACGCTGTAAAGTACGGCCTTTGTGCTGAGATTGTCCCATCCAACCAGAATAAACAATGCCAACATGTCCAGTATCTCCTTACCAGCCAAACGTGGCCCTCAAAAGTACTGTAGCCTGTCTTATAATGAATGTACAAAAGATTGAATAATCAGACTGTGATCTTTTTATTTTTTATTTTTTTGGTAAAGTATACATGCACATACTGTACACATGGCATAGAGGAGGTCAAAGGGTTTTTCTTTCTCACTGTCAAATGATAGGACAGTACACAACAAAGATGTTTTTGAGTACAGTCAATACTGTACTTTTACTTATTACTGTTTAAAAAAACATTATTTGAAGGATGTTTTAGTGAAACATAAATCATTTGTAACTTTTGTAGGTTGACTGAGTAAAATCTTGATTAGAGTTTTTATGAGTGTTTTCCTTTCTTTTGCACATTAATCTGAGAGGTAAACGGTTGTCCTCAAACAAGTTTAGGCTTGACTAGAAAAGTTGTGCAAGAGCCTGAAAGTCTGCTTTAATGTGATTTAAAAAAACAAAACAAAAAAAAAAAAAACNGTCTGCTTTAATGTGATTTAAAAAAAAAAAAACTTAGGGAAGAAGACCAACTATAAATC
Source organism: Lucifuga dentata (assembly GCA_014773175.1). Classification (NCBI taxonomy): domain Eukaryota; kingdom Metazoa; phylum Chordata; class Actinopteri; order Ophidiiformes; family Bythitidae; genus Lucifuga; species Lucifuga dentata. The sequence continues at coordinate 264,564 of VXCM01000262.1, forward strand.
CCAACCCCTTTTAAGCTGGACTTTATAAGGGGAGTCACTTTGTCACAGACGTCAACAGACACGACTAGGACAACAGGACTGGATATCGAGTGGGATTATATGTAAGAATTCAAACATTTCATCTTATAACTTTAATTCATGACTTTCCCGTTCCATAGTTTTCAGGAGTTGCAGCTCAAATTGAGTAGATATTAAAATGTATTTACTGTGCTGCTCTTAATTAAAAGAATATAGTATAATGAAGTGAATTTCAAAGTTTATTATAAGACTTGAACATTCAGTAACTGCATCTTAAAACATAATAAATTGAAGGTAATCGTTTATCCTTATTTACTGAAACTGCTCTAGTTTAAGCTAAGAGCCGTTCTTTCATCATACAAAGCTTAATATACCACAGAGCTGCTAGTTGAGCATATTTGTTGCATTTCCTCTTTTTTACCTTTGTTGTCTGTGTCCTAGGCTGACGGTTGGAAATGCTGAAACATACAAGCAAACACACTTTGTAGCTTTTGCTGCTTCTGCATGTATGTGGAACTGACTCTTTGAAAATCAAGGTTTTCCGTGAGTCATCCAAAGCTTATCTCAGTTGTTTAATAAAGTACTTTTGCACAGAATTGACTTGAAATCAACATGTGGAAAGGACAGGTTTTTTTTTTTTTTTTTTTCTAAATATATTCTGACCATGCTCTTTCAACAGTCAATAAGCAGAGTGTTTGCATAACCTCTCTGCTGTCATGACCTTGATTCAGGTCCTGCCTCTGTGTGTGCGTACAGAAAAAGGGCCTGAGCTGCTGACAGTGCCACAGGATGGTGATGTGAGGCTGTTTGGCTCTCAGGAGCCCTCAGAAGGCCGTGTGGAGATCTACCATGATGGAAAATGGGGGACAGTGTGTGATGATGGATGGGACTTGGCTGAGGCTCAAGTGGTGTGCCGTCAGCTGCATTTTCCTGGAGTCAAAACTGTTGCCACTCGAATGGTTTACAGAAAAGGTGCCCTGAACTTCTTGTTGTGCCCCACCAGAGGGCAGTGAAATCATTTACTGAGTTCAGGATTGTGATTTGAGGTTTAATGCATGACAAATTCAGCCCATCATTGTGGTCACTGGTCAATGTGTTATTTCTAATTTTTTATGTTTTTTATTTCATCTTCCAGCTCCTGAACAAATCTGGCTGGATGACGTAAACTGTACTGGTACTGAGGATGCTCTGCAGACACAAAGAAGATGTTGGAGTCATTTGTGAAACAGGTGTGTCTCTAAAAATCTTTAAATAGAATATGTGGCTTACTAGTTGGCTACTTATCTATAACGCAAAGATAAAATAAAAGGAATTTTGTATTGTGAACATTATACAATTTGTCATGTTCATATTCTATCCAGGCTTATCGCTGTAATGATTTGTGAATGCAACTGCTATTTTTTGCTTGCAATCATGATATGCAGTATATTTTCAAAACCTACTTCTTTCTTTTCCAGACATCAATGTGCCTATCAGTGATACTAAACACTCGCTGGACCATGGCCTTTTGCTCTCTGAGGATCTTGGCCAAATATTTGATAGTGGGGATGGCTGTGACTTCCAGATCCTGGTCCAGAGTCCTACAGGAAATAGACTGGAGGATGAGACCATGGAGATGGCTTTGACAACAATCTGTGCACATAAAATCATCCTGTCACAATTCCCATTTTTCACTAGGGAGATGAATGTTTCACGAGGGATTAGTAACATGTCCATCCAAGTCAGCCAGTCTTGTCAACCACATGTCACATCCTTCATAAGGTAACACGATGCGATCATACTGGTGGTTTTGCATGTTTGAGCCCAATAAATTCTACCCGCATACACATTACGTTGCTACCAAATATTTTCCAAAACATAAAACCATATTTTAGTTTCCGTGTTATTTCCCAAATCATCTAATCTTTTAAAATCAAAACTTCAAGTTAAACACCCATCTTAAAATTAAATGTTTCACCTGCGAACACCAATGCACAATTGTAGAAGGCACGGTTGTCTTAATTTCTCTGTAAAAACAGTTTTCTCCAGGACTATATTCCCTGGTGGAGACATGCACTTTCTTCCATGTAGCTCCTTGTTGGATGGGTTAAATTAAGAAAAAATTAACAAAAAATTAAATTAACGAAAAATAAGGCGTGTAGTCTGGAAGGTAGGAAAAAATATAATATATATATATATGTATATATATATATATAAAGTACATTTTTTATGTTAACTAAAGTAACAATAATGCCCTATATCACCATATATATATATATACACACACACACATACATACATACATATACATATATTTTGTCATTGAAATTAGAATAATACAAACTCCAGTCCATAACAATGTGGTTCTTGACAGGTATCTTTACACCCGCAAGATGGATGTGACCCTCTCCTCTGCACGGTGCCTTCACTGGATAGCCTCAGAGTTTGGGGTGAAGCAGCTGATGGAGGACATAGGCCGGCTGTTTGTCAAACTCCTCCCAGAAGACGTCTCATTCCACACACAGGTGTCCCTCTATGAGTATGCAGTGGAAACCAGGGACTTGGTTCTCCAGGAGAATTGTATCCAATACCTGGCCTGGAACTACCAAAATCTGAGTGGGTCCCCCGCTTGGGGCCACATTTCTGCTGAGCTCCTTAGGGCCCTTCTGCTGTGCTCAGATCTGGTGGTGCCAGATGAGTCTTTTGTGCTGCAGTCTGTGGAGACCTGGATCACAAAGAAAGGCATCTTGACCAGTTTGGAAGACCAGGCTGAGCTGCTGAGCCTCATTCGTTTCCCAGTGATCTCTGCTGAGAAACTCTATGGGTTGGAGTTTAACTCCTAACTCTACAACACTCATAAGAACCTATTTCGTGACAACATAATAAAAGCCCTGCAGTTTAACGTTCTGCTCTTCGGTATTCTTAAGGTCAAACCAACATTCAATGCAGAAGACAAAGATTACCAGCCCAGGATCTACACGGTTAAGCCATGGAGTGTTGTTATTAATCCAAAGAAAGCTCCATTAAATCCAATCCAAGGCTATCCATATCAGTTTCAGCACTATGATTCTCGTAGTTCCAACCACCCCACCACAACCAAGACATTCAAGACACCTGTTCACAATAGCATGATCTTCAAGGAAAAAGAGATTAGCTGGGAAGCAAATGTATTCATGAACCAGTACGAATGTTCAAACAGAGGTATTAGGTGTGAGTCATTCCCTGTTGCCAGGCTGATTTCCCAAAACAGCCTCAGTCAGTTCCAGAGAAGCGTTGTCTTTAACAACCTGCTCCTGGTGATGTGTAAAGACAAGCACATCTGTCAGGTTCAAGACTTTAAGAAATTTGAAGAAATGGCTCCCATTTCTTCAAATGGCACCCAGGTGATGTCCTATCCCTGTCCTGATAACCAGTACTCCTACCAGTTTGTAGTGAGACCAAAGTATATCTGATCCAAAAGCGGAGGCAGGCTGAATACTTCCCCCATCTATTCTGTAAGTTTTTCTGTTCAGTGCAACAAAATGTTATTTGAATTCCTTGTCTTTTGATTTCCTGCAAATGTATCAACTGACTATATGCTTGAATTCAAATCGATTGCCCTTTTCAGCATTGTTTGTAATTGCAAATCAATAAACTGATATCAGCATCATTTTATGTACCATTTTCTTTCACAACACCCACTTTGTCCCTCAAAAGAGCAAAAGAATAGGGATGAATAATACATTCTTTTCAGCATAAACCTTCCATATCTGGGGGGTCAGACTAATGCTGTAACTTTTGAAAGTGATCTTGAGATTCAGCCATTTTAATTACGAATGTGTTAGCTGTTTCCTCTTGATGAATTATGGAATCTTCCCAAGTCTGGTGTTTTCAAGAGGCTCTTCTAGACTCTCATTGAGTCTTCCTGCATTTCTGCTTCACACAACTGACAGTCACACTTGTCAACATGCCAATACATGCCTGGGCAATTGGGTGAAACAAGCATGTAACACAGTGATTCATTGATTTCTGGGAAGTGTTTTGTCTGTGGGTGAACCAACGCATGATCAGATAAGAGATAATTGATGAATTGCTAAGAAATTCTAAGATTACGTGATTATCGTGTGTATTTAAAGATGACTTTTCCACAGAGATGGTGGTCTATGCACGTGTGCTATGTGTGACTCATTCCCAAATGATCTCATGGCAGGTTATGGACATTCTCCAGAAGTGAAAGTTCAGGTATTTCATATACTTTAGCATCACAACTGGACTGGGCATGACTTGTTTGGCTGTGAGTAATAATATCTTACTGTACTTTCATTACTGTGTCATTTAAACCACTAATAAATTCTTCCCACAAGTCAATTTGGTCTCCCCTGTAATTTTGAAATACCATTGAATGGCTTTTATAAACAAAGACTTTATGACCAGTATGTTTCTCAGTTAACCTCTTGTATTCCATTTTACTGCTTCAATTTTTTGAATTTCACATTATGTTGTTTTAAAGGACCATACCAGCCATTTTGCATGTTTGAACCTAACATATTCAATTTTCATACTTTACATTACTGACAACCATTTCCCAAAGGTTAAAACCATATTTCAGCTTTCCTGATATTTTGCAAAATCTCATAATCTTTCAAAATCAAATATTCAAGTGATACTTCACCTTAAGATTTGATGTTTTGCCTGCTAATAGTTACGTAGCCTTATGAAGTCATGGTCGTTTAAACTTTTTGAAAAACGCAGATCTTCTTTAAGGACTATATTCCACATGGCGACATACATTCACACCGCACTTTTTATTATTCTTTTTATTGCACTTAAACACTAAAATGACACAACTTCAGAAAAAAACCTGAATACACGTCTGTTCATGATGATGGATTACCTATCCCAAGAACGTTTCAAGTATCAACAAGTTGATTTTAATAGCGTACCAGAATGTGCTGAAACCGATGGTGGTCTGGAAGGTAGGGGGAAAAAATATTATTCACCATTCCAGTAGTATGCTTTGAAAAATGATTGTCAGTAACGTTACATGTATGAAAATTGAATATATTAAGATCAAACATGCAAAATGGCTGGTATGGTCCTTTAAAGTTAGAACAAAACAAACAAAAAAACATGTGGGTGTGGTAATCTTCAATTAAATATGAGAGTTCAGTGTGTCTAGAAAATAATAGACATAAATAAATATAAATCATAAAAACATGCAAAATTCCACATCAAATCACCAAATATTTTAAAGATAAAGGGAGCTTTACCATGTATGCGTGTGTCTGTAATAATGCATGAATGTGTGCATGTTTGATTGTGTTCATGAATGGAGTTGTCATCTTTTTAAAGTACAGGGATTCTTGATTCTTTTTTAGCAGCCAGAGGCTTGTAACATGTGTAACATGTTCATTTAAGGTATATCCACACCTATAATGTTTTTTTTTCTTTTTTCTTTTTTTTTTTTTTTTTTTTTTTTGCCACAGATGCACCATTACATGGAGTAAAATATCAAACTGTCATTGTTAAGAGCATCATTTCCATGAATCCAGCATTATATGACTGATTTGGACAACCTGGGATATTTAGTACAATTTCGAGTTGAATTTGGGGGGTTTTGTAATTATCTGCCACTTATTTGTGAACACAGAAGGGTCCATGGGGGGTGAAATAGTTAAACACTTGCCCAATACCAGCCTGCTTCTTACATTTTGAGTCACCTTCAATGCTGACCCAGACATGCTGCACAGGAAATGAGTGTACCCCCGTTTTTTTAGATGAGCATAAGGTTCAATTTCGTAAAAGTGACACTTCCACGCAATAGATTTATTCAATTTACGATAAATCCAGTGAAACTCTCACTCATCACTGAGGACACACCACGCACATTAACCACACTCATCGTGACTCACAATCTTATTGTTACGCCACACCGTGGGCAGTGCAGACCATTTGACCCCAGAGTCTCCAATGCCATTTTTAAGCTTTTTTCCAACAGATGTTTTCCACCTCTTCACTGTGAAGAGAGAACACTGATGCACTGTCTCACATTATGACCAATAAAATGTGAGCTGTACTGATGAATGGAAAATTTGGGAATTGTCTGTGGGCCGTGGCTGGGTCACATCAAAACAAAGAAGCTGAAGAGGAGGGAAAGGCCGGGTAGCAGAAGGTGGAAAAGCTAGTGGTTAGGTCACAGTTGAGCCAAAGTCTGTCCCTTCCATGTGGGATGTGTACATGCAGGGCAGAGGAGGGGGGGAGACAGAGGATGTGGGTCAGTGCCACAGCACCCACATTTTCCACAATGAGACCCTCTTTTTCTGTCCTGCCAGGCACTTCCTTTTGAGGGTTCCTGGCCTCGCAAGTCTGTAATTTAGGATATGGAGGATCAACCATTCCTGAGTCCCTCTTGGTGTTTGTAGTGTGTAATGTACACAGGGAGCTGCTTACATAGCACTTCTTTGACAAATCCACCCTCCTTCAACAAATGAAAACCAAATGTTGATGCAATATTCTAGATTTCAACTGGGGAGTGAAGCTCACTTCTAGAGAGTTTCAGTGTGGGAAGATAGAGACTACACGTGCATTTTAACTTTGTCTTAAAGGACAGGTTTGGATATCTGGAAGTTTTGGATGACACTGTTTCACACATTCTCTGCAAAATTGCTGTATAGCATTCAGAATTAGTCAAATCAAGTGATTATGTGTTTTTTTTTTTTTTTTTTTTTTTTTTTTTTAGGGGCTGTGTTAATTGTAGGTAGATATGTTTTGATACTTCCTGGTGCTCGCATAGACAGTGTTGATGGAATCAGACATGCACACATAAATTATATGATGAAGTATTAATATAGATTATATGTTATAAATTGTTATATATTATAAATTATATGACAAATTATATGTGTGTGTGTGTGTGTGTGTGTGTGTCTGTCTGTCTGTCTGTTGCACGGAAAGAGAACTGTGGATTTGGCTCCAATTTTTCAGCAATAGCGAGCTTATGCTAGAAGAGTAACTTTTTACAGCCTGTACTGAACGAATTATAGTGACTTATATTTGCCTAATATACATAGAGTATCATACCAAGAGAAAATTCCAAAAATCTGAACTTATCCTTTAACTGCGATGGAAGAAAATCTGTTCAGCCATGTTGTTTGCTTGTTTATTTGTTGTACTGACTCATTAAGCAAAGGAAACCTATCATCTGACAAATTCTCCACATTCTTTCCCATATTAGGATGTTCTCGTCTTCATCTTATATCAAAGCCCTGTAGGAGAGGTGGGTGGTGGAGTTTAATGTGTGTGTGTGTGTGTGTGTGTGTGCCTGTCTGCCGCCCAGGAGCTGGGGACATGGCAGGGATCTGAGCAGGATCCACCACATCAGTCAGCATCTCAGTGGAAAGGAAGCCATGTGTTTTGACAGGGGGCGGCGGTTTGAGCCCAGAAAAAGGCATCTGCTGTCCTTCTGATGCCTTCGGTACACAGCAGGAAGGAGACGGAAGCATATTTCCACTCATTTGGATGTGTCACTTCCTTTCATGTGTCTTCATTTGTGCTCCTGACTGGCTGCCACACCCAACATCTGCACTGTTGTCCTTAAGATGTCCTTTGTGTCTGGTAACTTCCACTTTGCGAGTCATACTGGCTTGCAAAATTTCTAACAATTTTGGAATTTTCCTCATCTGGTGGCATTGTTACACAAAAGGTGAAGCCTAAGATTTAAAGCAAGAATGCTGTGATTAAAGTGAGGACATAAGATTGGTGTCCCACTTTCTTCCTTTCTCTTTCCCTCTCCCTGGTTGTTTTTTTTTACACAGACATCAAGTAACAGAGAGCTGTGGAAAAGCAACCAAGCAAAAATGCTAAACTATGGAAAAGGGTGGAAATATTTGCCACAGTGGCCAGAAGACCGACAGCCGGTAGCCAAAAATGATGTCAGGGAGCAAGCAACCACAGCAGATACAGTTCTCTCTCTCTTCTCTCCTCTTTATTATTCATCATCAGCACTAATTATCGCACACACTGTGCCCTCAGTGTGATCTCTCCTTCTCAGCCAGAAACAACATGGGAGGCCATGAAACCTAGACTCTAGAGATCCCCCATTTCCTGAAGTGGTGTTGCAGTGGTGAACTTTCCACAAAAGAGCCGTCCATTTTTGTGCTTGAGTAAGGGATGAGAAACAAGCAAAGAATCTGACTATAGCATAATGTTTGCTTTATGAAAGGGAGGAGGGTTTGGGCAGCCTGCGCCTGGGGAATCGCCACCAGATTGAATCTATTAAATTTACAGGGATGATGTCACTCCTCTCCGCTCCCCCACTCCCTCTCTCTCTGCTTCCTCTTTCCCTGTATCTTCATGTGTTGTGAACAGTGTTTTACCAGTTACTGAAACTGACTGAGTGTGCAGAAATGTTAAAATCTGAAATGTACAGCTTGAGCTGAGTACTACTGAAACTCACATGACCTGGCACATAGAGCCTGTGCAGAGATGATCAAGAAAAACCATCCATATTAGGTGGCAAAATAATACAGAAAACCATAGAGTTTAAGAAAAAAATAACAATATTGAAACACCTACACCACTGAAAATGAAACAAATTCTATTATTATCCTCATAGGATATAAAATGAGGGATAGATACACTACAGGCCGGAAGTTTGAAGCCACCCCCAGATTTTTAAAAGAAATCACCAATACACTGTTTTGTAATTTATTGCACAGGAAATGACAAAATATATAGAATAAATATAACAAATTAGTTTTCAAGAATAATTTGTTAACAAGAGCACAATATGTTGCCACTCTGTCTTAGGAAATGATTTTTAATGAAGGCCTGCCCAGTCTGTATTAGTGCACTCCAGTTGTTCCAACTCCCTTGCCCAAACTCCCTTGCTTATGTGTTTTAGCATTCTATTCAATAGCCTGCTGTCTGCCTTCTCTNCCTTGCCCAAACTCCCTTGCTTATGTGTTTTAGCATTCTATTCAATAGCCTGCTGTCTGCCTTCTCTCAGATCATTTTGGGATTAACTTGCTACACAGTCTGCTCATGCTATTACTTTGCATGTACAACACTGGATCGTTCAGTAATGCTGTGGGGGTGTTTTGGAAGAGAGAGATCTGGAGACTTGGTCCAAGTTAAAGGATTATGAAGAAAGAGAATTACCATTCCATCTTTCAAAAACACGCAATTCCATCCATTTTACAAATTATTGGTCATAATTTCATTCTTCAACAGGACAACAATCCAAAACATTCATCAAAATTATGCCAAAATTAGATCCATTCAAAAGAGAAGCAAAAGGTTTTGAGAATTCTGACTTGGCCAGAGAGGGTTACTTTGACGAAACCAAAGTCTGAGCTTGAAATGTCTTCAAAGTACTTTTATGTTGACAAATTCTTTTTGAAAACTAATTTGTTATTTATGTATGTATTTTTTTTTATTATTATTTCTTGAGCAATAAATTGTAAAACAAACAGAATATTGATGTTTTTTTTTGTTTTTTTTAATCTGGGGGTGGCCTCAAACGTCTGGCCTGTAGTACAGATAGATAGATAGATAGATAGATAGATAGATAGATAGATAGATAGATAGATAGATAGATAGATAGATATGGTCTATATTTGTGTTTATATTTAACTTTATGTTCATATTTTTAGTTATTGATTTGATTTGATTTCCATTGAAGTTTGGTGTTCTAAATTTACTATACTGTTATTTTTGCTAATAAAGTTTATTTTTAACTGTAAGATATCCTACCTTTGTATATACTTATATACCAGAATATATGAGGACACCTGTAAAATATTCTGAGCTAAACTTTCCAATAAGCCTAAAAAATCCAGTATCAAGTTCTAATATAGATGGAGATATTGCTTTAGATATATAGATATAGATGTAGATATAGATATAGACATAGATGCGGATGTAGATGTAGATGTAGATGTGTGGAAAGGCACTGGGTAGGGTTGGGGGGTTGGGTGGGTGCTGGGAGATAGTGGGAGCTCCTGACCTCCTCAGCGCGGAGCTCACTGGTTGGGAGCTGAGGTGGGGAGGAGCCGCAGACTGGCTGCAGTAATAAAAAGCGACTGCTCCGCCTGAGTATGTTGGAAAACAGATTTCGGAGAAGTTGTGGGTCTGCTACAGGAATGAACTCTTTCTCATGCTTTGTGCGTCTCACACTGTGACACCAGGACCGCCTTCATTCTCTTTAAACCCGAGGACATTCCTGCGTCTTCTCCTTTAGGTTCGCCAGGCTGCCTCTGCACACTTTTCCTGACTTCCCCCGCAGCTGTAAATTAAAGTTCGCATAGTTTTCCAAAATGAGCTGGACGGTGAACAGCTGTTTTGTGACCTTGGCCATCCTGTTTGTTTGGAGAGTGGAAGAAATAGCAGAAGCCTGCAGCTGCTCCCCAGCGCATCCACAGCAGGCCTTCTGCAGCGCAGACGTCGGTAAGTCCAACAACAGACCACACATCAACTAAACTATCACAGCTTTACTCATTTAGTCATTATTAGTTTGAATATTAAATATCGGCGAGGGTTGATTTCTTTATGTCTGACAAATAAAGATAACACTGGACGGAAAAAACTGTGAAAACTTATTTGCAATTTGTTTAGTTATAGGAAGAGGATTGTAATTTTCTTTCCCTCTTTCTCTCTTTTCTCTTGCTTAAAACTAATCATCAATTGCTATTGGATGCCATTAAGATCTTAGATGAACTTAAATTTTGTCTTCAAGTTCATCTAAGTACTCAGTAGAAAGTCTGTGGTTTTAGTTTATTGTTTTGTGTCACTTTAATCTCATATGGTACAATTAGTTTCTACCGTATGATTATAATAGAAAGACAAAAAAGTAGGTGTCCCTCCTAAAATGTTTTTTTTTTTGTTTATTCCTCCCATCCATGTGTCCAGTCTTACCATTATTATTTGCCACATCATTGCCAGTTGTTGATGAGGTTCACAAGCTAATCACTTTCTCATCTCTGCTCACTTCAGACTCTTCATGTTTATTGATTGCAAGTTCTTTGACTTTCATTCATTGGCTTTTGTGTGGAACAAAAAAAAAAAAAAAAAAAAAAAAAATCATAAATCCTATTGTTTCCCCACTCTTTATGAACAGTAAATAATGTTGTGTCCTGTTGCACATTAGACATTCAAATGTCTAATCTAATCTAATATCATTGCTACAGCAGTGACAGTTGAATTATATCTAAAGTGTCCAGTGGGTTTTTGTTGTATTTTATTCATATCTGAGTGCCATTTGAAGATTATGCAGGAGAAATCATCCATCCTTCGTTCAGATAGTCTAACATCAGTGACTTTGAGGTGTTTGATGTAGTTCCTCAAAGCCTAGTGAATGGCATTTGAGCTACTATTTCTCAAAGGTCATGTGGATAGCTTCACTCTTATTTTACCTCTTACAAAACACTGCTTGTTGCTGCCTTCAACACAGGCCTTATGCTAACGAGAATCGTAACAGTGACCGGCTTGTCTAGCTATTTAAATTGGGGTTTGCTGAGAGTCTTTTTTCTTGGTTGTGAGCTGACTGAGTGTGTGGTATGTATACAGAAGCTGACTTATTCAAAGGTTTCTCTTTACTATTGGATGCCATGGCACTGGAGGATGGAGAAACCACATTATCCTGCCAAAGGGGTTACTGTAAAGGGAAATCAAACTTTCCTGTGACTTGCTTCATTTTTAAAGTTGCAAGAGAGATTGTGGGAAATTAGCTGTTTAGTCAAATTTCAAAGAAAAACAATAGGCCTACCTATGTGATTTTAACTTTGTAGCTATTGGGTAATGTTGCTGTATATCCAAGAGTTTAGTTTGACTAAAAATGATCAAGAATAATACACAAATCAAAGATGCATTTCCATTGCTCAGGTAGGGGCGTCTGACTCTGGTGTTGACAATCCCATCAATTACGTTAAACCGAAGCTACCAGAGCAGAGTTAAACCAGAGCTAATCTTATAATATTTAGTCAGCTGAGCCTCTCGGAGTGCTTTCCTTCAGAAAAACTCTTGAGGTCAAATCCTATCATGATGCTGACCAACCTGCTTCTTCTTCAGCACCATGGAGAGACCCTCCCATCAACATAAACAATCACTATCTGCCAAAATGACTTTGTCAAGAAGATCAATCCTTCTGACCAAGGATTGGTCAGATATATTCTGGACCTCAGCAGGAACCGAATCGATAGTCGTAGCCGGTAGCCATACAAAACTGTTACCAAGAATACAAATCAAGTAGTCAACAAATGCCAACCATATAAAGAATTCATTTACATTTCTATGTAGGGCTGAACAATCATTCTTAGACTGAAATTTTGAATTGATAATGTGCAATTTTAATTTTAGCCACCAGAAAGGGTAAGATTTAATAGTAGGTGTGTGAACATCAAAAGCAGGTACAAAAAAAAAAAAAAAAAAAAAANAAAAAAAAAAAACTGCATAAGACATGTCGAAGCAAACAATACTACAAAAGTATTTCAATATTTGGACCACAGTCACAAATTGTCATAAAAAATCATATTTAGGTATTTTCCTCAAAATAATTTAACAGTATTTCTGTGCTACATGACAGGACACTCAATATATGTGAATCTGAGAAGATGAAGAGATGAAAATCTTCACAAAAAGGTATTGCACTATCTTATTTCTCTGCAAAGTAGCTTTTTGGCTACTCATTGCAACTAAAGACTTGCAGTTTTTGTAAGATGATCCTTTTCATCTCGTAATGCTGCAGTATACTTTGTGGGAAGTCTAGAAGCTGTATTTGCAAAAACATTATACTCAGTATTAGCAAAATAGCTAAGCAGAACCATTGATCTAAAATTCTAATCAAATCAATAATAGTTTTCACTGATAACTTTCCACTCCTTGATCATCAGTTTGACCTGTTTTGCTTTACTTTTAAAGGGGCTGGAGGGAAAAAGAAAATTTTTCCTCATAAATTGAAATCCGTCCCTTCGGTCTTTGGCTTGAGGCAGAGGAATGCTAGTCACATGCTGTGTTCATCAGACATTTGCTGTTTATTTCACAATGCTTAGTGCAGTGGAATGTACCTGTGGAGGTTTTTTTTAGAAAAAAAAAAAAAAAGAGCAAATGATTTGAGAGCTGGAAAGAAAGCTGGCTCATACGTGACTTCCGGTATAAAGACAACCCTGCAAGCTGAGTAAACAGAACAGAATGCACATTAAAACCAGATCAGCCTACTTTAAGCCAGACTGAATGTGTGCAAGCTGTACAACAGCTGCTTTGAACTCAGCATCACTGATGATATGTTGTGTGAATGTGTGAGCTCGCTGCTCTCCTGCTGATGTTCACCATTATGACTATCCAGGTTCAGTTTATGTCCTCACTGATGCAAAAAGAGACAAAGAAACTACAAACAAACCATTCTGGCATGGACCAGACACCATGAAATTACATTTTTAAGCAACAAGAAGATGCATTGTATCTGTGATGAGGGCAGCATGGGAGTCAGTTAGAGGTTGTAGTTTAGTTTTTCTTGTTCAAAGTCTGACCACTGTGTGGCTTCACTGAGAGAAAAATGAATGTTCTGGCCCTGCAATTACATGACAAGCAATTGCTCTCTTCCCTTCTTCTCTTTGTTTTTGAAACTCTTCCATGACCATATTAAAACATACAACATGTTGTGTTTATTGTTTGTGTAACGAGAAAATTAGATGGTTCAGTCATTTCCAACATTTCTTGAACTTGTGTTTTTTTTTGTTTTTTTTTTTATAGGCGTTGGTCAACCTTTTCCAGTAAACAGCATCATATCTTGTGAGAGTTAGGTTTATATTATATAAGTAAGTGCTGCAGTAAGTGCTTCAGGGGCGTCAGGGCATTAAAAGCTTCAGGATGACAGATTTCATTTTCTGTTTAGGCGACAAATGAAACATTGGATTCTATATACCCAAACAGCTGAACTCACATTTTAAATATAGACTGAATTGCAAGGGTCCACAAAGTAGTGAAGCATATGTAAGCTTATCTTTCTCTTGTTATATTTTCATTCCTCTTTTAACATGGTGAATACAATTCAAAGACGTTGCAATATTACACCTGAAAATAAGAATGTATTTTAAAACTGACTCCTATGTTTCGTTTGAGTCATTTAATGCACGGTTTGTAATGTGGATCACATCTAGTTTCAAATTAGCCTAAACTGAAGTTGTGTTTAAGGCCCTTACAGCCTCAATAGTGCTCTTGAGACACATCAGAGGACAAATTGTAAAGCTTTTTTTTTGGGAAGGTACTCAAATTATGTATGGATTACAATCCACATGATCCACACATTTCAGGGATTTTACATGCTGCTTATACAGATCTGACCTACTTTACGATAGGAGGAGAAGTGATCTACACAGATTCTGCACAATCAGGAAAAGGACATTACCGCCAATCTGCCTTGCAGCAAGAAAAGTTTCCTCAGTGTCACTAACACAGTTTGTTTCAGTGCCCAATGGCAAGCCTGATTAACAAATTCAAATCATCCTGACTGTCTGGCAGATCCCTTGGTACGTCTTATGTCTTTTAGTACCCTGGCTGAGTCAGCATGTCTGTGTATGTGTATTTGCATACATGCATGTGCAAGTATGTTTGTCAGTAGCAGTTTTAAAGAGCACAGAAAACCATGCTGCTAGGAAAAGTGTGTGTTTTGCACATTTTCCTGGCTACAAACTAAATCCCTCCTCTCTCTGCTGTGCTCTCCTCTTCTCCCTGTGTTTTGCTCCTTGTATACACAAGAAATGATTGAGTTAATACTGCTACTGCAGTGTGATTGCTATTCCTGTCTGTCCTCCCGTGTCCCCTTGCCTGCAGAATGCAACCATCCTCATTGCTCCATCACTCTCCATTTCCTAAATCTGTGCACACACTCCCCCCCCCCCCCNCCCCCCCCCCCATTTTCCCCATTTTCCTTCTCTTAATGGTCGACTCTTTGACCCTTTAACTCTTTAAAGGAGATATTCACTCTACTGTCATCATGTTAGGGCACACATGGCTTGTAGCTTCATACCAAAAGGTAAATGAAAAGACTGATCTTGTTTGTTAAGCTGACTCGTGATGGTCTGAAGCCATCAGTAGCTGCCACCTTGGGAAAGCAGAATTCTAAAGCAGGAGCATCTGGTTAACATTAGCCATGTCACTAGACTTCCTGCACTTAAAAGCTTGATTTTGAATGTGATTCTGTAAACTTTTTCACTTACCGTATTGTAGAATCACACCGATGTAACCAGTAATACATAATTATTTAGCTTTTACAGGATGTGATAAATATTTTTCTTAAACACTGGATTCCCATGAAAGAAGCAATGTTTGTGAAATGCATGAGTCACATTTTTGTTGAATAGTCAAGTATTTGGCCCGACGAAGCTCAAAGGCTCATTCGTATGGCTCCGATAATGTTTTTCCACTGGAACTTTTTTATTTTTTTCCTCATCCAAAGCCCTCTGAATCTGGAAGCTGAAACGTGGAGTGTTAAGGAGGAGGAGAAGAAGAAAGGCTGCACATGAAAGAAAGAGGCTGATTTGCATGTCAGCACCTCTGTCCAGACAGAGAGGCAGGCCGGCAGAGAGGCCTGGGGGCAAGGGGAGCATTCTAGTTCAGCTTTTCAAAGATTGCTGACTGGCTTCCTCCTGTGTCGGCCCAGGAGCCTGGGAGCGGGCAGTATACATTCCTCTCCCTGATTGCAGCTGATGAAACACTCATGTCCCTCTGTCTTCCCAGCACCTGGCAGCAGCAAATTCCTTAGATCCAAGCCACAGCAATGTACTGTGGCCAGCCTCCAGCATGCCAAACCTGGGCAGGGCTTAGATTGGATACAGACAAAAACAGATCCACTTGAGTTTTAATGTGACAATAATATGTGGTTGTGAAACTTTGTCTTCAAATAACCTGAATGTAAATGAGGGTCTTTGTCATTCTTTTCTAGTTATCAGAGCAAAGGTAGTTGGGGGAGAAGAAGTTGATGCTGGCAACGACATCTACGGCAACCCCATCAAACGGATCAAGTATGACATCAAGCAAATCAAGGTAAATCTTCTGAAGCCATTTTAAATTTGAAATTATTTCATATCACCCAAGCTTAATTTTGATATGAATCTAAATGTTGATTTTTTATTTATTTATTTATTTATTTTTTCTTGTGTGAATTGTCAGATGTTCAAAGGTCCTGAGAAGGATGTTGAAGCCGTCTACACTGCGCCCTCCTCTGCAGTGTGTGGAGTGACCCTGGAGACTAATGGCAGGAAGGAGTATCTCATCACAGGTAAAACCACAAATCACATCACATCACATTATTCCTCTCATATCAGTTATCACATTACCACACTGCATCTGTCCTGCATTCAAAGGATTATTCAAATGAAAGCAAACAAGTATCTGCTGTAAAATGTATTTAAGCAACAACACTCATTTTGAAGAAGAGTTTAGTATCAGTGTCAGGTAAAAACATTTCAGTTGAAGAAGGGAAAGAAGAAAAGAAAAAATTACAGTGATTAGTTTTGGCAAAAGAAGGAAGAAAGAAAAGAAGTAAAGAGAGAGGGGAAAAATAAGGAAACCAGGAAGGCTGGTAGGACTAAGTTTAAAAAAAAAAAAAAAAAANAAAAAAAAAAAAAAAAAGAAGGAAAACTTATTCCACGTTGAATGTAAAATCTTCTGTAATGTAACGACTAACTACAACCTTCAGATAACTGTAGTGGAGTAAAAACCACAATTTTTATCATTAACTGTAAAGGAAGTACAGTACTCGATCAAATGTACTTAGTTTCCATGTCTGGTAGACGTGAAATGAGACAAAAACTCACTTTCTCTCTCCATGATAGGCAAACTGGAGGCTGATGGGACTGTGCACATCACATTGTGTGACTTTACTGAGCCCTGGGATGACATGAGCGCCACCCAGAAGAAGAGCCTGACTCAGCGCTATGAAATGGGCTGTGATTGCAAGGTACAAAGCTGAGCGTTTCTGCAATATTAAAACAATAGAAAAAATACATTTAGAGGTCATATATTGCAGTAACAGTGCCTGATCTTGTCTCTTCTTCTATCCTCAGATTACTCGCTGCAGCTCCATCCCCTGCATGATCAGCACCCCAGAGGAGTGCCTGTGGACGGACTGGGTGATTGAGAAGAAAGTCAGCGGACAACAGGCCAAACATTTTGCTTGTATCAAGAGGAGTGATGGCTCTTGTGCCTGGTACAGAGGGGCAGCACCACCCAAAAAGGATTTCATGGACATCGAAGATCCTTAACTCCACAGACCATCACTGTCCAGTATTACTGAGCAGGTCTGCAGTTGAAATATAAGATATAAATTCCCAAAATACAGTCAAGCTATTATAATGTTTTCTTAATGAGAAATCCACATGGTGTGTGTTTGCTGGTGAAGTTGTTACAAAAATGAATAGGATTATGTTGTTTTTTTTTAATAGCAGGAATCATGTTTTATTCAAGATGTCAGTTTAATTCAGCACTTTCTGATGCTTCCACCTAAATTCAGAGCACTTGCTCTTTAACCACTTCACGTTCAAATGAAATAAAGGGAATCCTCACAACTGTTATTGTTCAAAGCATTTCTTTTCCCTGAGATATTAATTTTTGTTATATTTTGTCTTTCTGAAATACAGATATTGTTGGAATTTAACTAAATAAGAAATGCATATCTATAAATCAAAGTATAGTGATTCTATAAGTCTGTAATCAAAAATAACATTGGCTGGCAGTGGGCATCCTGAATTGTGACAGCAGAGCTTTCACGAAGAAGGAAGGAGTGCTGCCTGTTCTGCTTCAAATTCTTTCTGTTATGTGCTGAATATACAAACTATTTCCTCTATTTTAAAAATGTACAGCAAATTGAGCATGGAATAGTGGCAATCACATTTTAGATGCCAGTCTGTGTACACAATCAGTGCTTTTTTTTTTTTTTTTTTTTTTTTTTTAAAACAATTGCTTTGAGAAATTATTGGACAAGAATGCACTTTGAACACAGTTGCCACAGCATTCATGTTTTTATAATGAAAAATGTCTGAAAACAAGAGGATTGAATCCTCCTTTTTGTATTTTATAATTCTTCTCTGATACATGCATAATTTGTGCTTTTCTCTTTGTAATGCTTTGGTGTAAGAGCATATTTTATTTAAGATTTTATGATTCATCATTCTTTTGAAAAAATGGCCACATTTGACAAATTAAATGTGAAAAAAATGATACCATTGGTATATTTGAAAGAAAAGACTTAATATTTTAACATTAGATGAATACATATATTGTACTCACTTTAAATGTCATGTTGTAGGCTTCGCTGTTCACTGTCTGAATGTAACATCCTTTAGGGACCAGTGAATTAAAGACTGTGCCCTTTGTTTTCAACAACATATCCAAACACAGAAACAACCATTAAAGTGTCAAGCCAATGTCAAGTGACTTTAACATCAGAGTCATCTACATTTCACGCATGTGCAAAAAAAGATTCTTGTATAGAATCCGTAATAAAGTACTGTGGATAAATGTCTTGTGTTGGTTTCATATAAGATTTTTAGATTACGATTTGTTTTTTTTTGTTTTTTTTTTTAGAGAAGGCACGTCCATGAATAATTGAAAAATACTTTGACAAATACCCAACATTAAATGCCAAACCCTCTTTTGATGTACTTTTCGGTGGGTATTTTGACATAGCTGCTTGCATGCTGAAACACAAAAGGCGCTACATTTAAGATAAAACTCTATTTTAAAAAAGATATGAAAAACCTTAAACAGATAATTAAAAGAAATAAACAAATCCATTTATAAAAACGTTTGTGAAGTACATACAGAAGACAGTAGATTAACACAATTCTGCATTTAATAAATTTAAATTATTTTGTTATTCATTATTTTCAGTTTCTTAAATTAGTGTATACAGTGGGAAATACTGTATAAAAGACAAAGGACAGAAGTTTGAGGCACTAATATAGCCATATACTGCCCCTTACTGGAGAATCTACGATATTCCATCATAAATCAGATGTTATGCAATTAACATCACAAACAGTATTTAATGAGTGTGAGGTAATTGTAATGCATAGTCGTGATAGTCGTGATATAGTCGTAGATATTAGTGCTTCAAACCTCTGTCCTTGGTTTGATCCATAAATCAAGAATGAGAGATACATTGTCTTAATCTTTTTTTTTTTTTTTTTTTTTTTTTTTTTTGTACTGTGAGAAATGAGTAAGGTTCGTTCTGTTCTTGTATCCATTGATTTAATGCAAGGTGACCGGAAATCTTTATAATAAATAAAGAGAGGAGAATCTAATCGGAAAATCTTCTGATAATTTACTTGTGATTTTGCGCTAAGAAATTGATATTAGGAAACATATTTAATTCCTTGATGGCTTCTGTATATCCAAGCATTATCTTTGCTTCAGCATATGATGTGCTACCCAAAGGAACAACAGAGAATATGTCCGCGCTCTGTCCTATTAAAATTGTTAACACACATCGTGCCAATTGAAACAATGGTAAACAGCCTGTCTGGAAGTCACGTGTCCTTCGTTCCCCGACAGCTCTGCTAAACTTTAACCTTTGATTGGCTGAGCTTGATAACCGAGGCGTGACCTCTGCTCTTATTGGTTGTTATCTCCGTCAGTCATCCTTAGTCCCGCCCTTTTATAATGCAGCATGGGCGAAAATAGCAGACCCAGAAGCTATAGCTGAGGGAGCAAACCTGCTACTGACAACGATTTTTGACGTTTGAACGAAAGGTGAGTGAACGAACTCCTTTTGGATATGTATGATATTTTCTTAGCTTGCAATTTCAGGAAAAAGCAGTCGTATATAACGACAGGACCACGGTGTCTGGGGGGTTGTTAGCAACCAGAGAGCTTACATGCTAAAACCCACATTGCAGCAGTGAGGGAGGCTGGAGGTTTCGCCACGTTAAGTTAGCTCGCTGGCTAATTTGTTGGTTTTGTTATCAATCGTTAAAAGGGACGCCTGTTTAGAGAACCAATACAGCAAGACATTTCACTCACGAAGCATCGAAAGACTCGTTGTTTCTCTACCTCATGACGATGTGTTAAATCTAAACTTGAGTCCGTTTAGGCTGACATTAGCTTTGGTTTAGGTTAGCACCCTAGCCTCTACGGCTTCTGTTGGTTATGATTACTCGTCCGCCTGAGTAGAGTCCAGCTGGTTTACCGGTGTTGCAGAATAACTAGAACCACGTTATCTGGTGACTTTATCATGAATCTGATGACTTTATCGTGAACGTGTCAGTGGTTGTAGTTGATATATGTCTTTTCGCCTTTTTTTTTTTTTTTTTTTTNTTTTTTTTTTTTTTTTTTAATATTGATGCATGTAAAATTTAGTATATTCGTACTCCTGGCATTTTTTTTAACCGTGCCTCATTCAAACAGAGGTCAGTGCCATTTTGCCCTTTATCATTGAAAAAATAATACTAATATAGCTAAACGTTACATTTGAATTGTGAAAAAAATAACCACTTACAATCCTGTAAAACATTTAGCTGAATATTTCTTGTTGTGACAGTTTCAGTAAAATCCAACATTACTTGTGATATTTTTATGAGTTGTATTTTATTTATTTATTTTTTTAAATTAAATAACAATAAATTCTTGGGACAAAGAAAATACTCTCAATAATTTAACATCTGCCTTCAGACCACCGACGCATCTAGGCTAAAGTCACAGTTAACTTGGTCACTCGTTAATTGGGAACACCGGATACGGGGACTACCGCAAGGGGGTAAAAGTAGCGATGGTATATTTAAGATGTGACAGAAAGGTCAGTACTGCTTTCAGACAAGTCCTAGGTATGGCTTTAAAATGCGTGAGGGGCTTCATTCATTTTGGTATGGAATAATACATGAATCTGTACGTGTTCTACATTGATGTTGTTGCTGTGCCTATGTTCAGATATTTAATGGTCCAGCATCAGAATGTGCATTTCTCTTAATTAAGCAATCAGTAAATTGTTGTATCTTTTAACATAATTCAAAAATTTATGCCCTCTGAAATTCTGAAAACTTGGAAGCTCGAGTTAAAGGAAAAATCCATTTGTCTATTCCCATGCTCCACTTTGTTGGGCTGTGTGAGCTCAGCAGGGACAGTGATATTTTGGGCAGCCCTTGAAGGCAACACACGGCTATAACCATAACATCAAGATGAAAGTCAACAGACAGAAGTAGTTGTTAGTACATATTTATAATATATCAAAATGTAAAATGGTCATTTGGTGTGAAGTTATTAGAATTCCACTCTTCTCACTTACTAAGTGACAGAGGTTACATCATGTTTTCATTACTTATTATTGTTCTGATTCACAGGAATTGTTGTGTTTAATGAGATAATAGATGGAATTAAGGGTTGGTTAATTTAGGGAATAATTAATTTGATTTGAACCAGACAATCCTTCCAGATTCGCTACATACCATAGTATCTGCTTTTGCGTGGAAAACTTTATGTTAAATTAAATGTTCATCAAATGTTCATAAATGTTCATGGTTATGGGCACTGAAAACTGTCATTTTTAATTTTACTATATACAGCAGAAATCTTTTAGTGAGAAATTCTTTGCACTTCTTCCCATAATTCTGTTGTTGTTAAAACACATTTTTGACACAAGGGAAATTAATCAATTAATCACTTACACATGCTGCGCCATACCTGTTGTTTTTGCAGTCCTGTTACAACATTTATATACAAAACAAACTGTTTTGTCACAGAAAATGATCATCCTCAACACAAATCCTGTTATATTAAATAAGGTATTTGCTGTGGTTATGCTGTGCATAAAATGTTAAATCAAGGTTCTGGCTGTAAATATTTGCTTACTGTTTAAAATACCACTGTAAGTTGTACAAGCAGTGAAGTGTGTTGTTACGTAATGCCATAAGGTGTCAATCACTCATCAGCTGTGTAATCAGAGTTGAAATTTAATCATGCTAATCTAGATTTTCTTGTCATAGAAACAGTAATCTTAAAATCCACTTTCTGCTTTTTACACTTACATCTGTTGTCATACTTTGACATTATACAACATTATACTTGTCAGTACTGCCTGTATTTTGTCCTACACCTGATAATGGAGTCACAGGCTAAACAGTAGAAAGAAGAGCTAGCCTGTTTTTCCACCTCAGATAGCAGTTGGCACAATATATTACATTATTTTCTTAAGTAAAATTAGACATGAAAACTGAACCACATCACAATACAATTATAGAAAGATAATAATTGCATTTTTAAAAAAATATATATAACTCACCCTGTTCGGACATTGAATCATTTCTTTTACCAGGAAATAAGGATTGCCCGAACCACTGAGATATTTTTTTGTACATTGGTTTTCTTGTCTCATGTCAGTATTTGGATGTTTGTTGTTATACTGTTGTTAGTCTTTTCTTATGTTGCCTACTCTCATTAAAATGGTGCTTTGACTATGGCCAGCCCACCTGTTTTTTCACTGCTCGTGCATTGTAACTACAAAAATGCTCAAGAGAGACATGAAAGTGGGTGTGCTTTAAAGTTGATTTAGTCCTCAACTTCCCTTACAGCAGTTTGATTCTCTTGCTTTATGCATACGATATGAGAAAAAAATGCCATAATGTTAAATGACATTAAAAATAACAGCTTTCCTAACACCATATGACATTGACTTTGATCCTGATTGTGACATTGGGTGAGATTTCACCAGATTCATGCACAGCTGCTACATGAGCCATAATACATTTTAATTTAAGTTTACTTTTAGAGAATAAATATTGTACACAAAGAACAAAAGTATTCAAAGTTTGTACAGTGGTATTTGAATCAAGCTGGCCAGAAACGCAGAAACTGTCCTCAGAAACTCTTGAGACTGGATCCAGGAAAAGTGTATTTTTACTTTCTATTGCTTGGCCTTGCTTGCATTATCACATGAAGTATATCACAGCTGTCAACAATTGTGATTAGGATTAACTCAAAAACACGATAAAAGCAGATAAACTTCTGTGTGGGTTTAAAATCTGTTTAAGGCTCATTTCAGCTCTACTTGATCTTAGTTCTGTAAGGCCCTTGAGAATCTGAAAGTTCAGGACTCACTTTTATGTTCATTCTGAAAAACTGATTTGCATTTATCACACAGATGCTGTTGTAAGTTTGTTAACTTGTTGGCAGCTAACTGCTCCCTGCTGCCTAATTTTCTGAAAAGGGACGTTTTTCCCTGACGGGGGGACTGAATAAACAGCAGCCTGCCAAACAAAATGAGCAGCATCTAGTTCCTGTTTGTACATTAGGACAGCCAGAAAAGAAAAGGAGAGCTCCCTTGGGGGGATCTCTGATGGTTGAGAGATCACTAGGATCAATGATTACAGCATCATTTGAGGAGCAACTCACCACCTTGTTGTAGAAAATCCAAATTATGCCTTCAGTGACAAGATTTCTTGTTGTCAACATAACTACTAAGCCATTCAAATGCTGCAATAAGCATTAAAACAGGTTTATGTTAGAACGCGTGTTACTGCACACATTTACTGTGTACAGTAACACCAGCTGCTTTGGCTCATCCGTATTTATTGAAATTGAGCTGTGTCTGTCATGAGAAGTGATTCTCCGGTTGCATAATAATCTGATCCATCACCTGCGTTGTGATCAGTGCATCAACAATCCTGCCTGGTGTAGCATTTGCATCACTGCAGTCAGCTGTGCCGCGTCCCTGGAGGTTCTTAATTGCATCAGCAGCACGTGAAGGTCAGCATGTCCTTGTGAGTGTAAAGCACGTTCAGCCCTCCTTCCCCTTCATGACGTCACCGCCCGCTCTGACCAGCATGACTCTCCTGCCGCTCTGTTATTCCATGTCTTTGGTGTGGCATTTAGTTTTTCAGCAGAAATTTTTTTTTCCTTTGGCTGCATTTTGTTTAAATAAATTAAGACACTGGGACTTTGAATAAAAATGTTCTCACAGCTACATCAGCATTGAAGTCACTCTGCCAGCCTTCTGCAGAAAATGACACGTCACAAGTCATTCACTGAGCCGAGGCTGGCAGATGGTGGTAGTGGAAATGTGCACACACACCATTATCTACACCGACGTGGTTCTTGTGGCGTACCGGGCTTCACTTTATTTAAAGGGCCAATGGAAGGCTAACACTAATGTCCACTCATTGTATTCAAGCTCCTTTTAAGGCCGTGAAAATTTGCTTGAAAGTCAGACAAGGAAAATATAACAACTTGTTTTATTGAAGAAATGTACCTTTTAGTGGAAATGGTGGCAATGAAAAGATTGATGTCGGAAAAAAAAAAAAAAAAAATNAAAAAAAAAAAAAAAAAAATTGAGAATTTGACCCATCAGTTGACAGCAGCTCTTTGCACCTTTTGTGTTCTAAATGCTTGTCCTCTGTCAGCTCATACACACAGTGGCACCTTTTTCTAGCAACGCCTGCTGTCTTGCGTAACAGTGAGGCAAGCTGCCAAGTTCCAGCTGGCTTCTCGGATGCACTCGGTCCTCCAGTCGTTTCTGTGTAGCTCTCCTACAGCCACATCAGGACATGTGGATTGAAAAGACACATCAACAGAAAAAAACAGACAAAGGCATTAACGGCCAAGTGACAAATTTAAAGGATTACTCTTTTACAAACTGGGCATTTTTGCATTTCTTTGACCATTATTCCTATTGGCTATGATAACATTTTACTCAGCGACACATCTATTATTTAACATGTTTTATCTCTGAGATATTTTGGGCACACTCACTTGGTGGTTTAGATAACGTACTCAATTGAAGATTGTTTACAACCTGTGTGATAATGTGGCTGCTTGTAATACTTCTCCTACTGCGCCCCATCACCGCATCTCAGCAATTAAGTGATAGCAATTAAACAGCACAAATAAGACAGTTTGTAAAAAAAAAGAGTTTTCCTTTAAAGGACCATATCAGCCATTTTGCATGTTTGAGCCTAATATATTAAATTTTCATACAGTGCCGTGAAAAAGTATTGGCACCCTCAGGTCCAGGCATTATTTATTTAATTTTTATTCAAGTTGCAAACAGTAGGGTTGTCATAACTTAAACAAACATTCAAATGTTCAAAACAAACATATGTACAAGTGCAAATTACTATACCTTAACAAGAAAAGTACACAAAACAACTTTAGTTCAAAAAGCCGTATGAAAAAATTGGCACCCTATAGGAGATAGTCCCCAAAAATGGCGCATGTCTTAACAATAAAATGGCAAGAAGTGTTCTTTAACAAAAAAGCTTCACTGAATTAACATGCANTAGTGATCTGAGAGAGAGAGAGTAATTGCTTCTCATCAGTCTGGAAATGGGTACAAAGCAATTTCAGAGATGCTGGATAAACCTGTATCCACTGTCAGAGCAATTATTAAAAAGTATGAACAGCATGGTACAACTGCATCACTCCC
>VXCM01000263.1:0-62500 GCA_014773175.1 Lucifuga dentata
AAAAAAAAAAAAAACAACTTGTCAGTTACCAAAGTTATAAAATTACAGTGTTGGTGGTCAAAAATACACTAAAACAGGAATTCCTGGCGTTGTATGGTGCACGTCAGGGTTAAACAAGGAATCAGTGATGTGCACTACTAACTTCCATCTGTTTCTATGGGCTGCTTCTCTACTTACACTTGGTTTATTCCATCTGGTAGATCCAGAGGAGCCGTTGACAGCCTTTTTCTGTTACAATCCAGAATCTGAACCTCATCTTGTCCTCCTGAACACGAGCATGGAGCCGGACAAGATTCAGCTGCCCAGATACTCAAACTCAGCAACATGAAGATGAGGGCCGAAGGAGTGGGCCAATCCTCCGCCATTTTAAATGTCTTCGTAGTGATGTCTACGTAGCTACGTGGCTAACTCGCTAAACTGGCACCGTAACAGTAACAAAAGCACCATCAAATTGTCCCTATAATTTGATATGAGTCAAAAGCAAACATGCTTTAGTATTAATGTTGCGTAATTCCAGACAGACGTGTAAAATACTGCTTTTCCAACTTGCGTGAGGCATCCCAGCAGAGATTTTTCCTTCTTCCCAGTGCCTGAAATTCCTTCCGCTCCAATCCGGACACCCTCCTGAAGTGGCTAATGCTAGCTCACTTGTGAGCAGTTTTACATCCAAAAACACGCCAGCTTTGCCAAAGAAGTAACCAATACAACTGTACAGCACATTAGACTTTAATTAAGTCGAACCGTACGAAATGTAAAACATATTCAACACGCGCTGTTTAACATGTATTAAAAGTTATTTCCCCCGACTTCTGTCCCGAAAGAACAACAAAGCAACCCGAGTTGATGACATCGGATATCCTTGGTCCCGTCCCTTTCCAGCATGTTTACAGTAATTCTATTGGTCAGCGTTCACGCCGGTCAGACATTTGTACCAATTTCATTGCCTTTCAGTCCAATCTGTTTTTGTAGGAGCCGAAATATTGAAAAAGTTCTGCAAAACTGCTGTACAGATTGTATTCGTAGTTATCTGCGGCTTAGATATCTTTGTAGTGTGTGTAGTCATTTTCACTTAACATGTTTTCACATCTGTAAAGAGCATATTTAAACTGTATTTTGATAAATCACATACATTTGCTTAATGTCCCTATATCAAGAATCTAATAATATAGATAATAGTAATTTGAAAACAAATGGTTATGCAATATGTGACATTAGGATATATTAGTAGTATAGTAGTGTAGCGGATTTCGTACTCCCCTTTTGCGTTGTGTTAATAATTCTCCGATGACACAGCTTCTGATCAGGTGTTTAATTCTGGTAGAACAAAATAGCCTCTCAAGATTCACTCATCTGGCTCAAGCTCCACAAAATTATCGTTGTGATAACGTACAGCAGACTGTACGATGCGCATGTAACAAAATGATACAATAAATACAATAAGTAAAATGATACAATAAATACAATAAATANATGCGCATGTAACAAAATGATACAATAAATACAATAAGTAAAATGATACAATAAATACAATAAATACAACGATCCAATAAATACCTGGTAGAACAAAATAATCACAAGCCTCTCAAGATTCACTCATCTGGCTCAAGCTCCACAAAATTATCTGAAATAAAAGAAGTGATTTTGCCCAATTATACCTTTAGTTAAGCCACAATAAATGTAGTTGTTAATTTTGTAATAATAAATTGAAATTAACATTTGCTCAAGATACATAAACTTAAAACAAAAGTAAATTATCATATTATATAAATTTAACATATTATATGTAACATGCCCAATAACAAATAAAATAATTAATAAATTTAACTATTTTCGGTGGTGAGACCAGCGATGTTGTATGGCTTAGAGACAGTGGCACTGAGGAAAAGACAGGAGGCAGAGCTAGAGGTAGCAGAGACTAAAATGCTGAGGTTCTCTTTGGGAGTGACGAGGATGGATAGGATCAGGAACGAGTACATCAGAGGGACAGCGCATGTTAGATGTTTTGGAGATAAAGTCAGAGAGGCCAGACTGAGATGGTTTGGACATGTACAGAGGAGGGATAGTGAACATATCGGTAGAAGGATGCTGAGGTTGGAACTGCCAGGCAGGAGGCCTAGAGGAAGACCAAAGAGGAGATTTATGGATGTAGTGAAAGAGGACATGAAGTTAGTTGGTGTGAGAGAAGAGGAGGCAGAGGATAGGGTTAGATGGAGGCAGATGATTCGCTGTGGTGACCCCTGAAGGGAAAGCCTAAAGGAAAAGAAGAAGAAGAAGAAGAAGAAGAAGAAGAAGAATAAAAAATTTAACTATTTTAGCGGAGGTTGTTGCAGGTCAACCTACCGTTGTGATAACGTACAGTAGACTGTAGATGCGCATTCTGCGCATGCGTTATGAAAACAAAGTATCACTATGGAAAGCAGTATACAACAGTCATGTAATATAAACAGTTAGAAGACAGAGTGATCTTAGTAGTAGTAGTAGTAGTAGTAGTAGTAGTAGTAGTGGTAGTAGTGGTAGTAAAGAAGAAGAAGAAGAAGAAGAAGAAGAAGAAGAAGAAGAAGAAGAAGAAGAAGAAGAAGAAGAAGAAGAAGAAATTGCATTCAGCAACCCTTGCAGCCTTGTTTCCTGTATAGTTTAAAAGTTTGAAATTATTACAGTGTAGTTGACACTGTCAACACTGTCATAAACAGATCCATCCTCTCTATTCTTTATTAATCTGTTTTATTATTATTATTATTATTATTATTATTATTATTATGTCTGCAGCTACTTTGAAGAAATCCTAACTGTTATCTGTAGTGTTTTACTGCACTTATCTTCTAATGTTGCTTTCTTTTCTTTCTTTTTTTTTTCCAGCAAAATAACAGTGAACTTTAACTCCCCACCCCTGGCTCCTGTTACACACCTGGCTATTCTCTTTCAATTGCCTCTTCTGAAGTTTCTTTAATTTCTTCCATTTTTTTTTTTCTCCAAGGTTTTTCAGGGAGCTTTAACTTTATATTCTGCAATACCTCTGAATTGAAATTACAATAATTAGTGATTAAAATTGTAATTCAAATAATAACAAATATGTATATAATCTACTTAGTATTATTGCATATTCTAAATACTAGAATCTAAATTATATCTCATAATTTCAACTAACTAGTAAGAGCACCTGCTCATTCACTGAGCAGAGATAAGTAAGGCAAGGCAAGGCAAATCTGTTTAAACACAAAGGCAATTCAAAGTGCTTTACACAAGACCAAATGCATTAAAAACAACATTTAAAAGACAATAAGAACAAAATAAAGCAAAATTTAAAAACGACTAGAAAGAAAATGAAATAAGGTAAAAAAAAAAAACAAAAAAACAATAAGCAAATAAGAAATAGCATTTATGAGAAACTCTTAGGGTGTTGTCGGCTTTGAACCTATGGGATGTACTACTCAATGTTTTTTCTTTTCTTTTTCTTTTTTCTTTTTTTTTTTACCCCACACTGACTTGCCAATAAGGTGCAGAAATTGTGCCTACAGTGTTTATGCCCATTGTCTCAAATTACACACAGGAAGAGCACGGCGAACAAAAACCAGCCTCTCCATAAATTCTTACATCAGTTTGAAGCAAACTGCAACCGTGAACATGTCTCAGGATATTTTTCAGCAATATCGACGAACTTTTCGTCTAGACACAGAAAAACCTCTGGCTGCTGTCCTTGTCACCAGCACTGCTTTCGAGGTGAACCTGAACAGGTAATACCATCATGCGTGTCGCAGCCGGAACATGGATTTCTGATTATTTTAGTAAATCTCCTGATGAGTTTTATTAAGGTCTTTTTGCAATTATAGTTAATTTCACTGTGTATTGTGTTGCTTAGAGACATGGAAGTGTCTGTGTCGTATATGGCAAAAGCTCAAATACTGCGTGTGAAATGCGTGTTCATGTCAGGAATATATACTGTACTGCTATATACCGATCATACAAGAAGTAAAATTACCATAAAACACGGTGAGTATCGACATAGCAAATATACTTTTCTGAAGAAGAACTTAAATACACAAAGGTGTGGCATGGGGTGGTAGCAGGGCCGTTTCTGACCACTTTGGCCTCTAGGTGAGACATCCATTGGCGCCCCCTCACTCTCATTCTCCAAAATACATAGGAGAAAAAAAGACAGTTTTAGTCTTAACTTATAACACATTGCACTCAGTGTTAAATCTTATTGTCAACAATGCTTCATTAGGGGTCTACCTTATTGTGTATTTTTGTTACAAGGAGGCACTACAGAGTGACTACAGCATACCAAAAGTATGTCACCCCCTGTATTTTTTGTGTAAACTTTACCAAAGTACCACTCCAAGCACAACAAAGTAGTGCTTGGAGTGGACAACAGGTAGTTCACCATGCCATTTTAGCACACACACACACGCACACACACATGCAGATGTTATATATATGGGCTGTGCCTCAAAATACAAGTAGTTCTTATGTATTTCAGTTATTCTATTCTTTTCTATTGGCTAACATAGTTATGTTGAAACTCAGCATATACGACTGAACTTTAAGCTGTATAGTCTCAGTCCTTGATATTTTTTTGTTAGTTCTCTGAATTCATCTAAATATGAGGTTTTCAATAGATCAGTCACACAATAGTGCATCTTATGTGAAATGTATTTAATTAGTATTTAATTTTAATAGTTAGATTTAGCTATATATAGCGAGTATTATGATATTGCAATAGTAGTTTGTTATATTTGTATATTTTTCATGTAAGAATGGCATTATTGTTAGGAGAGCTGTGGGAGGGTGGCATTTGTGTCCAGATCCTGGTGGTGCATGGCGGATCTCATGGTATTCTGTTCAGTGCAGAGAATCAACAGTTGTCTGTTGTTGTAACAGGAGAGACTTTGTTGTCTAAAAGACATGAAGGCTGCTTTCTGGGCAAGTAGCCCAAGTCCATGGACCATCTGAAGTTTTGCCATGTGTGAATTGATTTCTGTGTGTAGATGTGTATAATATATGTAGATATGTTTGGAGTTGTGCACTATTTAAGGTCAGTATCAACTCAGTAACCTTCTAATTTTCTTGAGCCCCACAATATATGCATGTCATCAGCTGAGTTTCATTTCATTAAAGTCATCAAGATGTTAACGTGTTAAGACACGTTACACTTTTGCTCTGAACCCTCCAGCAGTTTAATTATAACCTGCAACAAAATGCCTGACAGTGGCCTACCTGCTCTTCTAGTTCTTTATCTGCTTTGTCAGAGCCACTTTAATTGAAGCTGTAACAAATATGGGCTGGCTCTCTACCCTTGCTTAAACTGCTGCTATGGTTTACAACCTGTTATTTGATGAAATATGAGCTTCTGGTTTGGCTGCATAGTTGGTGCTCCTTCCCACTTGTGAGCAAACACTCCTCCCCTGATGTTTTTAATACAGTATTTATGCTTTGTTAATGCAGACCCGTATGCTGTTTGTCTCATTCTCAGGAGTGCCCCTCCCAGCTCCAAGTTCTTCTCTGTGAAGTGCACTGACAATGTTCACTACAACATCAGTCCCTCCCCTCTTGAGACAACTCCGCTCGCTTGCGTCCCTCTCAATGGAAACCCACTTCTGCTCATCACCATGGGGAAGGCCAGTCAATTTGAA
Source organism: Lucifuga dentata (assembly GCA_014773175.1). Classification (NCBI taxonomy): domain Eukaryota; kingdom Metazoa; phylum Chordata; class Actinopteri; order Ophidiiformes; family Bythitidae; genus Lucifuga; species Lucifuga dentata. The sequence goes on from VXCM01000263.1 coordinate 5,631, forward strand.
AATGACAGCAAGGTAAAGACTTAGATGCTGTGGTTACAGTGCAAAAAGTTCCTGATTTCAATATTTGCTGAGGTATGAATATGAGTGTCATGAATGTCTATAGGCAATGAGAAAAAAATGCACAATCAGCCAGTGCATATGATTCTGCTGCAGTCATATCACACAAACATAATGTATTGTTACTCAGATGAAATGGGCTGGGTTATTTTTCCCATTTCATCTGAATAATAATTCATTATGTTTGCCTGACATGAGTTTGAACCACAATCATGTGCACTCACTGATTGTGCAGTATTTTCACTTGCTGTCAGGCAAGATTGGAGATACTCATACTGATGTACCTTAACATTATGTACAGTTCATAATCAAACATCTTTAATACACATTAAATGATGTGCTAATAAATATTGCCTTGTGTGAGTCATTTTAACTGTATTCCTTTGCTTTTAAAGATTTCTGTCCAGTACTATGGAGAGGATAAAAAAGTCTTGGGGAAAGCAATCCTGCACATGACTGCTATTGGTATGATATAATATAATGAAACAAGCCTTTAACAAATGAGAAAAATATTGACATACTATTTAATTACCAATGATTTCTTTTATCTCTCACTTAAAGCTGTTATTTTTTTCCAGCATAATATCATTAGAGCAGTAGTGATGTGTTTAAAAACACACCAGAATCCAAGCATGATTCATACATTAGCTGGAATGATCTATGTTAGCTCAGCTCCCAGTTAAATAGTTGTGACATCCAGTAATTTATGTACAAAGTAGTGGATTTAAATGTAATGTAAAGATGCACACAAACAGCCCATTTAAAATAAGAGCTTTACTGTTATATAATTTGCCTCCTGGGATTGTCAAGTTCTGCAAAAGAACTTTGTTGTCTAAAAAATATGTCTGCCACACAGAGATCTCTCTGGATGTGGATGCTGACAGAGATGGCCGTGTGGAGAAGAACAACCCTAACAAGGTGAGCTCAAGTGTTTAAAGCAGCCAGGGAAGATCTGTCATCTTGGAAACATTCTCTCCATACATGCCTGAACAGGTTGTAAGAAGAGTCAACCCACATTTTATCCCACTGTCTTAAACTATGTTACATTCCCATTTTGATTTTACTCCTTTAGTTTCTACTTTCTTCCAACTCATTTCCTTTTTTTCTCCTCCCTATACTCCTGAAGTTGTTTGATCAATCATTTTCATCAGCTTTTAATTTTTCAGTGAAATGTGAATCATATAAAAGGGCTCATACTTTAAAGGATCATACCGATGATCATGCATGTTGGAGCCCAAGATATACAACCTATACACACATTACTGACAAACATTTCCCAAAATTTACTACTTTAGCTGTAAATGTTTGAATTTTTTTCTTCCAGTCAGCCATTGCTTTCAGTTCATTCCAGTACACTATTAAAATCAACTTGTAGAGACTTGAAACATGCTTGACATACATAATCCATCACAGAATACAACATGTCCATTAGGCTGATTTTTTTTTTTTTTTTTTTTGTCGAAGTTACTTTATTTAACTGGTCCAATACAGAGCTGCACATAAGACAATGTATGTCTTTGCCAGGAAATATAGTCCCAGCACAAAATGGGTTTTACTGAGAAATTAAAATGACATGACTTCCACAGTCGTACATAAGTATTAGAAGATGAAACATTGAATTTTACGGTGGGTGTATCACCTGAACATTTGATTTTGAAAGACTAGGGTATTTGAAAAAACTAACTTATCGTTTTATGGTTGGGAAATTGGTTGTCAGTAACGTGATGTGTATGCAGGAGTATTTATTGAGCTTGAACATGTACACGATCGCTGGTATGGTCCTTTAAGATAAAACCTTTATCATGATATCTGGTTTGTCGAACACTTATTAGGGATCTTGGAAATGGGGTCCTGATGGGCATGGGGCCATCCTGTTGGTCAACTGTGACTCAGAGTGCACATTTTTCAAACAACTGGACAGCAAGCAGGACTCTGTCACCAGAGTTTCAGGTAAAAGAGTAAGAAGGAACAATAAAATTCAGTTCATTTAGGAATTTTGTTTTTCACATTTCTGCTCCATTATAACAGTTGTCAGCACTGAAAGGCAGCATTGAAAGGCAGTAGATTAAAGCAGTGATACACTTTGATTAAACTTTATGTGAGTCTGGAGGGTGTAAGATAAGGTTGTTTTGCAGAAATGACAAAATAATATTTGACAGTTGAACAGTTGTCATTCATACATCAGTTTGCAATACCACAGCTGGTGTTTTATCATGAGATAAAAAAATATATATATACTGTATATCCATGTCATTTCTACAACATGTACATGTTTTTATATACAAGAAAAAAAAACTTCACTGGACCATACAGGTTACTATGATTTAACATCAGGCTTTAACTTTAGTAACACAGCTGTTTGTGGCTCTGCAGACCTGACGGACATGTCTCTCATGTGTCTGAGGACCAAAGGCCCTGCCAAGCTGCCAGCAGGATACAAGCTCAGCATGCACATTTCTCAAGGGGATGCAGAGCGCATCAGAGTCTTCAGGTCCAGGTCATCTGCAGTCCCATCCGTTGTTTGTGAGTAAACACAGCATCTATTTTGGGGGCTCCTTTGTCTGCTTTATACGACGGCGTATTAGGGCCATATGAAGGAAAAAAAAAAAACGAGGGGGCATTATTCTGAGTTTTTAAACACACAAATTTGCCAGTTTAAAAACTCGAAAAAAAAAGTCCATATGCAGTCCTTATGCCATATGTTTTAAAAGTCTATATGTGTATGATAATTAGATGATTTTGCACTAAAAGCACAATTTTCTTTATTGCTAAATCCAATGGAAACGTATAATTTAATAAGGTCATGTAGGCTACTGAAGACATAGTTACAACATATCTTGCCAGTTTTAAAAGTCAGTATGCTTATGATAATGCATGATATTGCGTTAAAGCACAAGTATTTCCTCACTGCTAAATCCGATGAAAAAGCATTATTTAGTCAGGTAACGTGCAGGCATAGTCACAAGTGAGACTGTTAATTCCGATTTCCTATTTCTCCTTATTTTTCTGAGTTTTAAAAACTCCAAATTTAATAAGGTATTCCCCCTATTATTTTTTTGAGTTTAGAAAGTGGCAAATTTGCTAGTTTAAAAACACGCAAATTTGTGTGTTTATAAACTAGCAAATTTGCATGGTTTTAAACTCAAAAAAAAAATTGGGGGAATCACTGCCTTACGTTGTGACTAGCCTATATGTCTGCAGTAATGATCTTAATTACTATAAATTATACCTTATTAAATTTAGAGTTTTTAAAACTTAGAAAAGTAAGGAGAAACAGGGAATCAGAATTAACAGTCTCACCTTGTGACTATGTCTGCATATTAGCCTACCTTATTAAATTATACTTTTCCATTGGATTTAACAGTAAAGAAATACTTGTGCTTTTAACGCAATATCATACATTATCATAAGCATACTGCCTTTTAAAACTAGCAAATTACTTTGTGACTGTGTCTGCAGTATATGACCTTATTAAATTATACGTTTCCATTGAATTTAGCAATGAAAGAAAATTGTGCTTTTAGCACAAAATCATTTAATTATCATATGCATACGGACTTTTAAAACGTACAGCACATGGACACCATACAGACTTTTTTTTGAGTTTTTAAACTGGCAAATTTGCATGTTTTTAAATGCACAAATTTGCGTGTTTAAAAACACAAAATAATGCCCCTCATTTTTTTTTTTTTTTCTTTTGCCTTCGTAGCTTTAAGACTGTAATAGCAGACAAGGTCTGTTCATCTGTAATGTGTAAACCAGTTGTTTTTTTTTTTTTAATGTGTCTCAAAATTTGACCCTTATATCCACTGTATGTTGTTATTCCTTCCTCAGCCAACATTCTCAGTCATTTTGTGGAGGACTACCCATTAGTGCTAAGCCAAGAGGTTCTTTCCCAGGAAGTGCCTTACCTTGGAGGCATTGCAGAAATGGACTTCCATGTGGAGGGCCTCAGGTTTGCTGACAAAGATTTTGATGGGCTCGTCACTATCAACCTCAGTCTGTTGGAGCCAGCCGCTTCTGTAAGTCCTGCCACATGGAAAACACAGTTTTATGCATATTTAGTTTATCTTTTTTTAACTTTTATTGCAAGAACACAAGAATAGTTGTAAGTCTTGACTAAAGTCCCACATTTTCCACTTTATTTTTGTGTAGATACACAGCCTCTGATTGTGTTGTATACATACAACCAACAAGAAGGAAAAAGACACAAAAAAAAAGACAAAAAAAGGGAAAAGCTGAAGAGTTCATTCATCTTCACTACTCATATCATCAGTTTAAGTGAATTTAAAATCCATTTTAGATACAAACATATATGCCTTCACTCATGAGTGAAATTTAAAACATTGCACTCACCTCTTAAAAATGTAATCTCGCTATAAACCAAAAATTGTCTTCACACAGCCCTTGCATAATTTTGCCAAGTATAATATAACTGAATTCCATCTTTCTGAGTCCATCTTTAGTTGTAGAGTTGCAGTAATATTTTCCATACAGTTCACTTTGTTTAGTCTCCATGTCTATGTCCTTTGTGCTACAGGTGGTAGATGCGGTTTAAGCCAATTACCATAATCATTATTTTATGGGCTCTCAACATATTAGTTCATCCGCTTTTTTTTTTTTTTTTTTTTGTCCTTCACTTTTTTTTATTTTATGTATCATGTGAATTTAAGTGATGAAACGCGAAGTCATAAAAACAGAAATGAAACATGGCATCACTCAGCAGCTTCTCTGTTGTTTTTACAGGGTTGTCCTGAAACACCCGTTTTCACAGACAAAGTAGTGTTCAAAGTGTCACCATGGATCATGACACCAAACACCCTGAACCCTGTGGAGGTGTTTGTCTGCAGGTAAGGACAGACTGATGAGGAATATGATGATGATGATGATGATGATGATGATGATGATGATGATGATGCATGTATCAAGTACCATTTCTGCAACACCAATTTGGTGTTGCAGAAATAAAAAGACAGATGAATTTGAAATCTGTAATCCCAAGAAGATTGCTTAACTTTGCTTGATAATATAATTTTTCTGCATGTACTTCTTCAGCACTAATGATAACTACCAGTTCCTCAAAGAAATGAAGATGCTTGTTCACAGCTGTGGGCACAAGCTGAGGGTGTGCTACAAGTACATGAACAGAGGAGATCGCTGGATACAGGTACAGAGAATGTCTTAATGTGCAATGCTTTCATGTAGTTTTCCAATTTTCAAAATGGCATATGTGTTTGCAAACATAGACTTAATGTTTGTTCTTCATTGATATATTTGAAAGACTACAGTCTATCCTAAAAAGCCCTTTTCCCAGGTTCTTTGTTTTGTTTTTTTCCCCTTCCTTCAAATGAGGTTTTCTCAGGAGTTTTGTGTGTGTTTTCATTGAAGTTCTAAGGTTTGGATGTTAAAATGAATGTTTGTGTGTGTGAAGCCCTTTGAGACTGTAGTCACGATTTTAAGTTCAACTAATTTTAATATCTTGACTGTCAGTCAGGGAACCATATCATACTTTATAATTCATATCCGTTTATGTCATATTAGATAAGAACATACAAGGCAAAAATATGTAAATTGCTGATTTCTGCAGAATGTGAGAAGCTCTTGATGCCGCTATTCAAGAAAAAAAAAAGAGCAATGAGAAGGAAAAAAAATGCCAGGAAGGTATAATTTAGAACAGTAATATAAATCATATTTGTGGCTGTTGATAATTCCAGGATGAGATTGAGTTTGGTTATATCGACTCACCTCACCACCGCTATCCTGTTGTTCTGGATTCCCCTCGAGATGGACACCTTCAGGACTTCCCATTTGAAGAGTTGCTGGTGAGAGACACTCAAATTTCTTCTCAATCAAATGTTTAGAGCTGTAAAATGCATTCAGAAATAGAAAAGCAGTGAGAGCAGGAGCTGTGTCTTGTCTTGTCCAACTTAATGTCCTCAGGGCCCTGACTTTGGCTATGTAACAAGGACGCCATATAATGAGAAGGTGACCAGCTTGGACTCATTTGGTAATTTGGAGGTTAGTCCTCCTGTCACGGTGAACGGGAAAAAATACCCTTTGGGCAGAATCATCATTGGAGTGGCCTTCCCCACGTGAGTGTGTCACATATCAAGCTTTTATTAAAAGCTTTCAAATACATTTCAACAATTTTTCCTGACTGACATTAATTTGGATGGAACGTTTCTCTGTCAGAAACAGAAAAATAACTGGCGATTATTCAGCTTCGTCTTGACAGGCAGCACAGTAAACATAACATGTCACAGAATATATATAAAAGTACTTACTTTCTTTCTCCTGAAAGGACAATTCAAGGACGCAACATGACCAAAGTAGTTCAAGACTTCTTGTATGCCCAGAAGGTTCAGGAGCCCATCGCCCTGTACTCTGACTGGCTCATTGTTGGCCACGTAGATGAATTCATGACTTTTGTTCCTGCACCTGACAGAAAGGTAATATTTTTTCTTAAATATAAAACACCCAAGTGCTAATACCTAAGGAATAATGAGGAGATAGGAAGGCTTTAGCTGTCTAAATGATATTAGCATGCTGATTATATGCAACAGGTTTTCCCGATGTACATAATGTGTTTGCAGCTCTCAGGATGTGGGACAGCTGATGTTATTTGTCTCTTTCCTGTCTTTGCACAGGGATTCCGGCTGCTGCTGGCCAGCCCAGAGGCAGGCTACAAACTATTCAGAGGCTTACAGAACAATGGCCACGGCCAAGCCAAAATGTTTGAGGGTAGGTCTTTTTTATGCCTTTCACCATCACAATCAACAAAATCTGTAATGTGAAAATCCTTCACTGAACTCTCACTCTTTCACACACCCAATTCCAAAAAGGTCTGGAAATAAAAGAGTACATCACAGTGGATGAGATACTTGCAGATAAAAAGCTCCAAGATGAGAATAACTATGTACAGGTGAGCGGGATTGTAAAGTTGGTTTATCAAAGGACGTTCTGGTCTCAAACCCGATAAGGGCTGACTGAGGCCTTTCTGTGTAGTTTTTGCATTTTCTACCTACTGTATGTTCACTTGGGTTTACAGGGTTTTCGGGTTTTATTCCACCCCAAAAACACATGCATGAGAACAGTATTCCTGCCATTGCCTTTGACGAAGGCGCTGGCATCAGGTTGGGTCTTATGCATGCAGAGGCTGCCCTCTGCTAGTTAGTAGGAGTCAAATGCAGAGGAGAAAATGTATGGAGTCATTCCTATGTTCCCCAGCTCTATATAGCACAACAGAGCACATAATGAGTTCGGGTTAGGGTAAATGTGTGTAGGGTTAACACACATTTAATCTGTGCTAACGGGATAATGAACTGAGGAACATAGGACCCTGGGAACATACAGTAGATACGCTCCCCAATGTTCCAGTGGGACTAATGAAGTATAACTTAACCTTACGAAAAATGTTGATTTATAAGTTCAGGCTGTGTGGTATTTAATGAGTAGAGGTAAATTGAAAAATTCTGAAGAGTTAAGAAAAATTCAAGCCCAAAAGGGAGATGAAAGATAAAATATAATGTTTCGAAACTCAAACCAGAAACTGCACCAACCAAAACGGCATGGAATTACAATGTAGCAATTTGAACATTGGTGCTAAATACTCCTTAATAAAATTCTTACACATATTATCAGGATAAAGTCAATTATGGACTCAGGTCACTGAATTTAATGAGCGAAAATTAGTTTGAAATGCAGTATGAGTGATTTATAATGCCTGTTTTACTGGTTCCTCTTCCTCAGAAATGCATTGACTGGAACAGGGATGTCCTGAAGCAAGAGCTGGGCTTGGATGAAGAGGATATTATTGACCTGCCAATCCTATTCAAGTTGGAGAAGGACCACAGAGCAGTGGCCTACTACCCTGATATGGTGCGTTTATCAGTTTAGCTGAACTGTTCAGTCGTATTGTAGTTTTTTGTTGTTGTTGTTGTTTTTCAGTAAATTATAGTCGAATGAAATACAGGTATGCTATCAGAAAGAGATGATTTTTTTTAATTTTACATCCTTATGCCATTTCTGTGCCACCCTTTCCCAGGTGAACATGATTGTATTAGGGAAAAACCTTGGCGTTCCAAAACCCTTTGGTCCAAAGGTGAATGGACGCTGTGCTCTGGAGACTGAGATGTGCGCTCTCATGGAGGGCCTCGGCCTTTCCTGCAGTTTCATCAACGACTTTGCTTCCTACCATGAGCTGCTGGGAGAAGTGCACTGCGGCTCCAATGTCTTCAGGGAATCATTTGACTTCAAGTGGTGGAACCTGGAGATGTGAAATGCTATAATGAATGATAAATGAAGATGGGTCAAGCAGGGAGATAGATTTGTTTTCAAGTCACTACATATGTTTGTTTTGGAAAACAATAGCAACTTGAATTTATCAATGTGTTTTAAAGTGGGATCAGGACTGCAAAGGTATCTGTCGAAGCAATATCACTGCTTTCTTCTAAAATAATTTGCATGCTTTTAAATTTCTCATGAATCATCTTGGAATAGAAGTGCTGTTCTTTTCAAACAAGATATTTCATTTCACAGCATTTTGATGTACTATACACACCTTTATCTTTATTAAACTTTTTTTTTTTTTTGCTTTACTTACAAAAAAGATGAAAACAATATTTACAAACTAATCTTTTGGATATGGGTTTAAGCACTGACAGGAACAGAAATACAATCATCTGAATCAAGTACATAGAAGAATGACTCCCAATCTGTTGTTTGGATTGGCAAACAGTGTTCAACAGTGCACTACTTAGTGATGTGTAGTGATAATATAGAGACACAAGATGGTGCAATTGTTCTATGCAAGCCTTTCAAGAATCCAGTGGAAAATGTTGAAATTTAAACTTGTGAGAATATTAAGTCTTTTAACTTGTTTTGCGTGATATTTAGCTGCAGACAACATTTGGTCCAGTGTGTTAAAACCTTTTATATTTTCACATACTGTAAGTGCTGCATGTCTGCATGTCACTAAAAAAAAATCCACTTCAGGCAATAAATCTCATCTATCCTTCAGTCATATTTGAAATGAAATTAATAAAAGCAATTTTACTTTTTGTCGTATTGCAAAATATAGACAGAAAAAGCTGCACTGCTAAGGGAAGGTAAGCCGTTTCTCAAGAGACTGAAGTTCACTGTGGTCAGTGTTCGACACGGTATCACCATTCATTAAGAGCAGATCATCTTCTTCTTTTCCTTTCGGCTTTCCCTTCAGAGGTCACCACAGTGAATCATCTGCCTCCATCTAACCCTATCCTCTGCCTCCTCTTCTCTCACACCAACTAACTTCATGTCCTCTTTCACTACATCCATAAATCTCCTCTTTGGTCTTCCTCTAGGCCTCCTGCCTGGCAGTTCCAACCTCAGCATCCTTCTACCGATATGTTCACTATCCCTCCTCTGTACATGTCCAAACCATCTCAGTCTGGCCTCTCTGACTTTATCTCCAAAACATCTAACATGCGCTGTCCCTCTGATGTACTCGTTCCTGATCCTATCCATCCTCGTCACTCCCAAAGAGAACCTCAGCATTTTAGTCTCTGCTACCTCTAGCTCTGCCTCCTGTCTTTTCCTCAGTGCCACTGTCTCTAAGCCATACAACATCGCTGGTCTCACCACCGTTTTGTACACCTTTCCTTTCATTCTTGCCGAGACTCTTTTGTCACACATCACACCTGACACTTTTCTCCACCCATTCCAACCTGCTTGCACATGTTTCTTCACCTCTTTTCCACACTCTCCATTGCTCTGGACTGTGGACCCTAAGTAATTCATTAAGAGCAGATATATGTAAATAAATATAGTTTACATTCAAGCAGCTTAAGCAAAACAATCATAAAGGCAACTTCAAAACCTATCACAGTGTCATTTGTATACAGAAACAAACTGGGCTTTTTCAAAAGGTCATCAGCATTTCGGAATAACACTAAAAATGTAGTGCTCATGTACACAGTATATATAACCCTTGAAAAATAAACCAAGAAATTTTGACATTTGGCTCTATCAGCAATATGGACTGCATCTGGAGATGTTGGCTGGTTCTCAAAACACAAATCACAGGGACAGCACTTCTATGTCAAGCATGGCACAGTGTACAGAGAAGAGGATTTTGGCAAGCAGATAACATGCACAGTACTGTTGTATACACACCCATACACATACAAATTAACGAATGGTTGGTGATGAAGATTATTTGCAAATAAACTGCTGGATTTTGACAAATGCATCAGGATGCATGTTGCTGGCTGGGGCTCTACACTATTTAAACATTTTTGTTTTCTATTTAATGATATACAATCAACTGAGGCTAAAGGGATTTACATTTAATATCAGATTTACTGTGGTACAATTAAGTTCTAAATTTAATAATGGTACACACTTTCTGCAAAATGCCTTTATATTTCTCCCACCTACAAGGGAGGAGACTGATGTTGTCAGCCATCAACAGCATCATAATATCAAAAACGTGACATATGCAAGAAAGTTATCATAAAGATGACAAACCTCCACCAGAATATGCAGAAGAAGAAGAAGAAATCCTCAAAACACAAATCATAGCTTGACAGACACCCACACATACTTGGTATATAAAATCAAACAATGTACAATAGTAAAGCAGACATGAGGTTGACATTAAAAAAAAAAATCATTTGTCCTCTCTACACACCCACTGTACCAGCAGCTAAAACAAACACTGTTCGTTTGAACACTCCCAGTTTTCCCACCATTCTTTCTGTCACAAAATTAAACCGTTCAAATCCTGTTCCAAAGAAAACGCACAACAGTAGAAGCCATTAGAAACCACAGGACCCAACTGAGACTTCAGCATTTACTGGTTCAAGCACGAGTTGAACCAACATGCTAAGCCAGCTGGGAGATGACAGGATGTGGTGATCTTGTGTGGGTGTGTCTGCTTTTCCTTTCCTTTGCCTTGGAAATTCAGAGTTTTCCACATGGAGCTGGAATGAAAGCAATAGGGCCATACAAGTCCATGGAGATAGGTGTGTGTCAAAAGAGGAGGCAGATCCATGTCAAACATACAAAGGGATATCTGTCGGTCTCTTCATCTGCTCCTCCTTGGCATCTGTGGCCCTTACCTTGTCTCTTGCAAGGGATACAAGCAATGCCTCTTATGGGAATGCTGAGGTGGGGGAGAGGGAATGGGGGAGATAAATTAACATAAAGGCAAAGCAGGTCAACAAGTTCCAAGCTGAGAAGACAGAACAGTTGAAAAATGAAGCAAAAAATATATAAATTTCAACAGTCTTTGAGTAGCCCCACGACTTTATAGCAGATGGTACAAACTCACGTGGCTAACCTGAAAATGGACATGCACGTCGTGATCAGTATAGCGAAGTTAACAGTTCTGCACATAAAAAGGAGAGAGAATGACTGTTAATATTAACATACAACAACATCAGAGCATCAACAACGTGTATGACATATTTTAAAATAAAGTACATTTCTAGTGCTATCACAGAATGCAAGCAGAAGTTGAGTTGACTGGACTGGAAAAACTATCCTGAAAATGTTCTGCTGTTCATCCAAAAGGCTTCTTCAGTTCTAACTGTAGCGGGAAGGGGTAGAGGCATTTATCCTACCTGTGTAAAAATACTTCATAATGGAGCTTTAAGTGCAGTGCTTTAAGCAGGATAGCAATATTACAGTCTTCCTGTGATAACCCATGATGACTCAGCCTGTTTGCTAGGTGAAACTAATGACATTTTTCTGTTACAACCACAACGTTCATGTATGTTCCTCCTCTATATGTGGAGTGAAACCGCCAGTGTCATCTAATGATCTACACCGAGCAGCTTGACTCACCGATGATGATTTGTGCTCCTGTGGGAGACGCTCTGTCTTGGGCCGACTGTCTGGTCCTTTTGGCTCTGATCCCTTCCCTGTATCAGGGTGCTGCTGAAGACGAGAAGGTGCTGAAAGGTAGAAGACAGATGCATGGCTGTCATGGCTAATGCACTAAAACATCATACAGTACATTAGCTATTTTAGCCAGAGAACAGATCTTCCAGTAAGCAAAAAATTAATGTCTCAGAACCAATCATTAAAATCATTCAGAATAAATGTCAAGCTGTACACTTTAAGCATATTAAATTACTGAGAAAGCTATTTCTGGTAGCAATGAGCTCTACTACAGCCAACAAGTTAACTTCCTTATAGGTTACTTTGATATTGTATACTCGAGTATAAACTGAGTTTTTATTACCAAATTTCACAAAGCAAATCGGAGGGTCGGCTTATACACGAGAAATTAAAATTTGATCCCAGAGAAGGAAATTTCCAGGGGGGTGGAAATACTATCCATTACCCATGGAAAATAGTTTAAATCATACCTTAGAATGAGATATTTCCTGACTAAACATCTTATCCAGCACATTTTGTGGCGCCCAGTATAAGAGCTGTTGTGATTGGTGAAAGTCAAAAGAATGGGCCAGTTAGACATGACCTAATAAAAAGTGCTGTTTCATACCAGTTTGGTAGTCTCGTTCAACATGTTGTGCTTTATTAGCAAGAAGCTTGCGATAAGATACGACACAGAATGGAAACTACACAGACTCAGAAGAGGAAAAGAGCATCATATGAGGCTGGTTTCAAGACACATTACACAGAGCAGGATTGGAATGCACTGTTTGGCGATTCAGACAAGGAAGAGCTAGAGTCCGTAAAAGTTAATGTCAGCTAATGTCAGTTATGGCAAGCAGCTGTTTACCAGTACCGGTACGTGAATTATTTTCAGAAAATCACGGGAATACTATGACAATACCCAGAAAAACAGGTAATTTTCTAAACAAATAAATTGATGGAAAAACATCAGGGGGTTGGCTTATACTCGAGTTATCCAGGATACTCTAACTCTAATATCGTCCCCATCTAGATTTCCCTAGATGCCCTTAAAATGTGAAACTGAGACCTTTTGGTAACTTACCTGCTTCTCACACCTTCAGGCTAACAGTGCTCCAGTAATACGAGACCCTAAACTCACCCCCAGAGCTTCCCTGGCTGGTACTGCACACACTGTCCTCCACCCAGGAGCTGTGCACAAATGAGTCTCTCTTCAGCGATGTAACAGTAGAAGATACACTTTCCTGAAGGAGGTGTAGAAGAAGTCACAAATACTTTAATTTTTTACCTACGTTGTATAATAAGGACAAGCTATTTGCTATCAGACAATGTAATCATGAGTAAGCATCATTTGGTTTTATTTCATTGTTTACTTAGATGGAAAATGGTGCAAATGACAAACGCATTTTAAAATAATATGTCATACTATGTTCTACATTTTGACACCTGTCTTATGAGTTGTGGTGTTAATCCATCAAACCTTTAAAATTTCATTTTCTATGTTTCTCATATTTTGGTCTCTCTAAACATAACTAAACAGATGATTTTCTCCACAGTAAATGTCAGGAAATCACATGAAAAACCCACCAGCCCAGTTTCAAATTCCTCATGCTCATTCTCCTCCACAACACTGGCAAAGCTGCTGGCATTAGAGGAGGAGCGGGAAAGGTCCTGAGCCTCGGGGATAGATGGCGCCCTGCAACACATAGCCAAACTACACACCTGGGTCACTTTGACCTCACATTTGTCATTTTAATCACCCACTTCCTCTCATAGCAGATTCTGCCAAACTTTTGTATTTGTGCCATGTACCACATAATATTTACAGCAGTTTTTCACTCAATTCAATTTCATAGTCAGGGGAATAACAATTCTAATTCCAAATCAAATGTCCAAATTAACTGTTTTCCATCTTCTGTCTAAACTAAGGATCCTGTCAGTACAGAATGAAAGCAGATAGGGAAGGATACACAATGCGATTTGAGAGAGTTTTGAGCTAGTTTGTGAGTTATGTTGTTGGATCACTTGACCTGGAACAGGAACAAAAAACAAATGCTGCTGATGTAAAAGGATCATGGGATAGTAGTAGTTTCTTGCACTGAAAAGGCCATGAAGGATAAAAACTAGAATGGAAGCTAAGGTCTACCTCATAAGTAAAGACAGCAGTGAAATAGTAATTAGAATCATTTTAAATAACAGTCACCTGTTCTTTGCAGTAAGAACCTCTGGAGAACTGTGATTAGAGGAGTTCTCTGATTTGTTTTCCTGCCACAGGTAGCTGCTATCTGGGGTTCTCTGGGTGCTCGATGACACCTCCTGGCTTCAAGACAAGGATCAAAGTTAAGGAATCAAAATAGAGTCATTAACAAATGATGGTGCTTTCATTTAGTAATTTAGAGAAGCTCTTTAAAAACATGTTCAAATCATCTGTAGAAGGGCTTTAACAATTGACTTAAACTGTCACAAACCAGCAATTTTGATTTTTTTTTTTTCCTCATTAGTGACACACTGGGCTGCATCACAATTATTACATAAACAGAAAAATGAAGCCTGACATTATGAGTCAATTAGCACTCAAGCATGATCCCTGAGGCCTTTTATGAAGCTCCTGTTAAGGTTTAATGAAGATGTAAAATATGTATTTCATGTAAAAACCTGACAATATCTTTGTATTCAATCAAAGCACAACAAATAAATTATAATCCACTTAGATATAGCATTCTATCTTGTAATAACTGAATTCCTTGTGTCCATCTGTTGCAACACTATTCTCTCTGCACCACCCACTGCCTGCTAATCAGCTCTGCTCTGTCCTCTCACCTCCTCTCTTGGACCTCCTGGATGTTCTCGATGCCAATGGCACTGCTGCGACGGGAGTTGAAGGGCCCAGACTTTTTTCTAGTTGGGCTTTTCCCAGGAATGATCAGTGACTGACAGTGGGTAGGGAGAAGAAAGTCAAACACTTCATTATGGGGATAATATAAAGCTGTCATAGCACTGCATGAATCAAAAACCATGACAAAGCGGCTACTGGAAGTGAAAAGAGACTAAAAATGTAGTGTGAGTGAGTTATGAACTGACAGCAGATAAATCCTGAGATTAAGTAATTCCACATTTGGCAGCACATTTTACAAATCCATGCTACACTGGGCTTCACATGCAAGAATTGATTGTTAATGCATTTCAGATTGATTTTTTTTTTTTCAGATTGATCTTATTCTCAATCTCTGATGAAGACAAGTTTTATTTATTTTTTGCACTTTATTAAAGGATTTTCCATTATTGAACCACAGTAATGCAATCTGCTTCCCTTGTAAAGTCTGATTATCACTTTAAAGGACCATACTTGTGATTCTGCATGTTTGAGCCAAATAAATACTATTCTCATACACGTTATATTACTGCCCAACATTTATCAGAACATATTACTGGAGCAGTAAATTTTCAAAAAAGTTTTTCCTACCTTATAGTCAGCCACTGATTTGAGTTAATTCCAGTATGTTATAAAAATTAACTTGTAGAGACTTGAAACATACTCAATGCACTCGAGGCAGGGTAATCGAAGTGAACCACATATTATTTTTGTCGAAGTTATTTAATTTAACCAAACCAACAGATAAGAAAATGTATCTCTAACAGTGAATATAGTCCCAGGAGATGATGGCTTTTACTGGAGAAATTAAAATGGCCATGCCATCCACATTCAGATGTACATGTTAGAAGGTGAAACACTGTATTTTAAGGTGAGTGTATCACCTGAACTTTTGATTTTGAAATACTAGCCCAAGAATTAAAATTACAAAAAAAGAATAATAAAGGCATTGTTCTTGCATGAGGCCCACTGATTTGCAGTGGAATGAAAAACATGACGCAATAAAATTCCACAACAATTTTGTACAATGAAATCATCTACACATTACACAGCAGTAATCATTTACACTTCACCGTGTTTCATTCTATCTTTGTTATAATATGTGAATGTAAAATGTTTTAGCTACTGAATGAAGTAAAATAAATCATCATTGAAACTGAACCTAAACAAACATAATTGTACCTATATACCTAATAACCTCTTACAGCAATGGGAACTCAAACACCATCAACGGGCACATTTGAAACTAAAAAGAGGGCACCACTAACTATACATGTACATAGTGAAGAGACAAGCAGGAAAGAAGAAGGGAGAATTATAAATGAACCTCTTCTATTGTTCCTATCCCTATGGCACTGCCTCGGCGTCCATATTTACTGGGACTTTTCCCTGGGACAAGCAATGACTGAGCCATACAAGACAGCACAGGGAAAGCAGAGAGAGAGAGAGAGAGAGAGAGAGAGAGAGAGTAGATGACAGAATGAAAGAGTAAGAGAGGAAGGGAAAGAAAAAAAACATCGTAAGATCTCATGCACACAGAATTTAAACAGCAAGGAGCAAAAGACTTTGAAAAAGGGTCTCAGCAAGATTTCATAGAGAGGACACATTGAGGACACAGTGAGAAGAAGCAGGCCTAACATGGGGGGAGGGATACAGCAGGAGATAGAGGGTCACGGAGGGAGCAGGCATGTTAGTTTCTGCCCTGAGAGATACAAGGTTGTGCATTCAGACGGAGAAAAAGGAAAAAGCATTCTGGCCACAATACAAAATGTTACTTGTGCTCACTTTTAAAAATGGAATTAACTTAAATGCTCTGACTTCAAAAGAGCTGACTCCACCTCTAAAAGAGACAGCATAGTATGCTGCTCATGTTTTATTTATGCCTATGCCATGCATATTCTTCAGCCAAACATGCACAAGTTATACAAGGCAGTGAAGAGAAGTTTTATAATTTACACGAGGAAGCAGGCACGACAAAGCTGCAGAAAGGAGGGAGGGAGTCTGGGCAGTCAAATTGCATCTGCGCCGAGTTCACTTCAAGTCTCAGGATATAGACTAGACCGGGGCTCACAAACATCCGAGTCATATTGGTCTGAGACACTTACAGGGAAGAAGTATTACACAGTGGATACACTATTTTAACACAACTATTATAGTAGATTTGCAGCTGTTACACTATTTTATGGTGTTGAATGAATGGAAGGTCGAATGGCTTATGCTGTTAATTAATGAGAGCCATAACTGGAAACACTGTTATAGTACAAAATAAGGATGAATTAAAATATCACAAATGAAAACAAATGGTTTGATGCTAAAAACGACTGATATAATTAAAGTGCTGCAGGTGCTGAAGGTGTGTATGTGTGTGTTTATCCACTGTTGTGTGAACGTACTGCAGCCTGTGTACAGAATGTGTTAGGTGGGTATCATGTGAACCAAAACAGACTACTTACAATCCCTGGGGTTTTGGGGCTCTCTGTGGGATTGTGGGTAAAGCTGCCACTGTGACTAGTAGAGACTGTGTGTGACTTCTTGTTACTGAGGCCCATGGCGTCCATAGACTGGCTTCTGCTGCGGATGACCCGCTACAGAGAGAAATGAGGACATACTGTCAATGGATCCACTTTAATATTATGTGGAAATGCAGCACACTGACTCTACAGTCATATGTCAAAACACTAATAATACCAGATATATATAAGTGAATCTTTCAAATTTGGCTGTTTTGATTGTATAGTACACATAAGAGTAAGTATTTAGCTAGCAAATAGTGTATACAGAGTATATGTTTTAAACAGCAAAAAACGAATCTTAACAAGTCATTTTGTCTATTATTAATAATAATTCTGCCAGTGTATGAAGATTATTTCAACCTCTTTCTACAAATCGACTCGTTTTTAGAATCTGAGAGAAATTAGTCTCAGATTAGAATGTGAAGTATGAAATAAGACAGAATAAGGCAGATCAACACACTAATATCAAGACAACTTTCACTTTTCTATAAAACGTTTTAAACCGCTTATTGGAAACAATCTGAAATAATCTCATTGCACTGGCAGATACTTATTTCAAGAATTTTAGGACAAAGAAAAAATGACTTGACAAGATAAATAATTTTGCAATATACCTATACTATATTTAGTGGTAATCACTAGAATATTTATTGATATTGAGATATATTTCATACAATGTCACAAACTCTAAAAGAAATGTATTGTGACAGAAACACTCATTTTGGCCCAATAACTTTTAAAGTTATATTTAAATATGGGCACAGATGACCAGAATATGGGAACACATGACTTAATCCTGAACTATTGTAATATTTGAATATCTGTAATTATTTTTTAATTAACGCAGCAATTCTCTGAGAACCTAAATGTGTGTATATGCATGTTTGTTCATGCCGGTATGTATGTGTGTGTATGCATGTGTATAACTAATTTTGAACACTTAGGGGCAGTGCAGATCTGTGTGACAGATGCACAAGGAACTAGTAGGTTTTGTGATGGAGGAAGATGAAGGAGCATACACTATCTCCCAAGGTGTCGTTTGTCTATATTGAGTTATTGTGCAATGGTAAGGTGGAGGTGAATGACAGCCAGAGCAAAGGAGACCAAGAGGATTAGAGAAAATGAGAGAAAGAGCAGAACAACAAATATGCACTATGGAGAGAGAGAGAGAGAGAGAGAGAGAGAGAGAGAGAGAGAGAGAGAGACCATATAAAATGAATCTCCAAACATAAGAAAAAGAGGAAGAGCAGGTTTTTAAAGATGACAGTAATCCATACAGAGGTAGTGTGGTAGGCCGCTGAAGACAGAGACAACAAGAGACAGAGACAGACAGAAAGGTGGACATATGCCTGAAGATGCATCGAAACAGAGAAAAGATGGCTGAGAGCTAGTCTGAGAAAATAGCGAGAGAACGGTGCCCATGAGAAGCCATGCAAACTGCATCATCAACTCCCTAATGAGGGGTCATTAAATCGTTCATCAGGCACACACAATCATAGCTCCAACTGCCATGCCTGAGCACCTGGGCTACACTCCACCACCCTAATGGTCATTGATGGAGCACTCTCAGTCAGAGTAAAGTGCCTTTCATACAAAACAGGACATCCTTCAGCCTCAAAGCCATACCATCATATAAAAACAAAATGGGATCAGGAGGAAGATACACTTGCAGCCAAGCATGGAAAGGTGGAATGTAAAAATGCCGCAGGACCAGTCAAATTTTCTACTCATGTGTGAATACCCAGAATCCCAGCCAAGAGACGGGGGGGGGGGGGNGGGGAAGACACAAAAGTTTCCCAGAACGTTTCCCGGAATTAACATTCGCTCTCATACATGTGAGTTTCAGATTACTGGTGCATCATTAAATGAGGGACAGGGTTGTACCTTAAAGGATTCAAAGAAGCCTCCTCCTCCTCCTCCACCTCCATTTTCCAGCTTATCTTCATCTCCACCCAGACCCATCATGGACTGACTGTTGATGTTCAGCTCCTCATACAGAGTCTCCAGCAGGGCCGAACGTGTACGCTCCTGACAACAGCACATAATCAGTTTCTCCAGGTGCTGGTCTTTTAGAAGTGCAAAGAAAATCTATCTGTATCTAGATTATATTTAATCTGTATTTGGATACAAAGTAGAAGTTAATGAGGCACATGAATTAGTTCAACAAGTCCAAATGAAATACAAGCAACATTGATAAAAACAACATGATAGTACCGAATCAAAATGACAAACCTTAGGATTATTTCCTTTGTTGTTTGAGAAGGACGGAGGTTCGTCACAATAAATATAAGCTGCCACTTAAATCACTTAATATGAAGAATATAACCAGTAACAAAATTATCCATCCATCCATTCTCTATGCAGGGGTGGAGCCTGTCCAACATTTATTGGATGAGAGGCAGGGTCACCCTGGAGAGGTTGCCAGTCTATCACACATATCCACACACACATGTAATTTAGAGTTTCCACTTCACCTAATCCACGTCTGTGGATTGCAGGGGGAAACGGACACACCTTGAGGAAACCCACGCGACACAGGGAGAACATGCAACTACTTGTTGCTGCTCATGAAGCAAATGTTGAAAGCAACTTAGATCTGGATCTGGATTTTCATCAGTCTAGCAACATTTCTCATCTGTATTCTGATGGTGGACAGTAAGAGAACATTGTGTGATAGATTTTAGTAATCAAATCAAAAAATAGGGTGGATTATGTTCTCCTTATCCCTTCTTTTCTTCTGCATGCACACATGCGCACACACGTCATTTCTTCACACTCCCATGGTGCAGTTTGCAGTGTAACACTCTTCTCACCTCCAGCTTGGCAAACTTCTCAGCTTTGTAGCAGGCATACTCTGCATTGATGAGCTTCGTGAAGAGGAATTCATGGAACTCAGGACCCTAAGAAAAGTGAACATAGACAAGGAAAGGCATACTGCATGAAGGTTATGACGTCTTCTTTGTGAGGACATCGAAATTGTGTATTTGTGTGACCACTAACCTTTTTGAAGATAGCAGGATCTGGCAGAGTGGGCCCGAAGAAAGGTACATCATCTCGTGCTGTCACAGACACCTGGAGGAGTCAGCAGAAGTCATGTGACCACAAGCTATGAAACACCTATGAATGATCCACTAGGTTTTCTCATATTTCGGTTTTTAGAACAAACCTTATAAGTGACATTGTCTGAACATGCGTTGTCCACTTGCACCACTACGTAGGCATGCAGGAAGTTGGACTGGATCATGTCTGGTACAAATGGCGTGTTCTCCTCCTGGAACACGATGGCTACAATGTCGTTGCCTATGTGCCTCTTCCTCTGCAGCTGGATGGCACAGATAAACAAAGCTAACAACAGCTGAAACATCTCAAATAACCAGTTAGAGTATCATAACCACAGGCTGTCATACAATCACTTACTAACACTGAAAGACTGACTGGAACTAAATGTAGTCCCAGTTCAGAGGTGGAAATTACTTTAAGAGTAAAACTTTTTGAGAGTAAAACTTCTTCTTAATGAGGTACTAGTTTTCTACAAATCATCAGCTGAAATGCTTAATTGTGATGTCATGTAATTCTCCTTGAAAGCTGCTGTAAAAGACTTAATGTATTGAAAAAAACAATTTTCACATAATTTATTACAGAGATTTATAGCAAACTATTAAATGATCAATTGTAATTTATTGTCCTAATCCTTGCACACCAAATGTATTATACATAGGCAATATCTATGTAGTCCAGTGCTTTGGCAGGCTTTTAGCGGGTGTGTA
This sequence comes from Lucifuga dentata, assembly GCA_014773175.1. Classification (NCBI taxonomy): domain Eukaryota; kingdom Metazoa; phylum Chordata; class Actinopteri; order Ophidiiformes; family Bythitidae; genus Lucifuga; species Lucifuga dentata. Next base: position 26,702 of record VXCM01000263.1, read on the forward strand.
AATTTCTGGGTATAGATACCAGTAGGTACTAAAAAGCATTACTGCAGAACGGTAACATTTTTACTTCCAAAAAGCTTAAAGTGGCCAGAAGGACGCTCTTTCTCTGAGGACAGAGTGGCTGCATCTTGATCAAAAATCTATTTTTATGAAGCTTGGTGTTGCCAGGCATTACAAACGCATCCTTCCTTCCTTTCTTTCCTGGAATATGCATCCATGTCTTCATCATATTTTTGCTAGGAGCACTTAATAGATTCCAGTGGGTCTCAATCTCACATAAATATTACAGGAGATATCCTCTCTCCCTTTCAGAAATCAGTTAAAATTAAATACTCTAAGCTCTGCTGGATACCATAAAGTCAAATAATATTCTGTTCAGCCAAGCAAAATATAAAGTCATCAACAATCCATTTCTTTTTTCACATTTTCTTGTTGTGAAGATGCTGTGAACAGAATCCATTCCAAAGCATGGAAATGGATGCAAGAATAACCAAATTTTGCACATGGATACAGTTAGATGATAAACAGAAAAACCCAAATATTTCAGTCCAGAGAGCAAAAATAGACCAAGCTGTCACGTTCGTCCACATACCGACACCTGCTGTGTAACAGCATCTGCTGCTACATCTATCAGCACTCAGGATATTTACCACACCAAAGCCACTTTCCACCTGTTGATATGAAGTTCAGTGTTAACTGCTGCTCCTATAAAACATCTCATAGTTTACCAGTTGTGTGTACATAGAAGAATACTGCAAATATTTATTCTAGGATTTATTGATCATTCCTTTCCAGTTAGCAGTCCAATTACTTTATAGCACCTCACTGTTCAGCCTTTGTATTTGTTCACATGAGAGCAATCAGCCAGCCATCTGCTTCACTTCCTGACAGGTTTTCATTATAGTAGCCATAAATTTCTCACATATATACCATATGGACGCACGCATCACAATTCAATCCTTCATAAAAACATTGTTCTAATTACCCTATAATGGCAAGACGGACTTGGGATTTATTACAGCACTTAGAAGTGATAGGCAAAATAGGATTTGTACTTTCAGAGAAGAGTGACACATGTTCTTATAGAATGTTTGAGAGACCAAATCAAAATGACAGTAAGTATTCCAAACACCCACTTCGCGCTTTGTAACAAAACATTTTTATCATTTTTCTTCAGAGCTATTAATCTATTATTGTAAGAATTAGAGTAAGACAGTAATGAAGGGATCCCACAATACTACTGCATCATCCTTTAGCATATTAGCTGTCAGCTTTAATATTTACTCACAAAGGGATTTCCAAGTCCAGATGGCTAAATAACAGTCATCCCACTTTCTCTGTGCAGATGGAACTGCCAAACTAGAGTTGCCATGGACAGTCAGACACTTAACAATGAGCCCAGCAAGTGTAGAGCCCGAATGAACTGAAAGTCTTGACATCTATTAATGTCTTACTTATATCTGCTCACATTTTATCTCAGTCCTTTGCTCTCTCTCTCTCTCTCTCTCTCTCTCTCTCTCTCTCTCTCTCTCTCTCTCATGAAATAATTCCATATTATTATGGTTTCACCTCACATCATTTTCATTAGCTTCATAGTGAATCATCCAGTGTGGGTGTTGTTTATATTCTGTTTCTCTTCGTGCCTTGGAAATATGGAGCGTCTGTGCAGGGTTACTGTGGAAACTAAAGTCAAACCACTCTCAGAGGCAGCAAAAAGTAGCTGGGGACTAATACAGCTTACTGCAATGAGGAAAGCAAAGAGATGAAAGCCGCAAACTAAGTGGCTGAACCTCAGTGTCAAATGAGAACATTGTAATGCCAGTGTAGTGGAAAACTTTCTAAATTATGACATCTCTCTTGAACCGTGGGATGAGTGAAGAGATTTGGCCTGAGCAAATCTAAATAAAAATAGATTGTGCAACAAGTGGCTCCACTGTAATGCACTTATCGGGGACTGTGTGCGATTAAATTGTACTATAAGAACCAGGTATTAGAAATAAAGCTTTGAGAGCGAAATACCATTTTGGATATTTGTTTTCATTTGTTTTGCATTGACTTCAGTTTCTATTATGCACCTCAGATACAAGACAATTAGAGATTCACATTATGTCTCCTTTGTCAACATTTACAATAGTTGCTGATCCTGCAATTTAACATGAAGGAGGAGGACACCTTTACAAATCAGTAAGTGGACACTGAAAACCAAGGCCTATCATGAGAATTTACTCGGAACGTTAATTTACCTGCTGCGAGTCTCCCTCGGTGTAAGGCAGCTTAGTAGACACATGGAACATAATCTCTTTATTGTGAAAATTTGTGTAGACAGATTCCATCCCAGTCTGCCCATGTGTGACATCCAGCCCACCTCGAAACCTGGAGAATAAAAGTACAAGTGGAGAGGGGAGATGGCAAGGTTAGAGGAGAGGAGAAGCAAGAAAAGCAGAGGTAGGAGGAGATAAGAGAGAGAGAGTGTAGGGAGGGTAAGGAGAGGATTGAGGTGAAAAGAGCAGGGCAAGACAGAAGAGAGACAAACAGGGGTGTTAGGGGTGGACACTGCTTGTGCCTGCTCCATCTATAGTCTCATCCATCACTGTGGGAATGCCAAGAGCATTTCTTCTGCCTACTCAATCATAATGTCAGCGAGACATTGTGAGGTCACTCTAAATGGCAAAAACCAGAGTAAATCTAATACCAAAGACATGAATGCTTTGCTTTGTCAGGAATTTGTTTAAAGCATCTGACAGACATGATGTAGAGAGCTCAAGAAAAGCTTCATCTAAACTGAAAACCAACCCTTTAAAGTCATGGAGTTCAATCTTCTGGCCCAGGAACTCCAAAAACTCCACAAAGGCAGGACTTTCTTCCATGTTCCCAAACAGCTCTTCCTCTGATGTCTGCGAGGAAAAAGCAAAGAAGATTTCCTGGAGGACGGACGCTGATTTCAAAAAGCAAATGCTGGCATCAGTATCTCTGAGGCGCCACTCACCTGGCCAAACTTTTGATAAATTACCCCAAACTTGAAGTTATTGCTGATTACATGCTCATCAAAGGTGACGATGAGCCTCGATGCCTGATGAGGAGAGGACAGGAAGTTTTTAGGCGTAAGAGGTGACATGAAAGACAATGACAATTCAAATATTCACAACATCACAAGTATGATCATTGCTCACCTTTGGATAGAGGACAGGGTAAAACCGATCCACATTTACTTCTTCACAAATAAGCTAAAAGTAAAAAAAAAACAAAAACAAAAACGTGCATTCAGCTTTTCTTAGTTTTGATGAGATGCTGGAAACTTGCTGACATTCTTTCATAAGCTGGCAAATTGCCTACCTTTGCCATCTGAACCACATTGGGGAACTCAGTCAGGCAGGAGATGGGAATCACATCATGATAGGTTTTAAACTTCGTGCTGGAAGGTAAAATTATATGAAAAGTCCAAATGTGCACTTTTCTACTTCTACAGCAAAGCAAATCTCCAAATGCACAAATGGCAGTTGTATTTCTGTCTTTCTTTCTTTATGAAAATTAGCATTCATGCAAATTCAGAGAAAACCTGGAACTGCACATAAAGCTAATTACACTGCTAATTTGCTAACTACAGCCCACAAGTAAGACATTCACAGCATCATTTAAATCTGTTATTTGTGGATGATTTTATGCATATAGTGTCATTTGTGGACACAGAAGACCACAGTGGAAACAAACTCCAAACTCTGGCAATGTTACTAACACACTGAAGTGTTCATATCATCCTCTGTTGTCTGCAGAGAATTATAAGTATGTTTGCAATTTCAAAATATTTTCTCATTTTTATCATATCATTCAAGTCTTACTGACCCTTTAAATATAGATTATGAGTGACTACAGCTTCAAGTGAAAACTGCTTTGGACTGAGTGACTGTAAAACTCCAAACAGTCTAAAGCTCCATTAACAGAGGCAATGCAGCTATTAAAATCTCTCAGGCGCTAAAATTAATTCACAGGTTATATGGTGCATTGAGTTTTTCCTCCCTCTCTTGCCGCCTCTTCTGTCATCAGCAGAAAGTGGGTGGAAGGCATTATGCTGTTTTATTTTTTTATTTTATTTTTGGTTCTGTAGGGAGGTTCAAACGAGTAATTACAGTATATCCTGACATGCACACATGAAACAAAAATTGTCCCTGGTTGGAATTGGAAAACCATAAAAACTACTTATGATTTTGCTAAGCACTTAGGAGATAAACATTTTCCTCATGAAGGCAAATGAAACAGCAGCATCATCAACGAGATATGAGGGAAAATGTGAGGCCACATGATGAATCTTGTCGTCCTTTATCAGTTTCTTTTTTCTAGTTGCCATTTTTCTAGCTGTCACTGTTGCTGTGCTGCGATGTGATGAAGACTGACATTACTGTTACTGCCTCCATGATTACAGAAGGTACTGCAATCTTGAAAATGTGCAGAATTTACTCTAGAGGATGCGCACAGCCAATGCTTCAAATGAACATAGGACATATGCAGCAGCCATGAGGCATAAACGTAAGCATTGTTAATCTCAAGCATAATCCTGAACTTTCCCTTAGTAACCACAACCACTGAAAGCCTAATCTTACCTTCCTTATCTCTTAACTTTCACCTAATCCAACCTAAAATCAACCTACTCAAAAATAATTGCTTATGGGAACTGGTTGGTAGTCCACAACTGCCAGAACATAAAAACACCTAAAACACATACGAACATAAACTCTGTGGGATTAGCATGACAGAAAGCAGAAAGCAGGACAAAGATAAAGTAAAGGGGAAGTCATACCGAAGCATCAAGCGCAAATGCTCTTGATCCCCAATGACGTCATACTTCATGGAGAAGACCAAATGGCCCAGGGCAGCGTCCATGGTGTAATAATTAAAGTGTTCCTGAGGGGAGATAAGCAGAAGAAATCTTAATGGAATGGTGACTGCTTCTACAGGAGGTCATAGTGGATAATACAATAATTTAACAAAATGCTACATCAACTTGGAAATGACAGTCTGCTAAATAAAGAAAGAAGCTTTGCAATGGTCCTTGTGAAAAAACGAAACGAGGACAATGAACCACCTTTTCTGAATCTCTCTTTGAATGTACAAAAGTTGCCGTACTGTACATACAAAACAGATAGACACATGTTAAATTAAGAAATTTACTTTTTCATTCTAGTGACCACAGGCAGTTTCTCTGTGACACCCACGCATTGATATAAGGGTTGAGAAAATTTATCCTTGGTGTCATGTATGAACAGAATGACAGTAATACCACGTACAAAATAAACCTAGTCAACCTGTAGTTTTACACAAATTCTCAGAGGATTTTTTTTCTTTGCCTTCATTCCTCAATGTGTTAATTGGGTAACATAATGACTCTTATTTCCAGTGCAGTTGCCAGTTTGAGGAATTTTCTATAAATGCCACAAAATAAAAATGTTTTGAACAAGTTGATAATGGGGGGGGGGGGGGGNCTGCTGAACTTTTTTTTTCAAGCCATTGGTAAATTTTAAGATCTATACCTAACCCTACCTTCCCCATGAAATGCTTTCTGTAGATCTTGGCAGTGCTGTTGGTCTCCAGTTTGATGTAGGAGGTCGGGCAGGGAGGTTGATCAGCCTCTGGTGGGTCTTTAGACTCATGATTGATCCCCTCAATCCAGTAGCCGCCAAACTGGGGCAGCAGAATGAGGGGGAAAGGGCTCGTACGACCCAGAACCTGACGCAGGGATGAAAAAAAATAACATTCCCAAAAATTATTTTGTTTGATTAGATACTTCGGTGTGAGCATGCTTTGGTCTTTACTCCTTTAAAATGAGTAGAGTGTGTTTGTGTGAACTGTACCTCATGAACACTGGGGTAAGGGATGTAGTCTTCTTCTGTCTGCAGGGAAGGAACCAAATACTGTATGAGTCAAGCTGACAGACTCCTCAGTTTCAGTTGTGGTTCTTTAACTATCACAAAGAGTGTGGCAGTATAGCAACTCACATGCAGCTCTTATCTTATCATACTTTGTTATCCTGCAAATATGATGCAAATAACTGTAAGTAAATATTCCTGGTTGGTGTGTGTGTGTGTGTGTGTGTGTGTGTGTGTGTGTGTGTGTGTGTGTGTGTGTGTGACAGTGGCTTTCTTTCAATTACTGGCAGCTAATGCATAGTACACCATCTAAAACACATCATTGGATATCATAATAATGAAACTTTTACTTCAAATTCCACCTTTTGATACTCTAACCCATGTTACTGCATTAAACTGTAATTCTCAGTGCGCTTCAGGAACCATTTGTGCAGCAATTTACCTTTTATCATACTCATTTTCCCTCAATTTCAGGCGGTAGTTTTCTCTGCTTTCCAGAACCTTTTACTAAGCGGTACATTGTGCCTGAACTTGTTCCATTTTCTGTTATAAGCTACACACAGGTAGGGACAATGGTGATAATAGCAAGGCCAAAAGAGCATGTTTTTAGTTCAGAAAGTAAGAGCAGCACCCTTTGCTCAAAATACATCTTATCTTAGTATTGCCTTATGGACTGATGCAGCTTCTTTCAGTGGAAAAATCAATATCTGTTCCTCATCTATAATGGATTTCTCCCTGAATGTTGAATGCTATTGCATAATACTGAGTCTTGAAAGCTGCTGCTTATCGTTGAATATCAAATGTTAATGTTAACTGTTAATGTTTAACATTGCTGAAAAAAAATGTAGCAGCAGGAACCAATTATGCCTCCATCACACTGGTCAATTATCCATAGAAAAGAGGAAAATATACATGTAAACAACACAGCTGAAATTCCAGAAATGCAGATGCATCACCAACAGTTATTTGACTATAAATGTTTTAAAAGTTGATCTCTTCTTTAATTACTCATGCCAAAAGAGGAACAACTAAGTCTCTCCATATTACCTAGTGGGCCCTGCAGACCTTATTTCCAACTCCAAAACCATGTTACAGATCTACAGCATGCATAACCAAACCAACAAATGGTTTTATATCCTTCTTTTTTGAGATTAACATCCACTGTGTGTCCTTTCTGACATGATCTCAGGCCTCCTGTTGGGATTATGTCTCTGTCTGAGTAAGCAGACAGGAGGAGGAGGAGGAGGAGGAGGAGGAGGATCCAGTTCTTGTCCCCGTTGAGTTCCTAACTCAGCTGAGTATCCTAAAGCCTGTCTGACAGCTGATAAGCAAAAGTTCAAAGCTCTGCCATTACGGATGCTTTGCCAGACTGCGGACTAGGAGGCCGTGAGGATTTGGGACTCACTTTGAGGGGGGGTGGGAGGGGGCATCTTTGCTCATCCATTCTGCTACCCTGTGGGGAGGGAGAGAGGGGGAGACGGAGAGAGATTGATAGACCGGGTGAAATATCCAAGAAACAGGATGTGCACAGATACAGTACATACACACAGAGAACAACTTCCATGTAATGTTCTTGTACAGTGCAATCGTTTAGTATTTCATGTTTACATTAGACAAGCTCAATCACCAGATGAGGCAGAGAAAGAGGAAGCAAAAGTGGAGAGATTGCTTAGAGACTGTAGCAGCTACGAAGATAAGTAGACGTCCGTGACACCAGGGAAGGTGTTTCCATAAGGCCACGCTGCAGATATAATCAGCCATAATTCCACTTAACAGCCAAACTGCATTAATAAAAGGCTTTTTATCTGTCCCGTCTTCCCTTCCTCTGCTGCCTAATTTAAGTGGAAACCACTACAGTAAGATTTAAACTCATAAATTTTATCACAGACTTTTAGGACCTTGGAAGATTAATTAAATGGAAACGGGAAATGCTTTCAATTCATTCCTCAAAGACCACGCCACTGTTTTTCTTTCCCTCAACCTTAACCTTCCTTCCATGAATAATAAATATGCTACTGCAATAATTTCTAGAACTAAAAAAAGCTGCTTTAATAAAGTTTGAATAAAGAAAATATGCTCCTTAACCTTTTGAGAACTTTTGATAATAACAGTATAAAAACAGATGCAACACCTTCATGCTGTGTGTCATGCATGTCAACCTTGCGATTCTTCTTGGATCCATCACTAGTCCTTTTGAAAGATGTTTTAGTTTAACCAATAATTTTACAAGAATTGAACTGCCATATGATTGGTGTTTTCAAAGCTGTTTCATAATTGCTTTAAGTGGCTCTGACAAAGCAAGTCATTCCAAAGCTAAAAAGTTAATTTACGGCCATTTTGTATTAAAGACTACTTTAAACTGGAAGATTCTATTTTAATTCTGTTAAAATCAAAGTCTAAAGTGTCTGTCTCAAGCATCTGTTTTTCTATTCTCTGGCTGATTCATAACCTGCTGCTCTTGCTTCAGGTTTGTATTTTGGAAAAGACATGGAGAAGAACATCACCAACAGACAAAAAAAAAAAAACTACTTCAGCATCCTAAAAAATATCACAACATTTCACCCATCTGATGACACAGACAAAACTACACAAAGGCTCTGTTCAGCACATTCAGAAACACCATGTTTGTAAAGACAGCCTAAGGGAACTGCCTTATGCAATGCTGCAATTATTGTGCAAGAAACACAATAACAGTAAATAAAGAGCTACATAAAGGTACACACAAAAATAGCAAGAAAAGCAGAATGTCCACAGTGAGAGAAATTCTGAGGATTTCATTTCATTAAAGCCTGGAAGGAACAAATACAAGTTCAGACAGTGAGTATTAAAGGCAGAGCCAGGAGACCACTTACAATACCTGCATCCTCTCGATCATGGCAAACAGGTCTGAGTTCTGGGGGAAGAGAGTTGACACAAATCGAAACAAGAACATATACTTGATGATTTGTAGTGTTGTGTGCTCCCTGCAATCTTCAGTCCTCCTTCTCCATTCATTTCAAAAGCTGGCTGTCCAGCATCATATAAGACTTCCTGTTGGAATCTCTGAAACCTCATAATTCCATATTTCACTATACAGCTCTCCCTAACACATCACCCAACAAGGCTCCATTTAGCACCAGGAGAATCATTCCTCAGCACATGAAGACAAACATCCCACCATGGTGCCTCTCACTGTCGCTTCTTCAGCCAACAAAAACATCTGACTGTAAAAGTGGCCAAATTAGTTGGAAGACACTCCAGATTTGGATGGCTGAGGCACCCCATTAATACTCTGTCCACAATCCTCTATAATGATACTAGAAACATTGGTAATTATAAGATAATCTAATACAAAACTACCACAAAAAAAAAACAAAAAAAAAAAAAAAAAAACAATCAGCACCCCTCCAACACAAAAACTGAACAATTAAAGTGTCATATTGTGTTGGACTGCAATAGATTCCAGCTAAAAGAAGGGAATTCACTGTAGTAACCCAATGGTTTACAGATGCATTACAGTATGTAGAAAAGTGGGACTGAATAAAATTATACTAATGACTTGACAACTGGATTTCATGTCAATCACAATGTGACTTTGGTGATTTGTAGTCCGACTGTGTCCAGCTGGTGGTACTGATATTCAATCTAACCACCAGATTTACAATTAAAACAGCAGCAGAACTGGCACAGAATAAAATAAAAGACTACATCTGCAGACGTCAGAGGCCATGTTATGGATTTTAAGTGGCAAATGAGGAGGAGAAGCTCACTCCTGAGCTCACTCCTGTGGTGCTTGTTGTAGGGTGAGCCCTCTGTTCACCATGTAACACAAGTGGACTGAAGTGCCAAGCTGATGTTTCCACATGACAACTTGAATTAAGCGAGGGGCACTGCAGGGCTTGCGCGCACACATGCACACACACACACGTAACCCTGACCTAATAAAGCCAAACTTGCAGCCTCAGACTCTTGTTCCGTGTAAAAACAAACAGTGTTACTGATCCCTGATAGTAATATCAGTGTCATTGATCAAAAATCCATGTAACCACATCAGTGTTGCATGTGAGACATGCTTGAGATGCTCTGAGGAGCAAAGCCTTCACAGATTGTGGAGGTGAAGCTATTGAGGAGCTGAACTTGAATAATATAGTTTAGTTACATTCACTGCCTGAATGAAATCACTTATACACAGTTCATCCTATATGTGGCTGTATCTCTGCAGGCAATGCATCCAATGCATACAAATCTAATTTATGCACATTGCACATAAAAATATGAATATCTGTCTCTACATTAAGGTAAGAAGTAAACAAGCATAAACTACAGCACAAATAACCTCTCATTCCTAAGCAACTGAAAAAATACTCACATCACTGAGGCATCGTCTCTTGAGAAAAGGCTTACTGGGGGGAGTGTGGAGCGGTTCATCCACTAAAGCATCCTTAGCTATCCTAAACTCAGCCATCATTCCACAAGCACGGATGCAGGCAAGCTGACAAGAGCGAAGGTGCTGATGTCACTGTCGTCCACAAGGAGAACGGCGAAGATTGACGACACCTCACACGCGCTGCCGCTCAGCCAATAAACTCAGAGAGAAAAGTTGATAGCCGTCCATCAGAGTCCATACCGGTGTGTGTGTGTGTGTGTGTGAGGAAAAAGCGTGTGCTGTAGCATGAGATTATCATTTCCCTCCCTTCCTCTTTTTCACACCCCTCCCAGAGACACACAGCTGTTCTATAGGAAGTAGGAGCATGTCTGCTGCTCTGCTATCTTGAATGCAACGCACACTTGAATGTGGACACAAAAAAGCATAGTTCTCTTTTTGTCATATAACACTGAGACTTTTCTTCCTCTTTCTTGTCTGTCATGCTTCTTGAGCCTCTAAAACAGAAAGTCTTTTCCTCTTCTCCATAAAGCTTTCACACCCATGGCCACATGGTAATGCAACCATAAACATAAAAAGCAGGACAGGATAAGCATTTTTTTTTTTTTTTTTTTTACCTCAAAGGGAATAAAAGACAAACCTGGAAACCATATTCTTCTAACACCCATGTAGCCAACATGTTTCCATGCATTTAACAGCACATGACAAGAAGTGGTTAATTATAATGATGGTGCTCTTAGGATCAGATATCTGATTCTTTCTGCTAGTTTGCCATATGCTTCTCACAAATTTATATGTATGTTATCTTACAATTGCATGGACACGTGTGGCTCAAACACTTTCACTCTCTTTTTAACCCAAATATTTTCACTATCAATGGTTCACAACATCAAGTAGCCATGAGTGTATAAAAACAGTCAATAAATAAGGATTTTGCAATCTGTTGGACTCAACATTCTGGGAAATCAAAGTGGGGAAGCATGAGTCACTTTTGCTGCATGAAACAACAATGTGAAAGCTAAAAGTATTATCACTCCCAATAGGAGAGACACACGAGACTGTTAAGCAGCCCAGTTCTCTGTGTGTATCTGTCATAGTCTGATGAAAAATTTACCTAATACCAGCGCTTCAGAAATCTTCTCTGCGTATGTGTTTGATATGAGAATACGAGATACAGATGAGGAAAAGGAGACACATCCAACATCAGATATCAACACTGACCTACTTCCAAAAAAACATCCACCACACATTCCTGAAAGCTCTAAAGAGGCAAGATTCTGCTCATATATGTCAATCTTTTTTTTTCATTTCGTAATGCAAAATAAACACAGCCAACTAACCTTCTGCACTGATTTCCCCAGAGCAGAATCACTGAACAGTAAACAGAATGAGGAGAGATTCCATGCACTGAATGAAAATCACACTCAAATATGGGTTTGTATTCATTACAAGTAATATTCAGTGGAGTGTACTCTAGAAAAAAAGACAACAGATGCACCCTTTTAACATAGTCTCATATGAGTTTACATTTAATTACTTCCTGTCTGTTTATACAGGTCAACAGTGGCTTAACATGAACGCCAGAGTAGGTTTTCAGAATAGCTACAGAGGAGTCTTGAATTCTAATTGCATGCTTGCCTGATAATTATGTACAATTGCTAAATGGGCAATATTAATTACACTTCAGATTCACGCAATGCAAACTTACATTGTTTCATTTATAAAGCATACTGGTCGTAAATCTGCTTTGTTGAGTGCGACATCAACTCAAACTGTTAGGAAAGTCAACCTGTTGCTGTCCAAGCCTGCTTGGTTTTGGTGATCTCTTGGAACTAAATGCACCTCAGAAAACCAAAACCAATAGACACAAATACTAATGCAAGCAATAATACAAGTTTGGCTGTTTCTTCTGCCTGCAACAAGATGGAGTGCCATGCAGATGATACAGTTCAGTCAGATACTTGCGTCAAGAAATTAAACCATTGATCTATGGTTAGATTTATGGGAAACGATTGGGAAATGCTCATTTGGATAGCTCCCAAAAAAGAGTAGCAAATAGGATTCTGATAAGAGATTTAAGAAAGCGGATATCTGTGAAAGTTGCATTATAATTCATATTAGCTCTTAGCAAAGTCAAAGAAATGAAAAAATAGGTTGGAGTGGTGAAGCTACAGCTGCTGATAGCCAATCAGCCGATTTATCTGTGAGCCAAGAATGAAACTGATGAGAGCAAATTAACTGAATCATGCATGGATTCAGTACTCTACCTTGAACACATCCACCTGAATGCTGCATTGATGTGACTGTGATTGCATCATTAAAGCAGCATGCATGGACTTTATGTTCTTCAGTCTTTTAAGATGCTAACATTTAGGCACCTGTCCTTGCACCAACAATATGGAAACACTGCAGTGAAAGCACTATCGATGTTTCAAACCCTGAGGGGTTGAGAGCTACACATCTCTTTTCGCTGAGTTGATTACCAGCAACTGTAGTGAGTCTGTGCCTAAGAAAGTGAGATAGCGGGAGTGCATGAGCAAGAGAGTGAGTGGTTGAATGAGCAGCTGATTCTTTTTGGATAATAAAGTTAAACTGAACTTAATTGATTCAATGATTGACTGACTTGACTGAATGGCTCAATCCAAATACAGTATTAGAGCAAATGCATATGTGGTTTTAATATCTACAACCCATAAAGGCCAGAGCCTTTTCCTCACTCTGAAAGCCAAAGAGAAAGGCTCTGACTCGAGCACTTTATTAACTCCGCACTATCATAACCACATCTGAATTTCCAGTGATGAATTACCAATAATTTGCATCTAAATCAATACCCCCCACCCACTCACTCACTCCCCATCCCTCCATTTGTGCTCCCTGGGTCAGCCGCATTGTCAAACACATCACAGTAAAATGGGAAACGTAGCTTCAAAGAGAGTGAATAAGTGGGCACAGAAGCCGATCATTTCAGCCAGTGAACATCCATTGGGATCACTGTGGCCACTGGGGCCTTAGGAGCACAAATTGAGCTCACAAAGAGTCCCACCCCTGCTTGTCAATGCCTCAGATGTACTGGTTGATTGCACAGTGATTAGGTTCTATAGAAAGACTCCTAAGGTGTTTTTTTTTTATCCTCAAAGCAGCACTCGTACTGTCTTCACAGAGGCAAAAACACATTACAGGCACAAATGACAAAGATGCAGTCTAACGATAACATAAGATGCTATTTTCCTTTTAATTGTTGAAGGTTGGGCATGCATGCGCTCCGTTCACGTTCAAATTCTGCTTTTTTTTTTTTTTTTTTTTNTTTTTTTTTTTTTTTTTTGTCAGATCTGATCTTTTCATAATGTGACACTTTATATGTGACACTGGTGTGAACACAGCTCTGCAAAATAAAAGCCACACATGCACACATTTAACAAGAAACATGATCCCCATGTGCTCATGAACAACAACAATAAAAAAAAAACATCAAACAATAAAAATGTAATCCCGCTCGGCCATTTCTCACTGAAATTATTTTAAAACTGCTTGTTTCAATATGTTTCTCCAGTTTAGCTTCTCTATATACATCTACCATATTTGGAATGTCCTCATCTCTCCGCTGACCCCTTGTGCTGTGTTAACTGTCATCCATATTTGTTTTTATGGGCTGCAAGGTGCCAACACTGAATGATAGTGACAGTGATATGCACCAGAAGTGAGATGTAAAAATAACCCCACAGTGTTCACACAGCGGTCATGTAGCCACAGATTGGACATGAATTAGATCTAGGAACACATAATCAAATGGCCCAAATTTGATTGAAAATATAAATTTAAAAAATTGGATTTGGTGTAGTCACATTGCTCAAAAAAAAAAAAAAAAAAAAAAAAAAAAAATCAGATCTGGGTCACTTCAGCCTGTTATGTGAACATAGCATGCCAGACACAGATACCATCTCTGTAACTGTGTCTATGCATAGAGGTGATGCTGAAACTTGGTAAACATGCTCCTCAAATACCATCACAGTAGTAGCAGCTTTCACTGCATTACATTCAGTATAATGCTCTTCATTTTGTATTTGGAGTATGCTCTACTGTATATGATACCAAATACACACTGAATTTGTCTTCAAGTCTGTTCCATTCAGAAACAATTGGTTGAATTACTTAAGGAGTTTTCAACCACCAACCACCAACAGTAAAACTATAAAGATTTTATTGCTTTTATTGCCCAGTCATTATTGTGTGAACTTCACAACTGGATTGCCCTACACACCAGGGGTGGAAAGAAACATAAATACACTTACTCAAGTATTGTGTTACTCAAGTATGGTTTTGAGATACTTGTTGCTTACTTAACTCAAGTATTTCCATTTTGTGCTTCATTGTACTATACTCTCACAAGAAGACGTGGCAACAAAAGTAAAAACATTGACAACAGATGCTGGTGTATTCTTTGCAGCACTAATTAGCAGGGGCTGTTATCATTTCCACTGCATATGTGACAGAAATAACAACATATCACATATGTATGTAGTAAATTTGAGCAGCTGCTGTGATCTATATTCATCCCAGTAGTGACATAAGGCAGAGACTGTTCTGTCAGTTACAATGACGACAACCTGCCAGTTAAAGCCACAGGGAGGACCATTAGATGCACCTTTCACCTAGACATCAGGAAATGTGACTTTGGTTCAGACAGGTGAAGGATGTGATAAGCTAAAGGGGGAGGAAACCAACTGAGACTAAAAATAGACAGATGCAATGATGCTAGAGTTGGACTGATGACATTATTTCAGTGCCAACAGTAAATCCATGTACTGAACTCCTGGAGTGAAGCTAAGTGGGAGGATTTATTTCAGGCTGACAGTGACTGGAAGTGAAAGCCATATTAATTTTCTGCATTGATAATTTCTGGTGACTGGCAGTTGGAGCATTTATAGGTCTCCTGGTTGAATGATGAAAATGCTGTGGTTTCTTGATAAAATGTCAATGATACAAAACTGTGTACATGGAAACTCTAGAAATGAAGTCAATTACAGTACCTAAGAAGCACTGTGGTAAGAAACACCCAATCACAGACCTCAAATTTTGATTAGTACAGGCCTTAATTTACCTTTAGATCTGGATCAGTTTTGGACAAATTACAAATACAGTATAGGTGTGATGTTTTATTCTTGACTGTTGTCGAATTTACACCTATGGTTTGACTGTTCTAAAGTCTTCTTACCACTAGGTATCACTAGTAAACTCAAACTTAAATGAGAATTACCATTACACTCCAATTTTCACTAAATATCGATAACACATTAAATATAATTACGACTAGATAGTGACAATACACACTTACACTGGGCAGTTTAATACAAATGCCACTAGATGGCAACAGCACAAACTTCTAGTGGGCAGTTTTGATGTAACCTTAATAAAAGGAACATTTTAGATTTTTTTTTTTTTTTTTTTTTTTTTTTTTTAGAAGAGGCAAATACTTTTCTTCAAGAGCCACATTTGGCCCTTAGGGCACTATTTTCTGACCCTACCCAGTGGATTAATGAACACTGAGGTTATTGTTAAAATAATACTTTATAACTAGCAAAAATAGCTCAGGAATCTGCTTCTGACCCACTTCTTCTACTATCGCCAATCCAAAAAAAAAAAAAAAANAAAAAAAAAAAACAATCTGATCTATTGTTTAACATTAAATGAACAAAACTAACTTAGGCTATGGTGTCATGGAGCCAAATCAATATAATCCACTTTTTTCTGCATTCTCCTCCAATGTGTGAAATAATGCTTTGATTTTCAGCACATTCTTGCTATCAGATTTTTCAGATTAGATTCTTTGCACTGCACACACCAAGTTCTGTATGGATTGTGAAACTGAATAAAAAAAAAAAAAAATCAGTTTGAAGTCTTGTGTTACCTTTGAAAATGAGGAAAGAGGAAATAGATGGTGGGGGCGTGCTAGTGAGGGCTCTACTTCATCGGAGTTGCGAGGATTTCTTCCATCTTGTTTCCTGTGAATCAGAGAGGATGCAGGATTGAGTGAGTGAGTGAGAGAGAGAGAGAGAGAGAGAGAGAGAGAGAGAGAAAGTTATGGCTTATAACAAGAACACAGGAAAATGTAACTGAGTCATCCCATTAAAGGGTATCATTTAGTGCTCACTACAATGAGAAAGGTGCTATGATTATACCAATGATCTGATAGCGTATTTATATCTTTGCGCAGGAGTAATACTAAGACTTGTCCTGACTTTTTTGTGTATGTTCACTGCTGTCCTCTTGTCATAGAGAGGACAGCAATGAATAATTAGAGCAGATTATGAAACATTAAAGGGAGAAATGAGCAAAGGAAGACAACAAGGCTGCAAAGGGGGAAAACAAAGTGGAAATGATACAAAACTAAAGTAAAAAAAGACCCTTAGATCTCATCTCTTCACCCGCTGCCCTCTCCTCTGTGGCTCTGTTCTCACTCTTCTCCTTTCTGTGTGATTGAATTAGTTGTCTGATTCTAATCATGCCATATTAATTCACACTTCGTCTCTCACAACACTCAGCTGCTGGGACTGTCCGTTCACCTGTGCATCCATCCTGTTCACAACACTGCAGCAGAAGGCATTTCTAAGCCGTGCTCAGGAGAGGAAGAATCACAGAACAAAAGCATGATCTGATTTCTCGAACAGAATAATTGATAGATAGATGCAAACTTACACTCAAATATTTCCTTCATTCCATCATCACGGCAAATAAAACGTTGGTTTTAAGGTTGAAGATGGTTTACTGAGGTCATTCTTCTGTAACACATTATTAGATATTTCAGCTGCCTCTCCTGAAAACTGGAGATTATCATGCTTGAGTAAACATTGGTGCACTTTTCTGACAGCAGACTCCTGACCTGGAGCACAGGTTAGACAGTCCTTTGTAACACAGTGGAAATGTTGCTCTTTGTTGCCTCTGATCTCTGCTGAATCTGGAGAAAACTGAAAAGGCCTGACAGATATTTCCTGCAGCTCCTCAAACCTGACATTCCTTCAGAGTGTCAACTCTCTTTTGCCTTTCATAAAATGCAGGTTGAATACATTGAAAATATGTCAAATATTGCTTCAGAGTGAGAATGCATTACAATCTGTCTATAAAGGCTTTGCTGATGTTGTAAATCTCCTGAAACTGAGATGTTTAGCTGGGCCACAGGAAGAATTAGGGAAGAAACCATCAAACACTAAAATCTGATCAATATTGTTATTAGTTTCAACATTGCATTGGACAGCATTTCTTCCTTTCAATTCATGTTCCTGGATTTGTGTTTTATCCTGTGCTCAGCTGCATTTCACTTTCACAGGCTGTTTCTTCAGTATGCAGACAGCAAACCCATCCTCGCATGTACCAGTATCCATAACTACAGTACACTGAAGGGCAAAACACATAGGCACAAATCAATCTTTATTTAGAAAGACCTAAGAGACAGAACAGAAAGGTGAGGGCTGCCTGACAGCCTGCCACCTTCACTATCAAAGGCATGCTTGACGGCTCTGATCACAGAAGGTTAATCATTTAACAAATGGTTAAAATGGTGACAATATACAGAGCCCTGCACAAATATTGGCAACCTTGGTAAATAACAGCAAAATGGTCTGTGAAAAAAAAATGTCTTTATTGTTTATTCTCTTTATCTTTCATTCAAAGTATTAATGCAAATATAACCTTTAATTAAAATAAAATAATTGAAAGTAAAAAGAAATTCTTATCATGAAACAAAATATTTTCTTGATCGACCTGGTTGCGTCTGATCATAGTTTTGGAGACTTTCTGACACCAAGACCCAACTAACGTCTGCAGTTCTCCAGCTGTGATACTTGGAGATTCTTTGGCTACTGGAACCTGCTCACTGAGGGAAAAAAAATGTTTCATGATAATTTCTTTTTCCTTTTAATTATTTTATTTTAATTAAAAATTATATTTTTGTCAATATTCTGAATGAAAGATCAAGAGGATAAACATAAAGACATCTTTTTCACAGCCCATTTAGCATTTTTTTTTTGCAAGGTTGCCAATATATGTGGGAGTTCTGTATATTCTCACTGCAACCATTTACAAGTCAGATAACAGGAATATATCTAGAGAGAGGATAAAATGTTGAGTTTAACTCAGGAACAGATTTTATCTGCTGCTGAAAGGCTAGCATATCTTCATGTTATCAAATACCGCCATCCATATCACCTATATCCTGACATAAGCCATGATTGTGTGATATGGATTAATAATACTGCACCTAGGTACTAAGGTAAGTTGGTTCAGTGGATAAATTAGCATGTAGAGAGTATAAAGAGAGCCTGGGATGTACGGTATGATCTGGTGATAGTGATGTCTTTCACTGCAGAAATATAGATTTACAGTATGTAGCTGTCGCTCACTTCAGGAAGTATGAGTAATTCATTCATTCATATGAACTCTGCAGGCTGCCAGCTGCAAAAATTGCTGTGGAATAAAAACAGCATGACTCCACTGTGTGTTTTATAATGGAGTTTATGAACCTTGACCCATTTAAACCCTGACACAAATTCAGTTGTAATAATCAATAATAAATTACCCCTTCTGCCTAAGTGATTTTAAAACAAGGACATCGGCATGCAGTGATGGAGGGAGTGCTTTTCCTCCACAAAAAGACAATGATAAGTTCTGATAATACCAAATGTACCAAATGTATATTCTGTCCCGAACTGGTTCAAAGAATGAGATAAAATAGGACTGGACACTCACCAAATTCAAAAATGAAAGACAAGCAACAACAGCAAACGCAGAGATGCAACACAACATGTATGCAGATTGGGAGAGGCCATAACAATCCTTTGTGGTAATGTAACATGTAGTTGAAAAATGAAGTGGAAATAAAGATTCATTTGCTTGCAAAGTAAAATCAGTTCATGTTTTGTCACATAAAGCAATTCAGCACCTTTCTGAATATCAACAGGACAGAGTTCATACACTGCAAATGAGTTTAGCTGTGTAAAGAAATTACACAAATGTTTTGAAATAACCCCGCCTCTCACCCTATGACCGCTGGGATAGGCTCCAGCTCCCCCGTGACCCTTAACAGGACAAATGGGTAAAGAAAATGGATGGATGGATGGATCTTAATGTTAACATGCATGCATAATAATAATATATGTACAAGGGCTGACTGATATGTTTTGACCCAAATGTTAGCAAAGGCTCCAATAATTTTCGTGGAAGCATAGCTTAGGTTTTTTTGGACTTTAACTGCACTCATTTGTGCTAACTTTGTAATTATAACCTACAAGATCCAGAGGTATCCAGGACTCTGCGAGTTGTTCAAGATGGACAAACAATACATCTGTACACACATCAGTTATTGCCTTGCTGTTATCTATGATTGTGCCTTTGCTCACATTGCACCATCTGATTTGCTCTCTCAGACTTTCAACTGAAAAATGCTTTAGCTAGGAAGATAATGAAATCAGCTATGGATTTTTGGACAGCTAAGAAAAGGACTTCCATGGCATAAAATCCCTCCAGTATAAAAAAAAACAAACAAAACAAACAAACAAACAAACAAACAAACAAAAAACTAAATATCTCTGCAAACACATCTGAGTTCTGAGTTATACCTTTCTATGTTAGGCTCAGAAGTTATCCAACAACCCTCTTAATAATAATTTTAAAAAAAAGTTTTAAAAGTGGTCAACTTTCTCTCATTCCTTTCTCACAATTAACCAGGGTTAAATAAAATCACAAACTGTTATGGTAGATTTAGCTAAATATTCCAGTTATCCTAATACAGTTTACAATTTTAGTGACTGGCAAGAGCAGCAACCAGATGGTAGGTCACCATGTCATGCTGAATAAGTGACTGGAGTCACTTCCCATGAAACGTTAATCTAGCCAGTGGAAGTCAAGCTGCCAATCTGCCCACACATGTCCACAGTCAATGATTTGTGCTTTAGCAACATCTGATTCAATATTTGCCATTTTTATTGCAACAGAGAAAAAGAACAAAGAGAAGAGGTGGCAGTTTTTCTGTCACTAATCTCATCGATTTCTTGTTATAGCTGCACATTTATTAATATGTATCACCTTGCAACATTACATGTCCATCCAAAGGTTTGTATGGGTGACAGAACAAACAGCGTATACTTGTATACATCTTTGGCATCATTTGTATGTTCTGTGTGTACAGTCTTCAAAGTCCTGTCTTTAAAAGGTCATGGCTTGCTGGCATTAGGTTGCTAAAATGGACTCAAACCATTTTGAAACTCCATTCTAAATCCTTAAACCCAATTAATCTGTTTGTTGCCAGGAGCTGAGTGCAGGGCCATGAGCTCTGATAAGAATTGAATGACAGCCTGAATGGCTCAGGCCTGAAAACACAAATGATCTGCTGCAAACTGAATTCAAAACATAAATTTGCTGTTTCAGAATGCAGTAACATGCTACAGAACCGTCCTGCTGGGGGGGGTGAGTGAGTGAGTCAAACACAGCGTTACAGACGAACCAAGGGTCAAATCAGCTGCTGTTGACTATAACTTCAATGCCCATAAGGATTGAAAACAAGAAATAAATTGTGGTCCATATTTTACATGAAACAGTGATAAATGTTGTGGTAATGCTTCATAGGTGTATATTCTCATTATAAGAAGGTGATTTTAATATGTGTATGTCTATATTTACTTTAGACTAAGCTAATTACTTTATCTTTGCACAACACAAGTTATTGGACAGATAATTTATCATTATCAATTTATCGGTTATGGCTAGCATGAGAAAGTCTTAAATTCATATCTGCAAGTTATGTGCCAGCATAACATTCATCAACAGCAGCAAAGAATCAAATTAAAGCCTCAATCCTTATTTTCTGATCAAGTAAACTTAAGCTACATTCAATGAGAAATCTACATTTTGTGTTTCTGTTTTAATATACTACACAATTGAGTTGCTGTCTGGTTTTAATTTATGTGTATTAAAAGACCGGTCATAATGGAAACCTATTATTATAAATCCTATATTTTCACTTTTGATAGTGGGATGATTTTTTTTTTTTTTTTNATTTTTTTTTTTTTTTGCTTACATTTGGGATTACTGATTCTTTTATCATAGATTTAGAAAAAGAAATGTTTAAACCAAATTTAAAAAATAAAGAAAAGAAAGAAATGATTTATGTTAAAACACAAATAACTACAATGACGTTCATCTGAGAGACTTATCTCTAAAGTCCTACAACAGCTTTAGTAAATGGCCTCTGGCTATGTACAGTGTGAATATGCATACTGCATGTGTGCAGTTTCAACTGATTCATAGGTTTCTTTGGAGGAAAAAAAAACCCACAGGCACTGCAGGAAGAGTCAGACATCATCAGATCAATGCTGCTATGGTAGAATAACCATGTCAATTAAAGGCAGAGTAACTTTATCCAATATAGCCAAACAATAGGAGACATTTTCCTCAGTGAGGGGACTACAGTATACATGGCCTGGGGCATCTTGCATTAATAAGTTGGAATCAGAGACTCTCATTGCTTTTTAGCTCTAGCCCCAGTGGGGTGGGCAGTGATTTCTACATGCAATAAAATGCCACAACCATTTCTAAACATGTCTGATGGAAAGTACAGCATCATCATGTTCTAACTCTAGCCAGCCATTAATCACGTCTGCAATTTCTCAATTCTGATGACCTAAAATGTACAACTGCACAAACAGCACACAAATATTGTTTCAGTGAAAAAGGGCTTTGATATAATATTTCAGTCATATTTCCAATGAAACAGCAACATTAATACAAGCAAAAGGCAACAGTGGTCCAGCATGCTAATTACAATACTTTCATGTTAAGGTCATTCTGAAGACTTTGGACAGATCTAATCTGTCAATATCCCGTTGACTCCAATAGATGTTCCAAAACTGGACAGAAACTACGAGCTGCATGGTGTTTTTATTACCAAGATTTATAGTGTTTGGAATAATCTGCTAAAATTACTTCTGTGATTTTGCTCACAGTCATGTTAAGAGAAATGACCTCACCACCACCATCAACATCACTATCATCATCATCAACATCATAAGTTTATTCCTAGAAATATGAAAGCCAACACTATCAGCAAAAGGCAAACCCTTAGTTTTGATTACTCAATGATAATGATACAGTCAAAGATGCTCAGTTGTATTTAATTGCTTAAAGTAATCTATGTGAACAGAACCTTGAATTTCAATTCATTGACACTGAGCAGTTCCAGATTTTGCTTCTCAGTGGTGATTTAGATTAAAATCTTGCACCGATTCCTTGCTTTGCTCACGAGTTTCTGTGGTTTATAAATACTGAAGATAAATAGTATGTTCCCTCTGGCTGCTTCACACACGCACAAGCATGCACACACACACATACACACACAGACTTGGAAAGAGACAAGTACACATAAACCCCTTATCTTTGCAGGTCCACTTAGTAGAAAGCAACTAATCTAATCAAGTACAGCAGCTAATGTACAATGAAAGCAGAGTCTTTTAGTCTAGATGCCAGTCAGCCACTTCCTGTGTGTGCGAGAGAGAGAGAGAGAGAGAGAGAGAGAGAGAGAGAGAGACTACTGCTTATATAGTTTGTCTGTTTTTTTCTCTTTTATCCATCTCATATTCACTTTAGCGCCCTCGTCCACATTTCATCTGTCTCTCCATGTTTCTTCTTCCTCGCCCACTCCACGCCTTCATCCCTCTCCATGCTCACCTTTCTGTAGTGACGCCTCAGTTGCAGCTCAATGTCTTCTCTTCAATAACTTGGTATTGCTCTCCGTATCACTCCCTCTGTGTCTGACTGACTCGTTTCTCTATCCTCCACCTGCTGTTGGAGATCAGCCTCTCTTCTGTCAGATGATGCTGAGAACAGCCGTCCAGCCCTCCCTCCATCCTCCCTTTCTGTCCTGCCCTCCCTCTCTCTTTCAGTTTCTCGGATACATGCAAGCATTTCCCCGACTTTTTTTCTCACCGAGCTAGGCATAGACCCCTCTCCTTCTCTTGATCATTTGCTCTTCCTCCCAGCATCTCCCCTTTGTTCTCCTTTCTTTTCTCTTTATTTGTAACAGAGAGCTGCCCATTCAAGCTGTGGGTGTTGCCTCTCATTCGCTTCAGAGTCTGCTTGTTATTAGCAAAGGCTGTTCATGCAATAGCAAAAAGTGCTCCAGCTGGATGTCGGCTTGTGAGTGAAGTTTTCAAAAAAAAAAAAAAAAAAAAAAAAAGAGGTCATTATCTGAGAGGCGACATTAAATCACTCTGTCCTATTATCTTCCTCACTCTGATAGCCTGTGCCAACATCATAGAGCCCCTTCTGCAGAAAGTAGCCCAGTCATCCCATTGTCCATTTGACACATTACTGATAGGCAGTTTGCTGAACAGCTCTCAAATGCTGCAGATTCTGTAGCACAATCACATAGAGGAGAAGCCCACTTCCTCAGCCCACAGAGGCATAAGCACAGGTCAGTGTTGTTTTATGTGCCATATAATTTTAATGAGCAATCACATTTTCCTATTTTGTGACGGGCTCAAACTCTAAGACAATGAACGATATCACATAAACTACGTCCACATGGAAGTCACTGGATCTCAGCTCCATCTGAAGCTTATTAATAGCACATTCACCACAGTGACATTCCCAGCTCCCGTTGCTTACAATTAAATCTGATTTTTATCAAATTCAGTTCAGTGCACAAATGGCAATAGTGCATAGAGAAAATGATTATACTTGTATGTCCACATTCGAATGATGATCCAGAATGAGTCAGCTAAAGAGGTTTTTTAAAAGAGTTTCATATGTGGCAATCCCTCGCATATGGCGCCGTATGCATGGGAGAAACAACAAATGCTAAGACCTGTTTCAGATATTATATGACCTTACCAGATGTGCTCCACCTTTCCTAGAGTAGTGTCAGAGAAGCTTGCTCATGGGAATCTTATGATCCTACTTCCTCCTCCTCCTATCCCTTTGTTCTGAAGTATAACCTTACAACAGATTTAGCTGCTTGCTGAGGTTGCAGTAATAATGAATGAATTTTACAAGGACTACAGAGTTCCAGAAAATGTGATAGTGGTGTTACCAATCAATACGCCAGCATGCAGGCCCTGAAAAAGCTAGAGTGGATCTGAGCCAAGGCTTTTGGTGGCCTATTGGCTCATCCACACCCTCCTTCATATAAAGTTACAGGTAACCTGGAGCCAGCTTAAGCAGTTTGTTTGAATACATAACCGCTAACGCATACATACAAAGCCACACAGTCATGCTGAACCTGAATCACACAAAGCCTGTTTTCATTTATTATTCAGAAGGGTCTAGGTTACTGGATCACCTACATGGTGGTTTTCCAGCAGAGATCCCACCTAAGCTGCTCTTTCACTATCGGGAAGATTGGGTTACTCACAGGATGGCTGAAACCACCTGAGTGAGACTGAGGCTGAGTGCAAACATGCAGAGAGGGAATATGAAGCATGCAGAGTACAATCAACACCTTTCTGCCTGTTTAGAGCCTGTGGGCTGCCAGTGGGGTGGAGCTAAAGATGAAAAAGGATCTTTGCTAACAAGGTGGGGGAGTCAAAGCGGGTCATGAGGAGTATGACAAACAAATCATAAACATGTTTTGTGACCACCCATGTGAGTAAATGGTAATTTGGAATTATCATGCTGATCAGATGATGCACAGTTATAAGAGTAATTCTATGTGGGTCATGCTGAGACTTCTCATTCTTTTTTCCATTTGTCATTCCTTTAGCATCTCCATGCTCTCTGTGACAGTGCTTCCCACTCCATTTGCAGTCCTCTCCTGGGGCAGACTGAGTCAGTTTAACATTTACACACCACCTGAAGGAGAAGAATAGGCTTTAAATAGAATCAGGATCACTTTATTTAATAAGAATGTTGTCCTTGTGACTTTGGCACAGAGGTCATTTACAGACAGCCATGATATGTGACCTTATTGGTTTACAAATGAATCTGACCTGAGCTGTTTTATCTACTTCAACACTGGAGTGTTTACTTCTTTACTGTGAACCAGCCCATTTCTGGTGGTACCAAAGAGCCATCTTGATAACGTTAGGCTTCATCTCTTCAGCTGAACTGCAATGTGCAGCATTCAGTAGGAGTGATAATGTAATTCAACTATACACTGTAAATCCTAGTTCATCAATGACATAAAACTTTTGCGTGGACTCCACACAAAAGTTCCAGACTGCCAAATAAACTTAAAAACTTTATGTTCACTTAACATAAATGCTCATCCCTTGTGAGCTTGACATAATTTTTTTATGTTGAGTCAACAGTTTTTGATTTTTGAGTTCATACAACTTAAATCTTAAAAACCAATACAGCTAAATTAGTTTGAGCTTAATAAACAATATAAATGTTTGTTCATTGAACATATGTTTTAATGGTTGTTTTAACTCAGAAATGGTAGTAAAAATATCTACTCATTTTTTTTATGTTTATCTGACAATTTGTCCCACACTGTAAATCCCAATAGTACAAACCACTCAGAAAAAATGATTAAGGAATACTCAAAAACCCTGTAAAAGTTAATTCAACTTAAAATCTTCAAGAATCTTTAAGTACTGTCAACTATTCCAGGAGTTTAGGCTGGTTTAGAGTACTAATGATCAATTGTTTTGAGTTAAATGACACACGTGACTCTGCTCTGATTCTCCCAGCATGCCTTGCAGCATTGTTACATGCTTTGAGTTTTAGTTCTGTTGGAAATATTTCTGTTGTAAATATCTGTTATAATCCTTTTTGTGAATGTTATAGCTTTGTTTGTTGCTGTAGCAGTTTGAGTTACATTTGAATGTTTTCTACTTTTTGGTGTGTAACCATCAGAGAGAGTGTGTTTTCTGTTAGTGACCTCCCTGCTGCATGCTGCTGTCAGGTTCTGATATCGCCCTCTTGTTGTTGTAGCTTTAATGTGCTTTAACTAAGAAATTTTTCACTCAGCAAAGAGTTTCTACTTTGTTCTCTGAGAAGTCTTCCTCTACACTCTTCACACACTGATAGGTGTGTGAGCAGGGTGTCCCACAAAAGAGCATTCAATGCTCAGTGAGCTACCCCTGCATAAATAAAAGTTAAATAAAAAAAACAATAAACCTTGAAAGAATAAATAAATCTTTTCTATTCTAGTATGACATAGGATTAAATGTTTGAGAGACTCAAATTATTTAATCATATGATTAAAAAACTTTTGTTGAATCAACATAAATCTGCAGTCAAATAAGGGTCATGTGACACATTTACTTTGTGTTAAGTGTACTCAAAACTTCTTGTTACTGAACTCAGGTTTTTGTGTGCAAGCCATTTCCACAAAATTTTTGAGTAGAGTTGACAAATTGGGATTTACAGTGTAGCAAGCAATCACATGTGCAGTTATATCATCTATAGGCATAAATATTTACATTTACTGAGGCTTGTAAATGTTGTGTTACTCATCAGAGTGTATGCCTCCACCAAGGCCAAAGAAGCCTAGAGAAGACTTGTCTTGTTCTAATGATATACTGGCATAAAGAGAAAGGAGCAACTATAATAAACACAAGATTTTTCTGGATCTATGCTACTGAATCACATAATCTCACTAATCTCATCTGTACTTTGGTGGTGTTGTTGTATGTTTACTGTACAGCAATTACATTAATTACATTATATAAGCATATATTTTAGTCCACCAGATCCAGATCCTTATCCAGATCAAGATCCAGACCAAATTGTACCTATTGATAGTCGATCATTAGATAAAAATACTTTTTTTTTTTGAGATTAGTGGATTACTTTTGAAGAAATTAACAAAACTTGTCAAAAAATTGTTAATAAATCACTCTTTAAAAATTCCGGGCTCTGCCCTCAGATATAGAACATCACCAAAATTTTGATTCCCATACCCAACACTTTAATCAAATTTCAAAACCATTTTTAGTAATCCTGCTAAAAATATATCCAACAAACCAACAGATACAGGTGAAAACATAACCTCCTTAGCAGAGGTAATGAAACATACCAAGATGAACTGTTTAAAATGGTATGAAATCCAGAGAACATAAATACAGCAAAGAGCTTAAGTGAGTCCTTCCTATTCCGAAGCTAGAATTCGATTTTGCACTTTGATGACCTCTGCTGACAAAATAACATGATAGGATGACCGGTTAGCAAATCTGACTGGTAATCATATTCACCACATTCACTCCTCTTCACCTTTATAATTGCAGTGAAAGCCTAAATGAAATTAAAACGCAACATGTAACTACATTTCTATTATGGCTGTGATTAGAGCCAAAGCCATACCACATATCATTATATAGACTAAATATTCTAGTGTGTGTGTGTGTGTGTGTGTGTGTGTGTGTGTGTGTGTGTGTGTGTGTGCTTCAGTGTCATGTTTCACTTGTGCAGACCAGTTGCAGATACTCTAAAACAACTAAAGCTGAAGTGTGGTCAAAGAAAGTCAGGAAAAGAGGAGAAAAATGGCATTCTACTAAAAATGCACAAGTAGCCCTTCTGAATCTTATGCCTGTTTCTTTACGCTGCCCTCCTTCCTCTCATGACTAGAAATGTACTAAAGGAAGCACTTCTTCAACCCGACAACAACACTGGTCTCGCTGAAACCCGCTAGCTCTTGTAATTACCTTGTGTGGCTGTCTGTAATGATTTTGGCAGTGTTGACCTGAACCCAACTGAGTGTGAAGCCACAGGACAGTCGCTGTGATTGGAGTAGATGACATGTGGGAGAATGTGCTAAGGCTCATGTACATCTAATCTCAGCTACAGGTCAAGTATTCTACAACTCTGCCATTTTATGTCATATTTGAAATTGGATCCACTAAGATATTGTCTGATTTGTATTGAAATATAGTAGGAAATGATTAAAAATTAAAATTGAATAAAAGGTGCCAGCAGCAAAGCGATAAAAACAAGTACACACATACACACACACCAAAACTTATTGAAGAATTATTGGATGTCATTTAGATAGAAATGTCATGCATGCTTTGTACTTCTTGGATCTTTTTTTAATTTAAAATAATGTATTGTAAAATAAAGTCCTGATATTTATGGGGTGTTTTTAAACTAAATTTGCATGCAAAATTAAAAATGCTATGATCACAGTTGAAAATATTGTTTTTGCTGTGAGTGTTGATATAAACAACAACAACATCAAATGATGGGAACCCTAAACAGAATCACAAATGACTTAGACTTTTTCTAGTCGGTGTATTAAAAGACCTGTCAATCAATAGCAGACTGATGAATTCTGCAGTTGAATTTTGTTGGTGCATATCGCTTGTGTTTACATAGCATATTGCACCAAAATGAAGTCAAAGTAATTCCCTGTCATTCTTCTGAATGTAATTAATTTTATTAATAAAACCACGAAAGTATTTACAGAAGAGATTAAAAAAGAATGATCCTACCCGCTTAATATTAAGCAAACAGATAGAAGAGCTCTGTGCGATGTGCACAACAATGAATCCAGCTCTCCATGACAAAAAACATGAGGGACCTGCATTAAGCACTCAGCACTATTATTGATTTACTGCTGTGCTTTTGTACTGATGCAGCAGGTGGCAGGGCATCTGGTCAACCACTTTAAACTAACAACGTTTATTTTTATATGAGCCAGTTTAGTCTGATTAAGATGTCAAAGTAAGACATTCCTATTCTCGGTGAGGTTTCATTTTGATTATTAGTGGAACAAATGTTCATGGACAAGATCAAGAATGAGTATATTAGAGGGACAGCTCAGGTTAGACGGTTTGGAGACAAAGCAAAAGAGCAGAGATTGAGATGGTTTGGACGTGTGCAAAGAAGGGATGTGGCATATATCAGGAGAAAGGATGTTAAAGATGGAGCTGCCAGGCAAGAGGAAAAAAGGAAGGCCAAAGAGGAGGTTTATAGATTATTATCCTTTATTTTTTTTTTTTTTTTTNTTTTTTTTTTTTTTTTGTATTGCAATTGTCATTTTTCTTGTGGACTAGGGTCTGTGTTGTCAGCACCTTGTAACTCTTTTATTATTTTCATTGTGTGAACTTGGCTATATTCTTAAGCACCTTGTAACTCTGTTTTGACAGGTGCTATACAGTATAAATAAAGTTATTATTATTATTATTATTATTATTATTATTATAGATGTGGTGAGAGAGGACATGCAGGTGGTTGGCACAATGGNGGATGCAGAGGACGGGGAGAGATGGAAGCAGATGATCTGCTGTGGTGATCCTAACGGGAGTAGCTGAGAGAAGAGGAAGAAGCAGAAGAATAAGTGAAAGAAATGTTCATATAAATGCAGCTGTTTTAATCTGGACATCATTTGAAGGCCCAACTGAAATTTAAGCCAAATTTAGCCTGCTGGCTGTACTCTGGGGGATTCTAAAAAAGGAGATATCCAATAATCTTTTAATTTTCTGCACACATCATTTTCTCTAGGGTGTATGTTTCATGCTTTGCAGCAGATTTTGAGTTCAATGCACTTTAGATTCAGTAAAATTAACATGAATAACAACCTTTATTTATCAAGATGTAAGGCTAACACAAGCCCCCTGCCATTTAAATTCTGATAAAAATGTTCTCATCTTGAATCAACCGAATGGAATTACAACTATCTGCTCCTGGGTGGAATGTCTCAGTGACTAAATGAGGGATTAGAGTCACTATACAGCCATGCAGGGCAGTCAGCAGAATCTCCAGGTGGACACCAAACACCACCACTATATGCTGCTTCATCAACAACACTGAGAATGAAGTGGAGAATGAAACAGCAATAGCTCAATAACCTGAATATGGTGATGCTAAAGCAAAAAGCTATAAAACAACACCAATAATAGTCAAAGTTGTACAGAATGCATAGTGATATGTGTTCATATAGGTTTGTGGAAAATAGGCAAAAACATCTTGTTCCGCCACAGGGCTACATCCTCTGTGTTTCATGAGCCACACTGTCACTTCCAGCAGTTGGAGTTTTCTTGTATAACATCATCGTAACATAACACAACACTGTCTACAGCATTCTCCAAACAAAATATGCAGCACATTTCCTCTCCGATGAAAAGGGTTTAGAAACGCAGTTGATGATTCATTGCACTTTCTCTTTGTGGAAATGTGAAGAATGTTTTTATTCTTCACGCACAATGTTCAGAATGCATTAAAATGAGACACAAACGTCTGAGCGAGCCAGCTGTACTGTACTTGAATAAGCAACACCATTCCCATTCCCATTCTACCTTTCCTCTCCATCCTCCTCCTCCTCCTCCTCCTCTTCCTCCTCAGTGAGATACTGGATGTAAGGTGGCAAACTGAAGTGTTTCCTGAACTCAGATGTAACAGAGTTTGATTACATGGAGTCAATCTCCTAATAATTGTAAATGGCTACAAATGCAAGGAACATTACTCCTCAATAAGTCAATAAACTGCTTAATTAACTTGCTGAATATATCCATACTAATGAAGCACATCTGGAAGAAAGCCGGTAAAATGCGTGTGCATGTTCCTATGTGTTTCTAGTATGTGTGCGCATTTTCATGTGTGCATGTGCGTGGCTATTGGAGCTGCTAGTATTTATTTTACATGTATTTTACTAAACAGGTGCACAGAGTAAGCCCCTTCTGCTAAAATAACCTCCATCATCACTACAACTGTAACCTCCAAACAACCTGCTTAAACAGAACGCATTTCAACTGCATGGTTCCTGATGTTTACCTGTGTGGACTGGACAGTCTGGATAGCAGCAGGGGATCTCTTCATGTCTGTTTTAGATGCTGCCAAAACAACAAAGAGTCAGTCTGTTGCCTAAAATACCCAAAGCCCCAGTGTGTTTTAGCCATGTGAAACTCAGCTGTTCTGGTTTTATGAAGCATTCCCTTTTAAAAAAAAAAAAAAAAAAAAAAAAAAAAANAAAAAAAAGGACACAACCAGGTTTAGTCCGGCTGTCTCCATTAAATATTAAAAAACACCCTCTCACATTCAGAAATTTACTCATTGTAAGCTTGTGAAGGTAATTAAAGATGATTAACTGAGTTTTACTATGGTGGCAAAAAAAAAAACAAAAACAAAAAAAAAAAAAAAAAAAAAAAAGCCGATGGACACACAGTACCAACATATAAAGTTCTATTGTGTTTCCTAGTTACAAATTTAACAGACATAGAACATCACAAAATCAAAACAAAGTGTCTAAAATCCCACAGAACAGCAGAGTTGGTTGATAATCTCTGTGGATTCATCACTACGAGAGATATATTTACTACACACTCTTTCAGTATTAATATCAAAAATACTAGTAATGCAACATTAGTCAGATGTTGTCATATATCATGCTTTCACTGTGTGACATATGAGTTTTCATAAAACAACTGTGGTGAACAGCCACACATAATTATGTGTGTGTGGGATGTGACAATTCACAGTAACCGTCATATTTCCTCGTGTTGTCCTACCGTCTGTCTTATCGCTGTAGAAACATATCCTTAGAATGTCCCAGGACAGTTAGACTGTTAGTTACTGTTAGCTAGTTACTGTTAGACAGTTAGTTACTGTTGGACTGTCAGAATTCTACAGCGACTGTTAGGTCTCTAGTTAGGAGTCTGTGTTGTCTTTGCTTAAATAAAGGGCTTTGGCTACAGGTTCTGTGAAATTCTGCCTTCTCCCTGCTCACACGCACTTTACAATTGTATATTTTAAGCACAAAAACCTAAAACAAAGTTGAAATATTGAAGGAAAATGGATGCAGGGACGTGATACTGGCAGACTGATCGTTCCAATACTGATGGACTGATTATTGGACCATTATTAGGATGTAATAAAAGTGGTTGGTATAGTTAAAAATTGTCCAAAATATTTGTATTTACAGTATAATCCTGGAAATGCTGAATCCATTTTTTATTAAGTACTTATGTAAACGTGAATTTTTACTTTTTTACTTCTGTCCCATATTTTACTGTCCCAAATCTGGTCAGCCTAGATCAGGTATTTTGATATTTTGCACACCTTTGTACACTCAGAATGTGTCAAAAAGTTATTGTTTATTCCCTGACAATCATACCAGTATGACAGTCTTAAACTGCCCACAGAGCTCCACTCTCTTCTTCCTGCATGTTTTCTCCTCACGACCCTGGCTCCAGTATTAGGATGGAGAGCGGCCATTAACTCCTATCTGAAGAGTCACAGAAGGCCAATTACAGGCCTCTTCAACTCACTCTTCCTCATCGCTCCACACTGAGGAGCACTTCATTACTACCCAGCTCCTCATGTCAGTCACAGGCTCAGAGGAAATCGCTGCAGGGCAACACACATCCAGCTATGCACATACATAATATAATATCTCAAGCAGGGGTCCTTGAGGGGTGTCCTCAAGCAATTATGTCATAAGTTAATTAAGAAAGCATTTCATATCCAAGTTTGGTCTTTAGATAGCAATTTTAACCATAATATACAAATTTGCCACTTTTCCCCATTATAGGTAATATTAAGTGCATTTAAGCTGGAATACCAAAGATTCAAAAAAGATTTTTCTGGCCTCCTCAGTGCAGCACAGCAGGAAACATAAGATTGAGGCACATAAGCACCGTCATGATCGAGAGCAATCAAGTTAATGAGTGTCTAATTGGGAACACTGTGCTGTGAGTGCTTTGGCACAGCCAAGTAAGTGTGTTCTCACCTTCCACAAAGTGCAACTCCTCTCTACCAGTAGTTCAGCACCGATAGAGTCACATCAACAAACAAGTGTGTGTGTGTGTGTGTATCAGGAGATTATGGCAGTGACAGAACGGTGTGGGCACTTTCTTATCACGTAGATTCACACATACACAAGTGTCCTGACATACACACACATACACACACCTGTCTGGTTAAGGCATGAAGCTCTGATGGATCTAAGGCAGTGGCACATGGTCAGGGATCCTTGTCAGCTTGTAATGACAGAAACTGAGGTTTGAAGCTGCGATCAGAAATCTGGCAGACATGATGCTATTCCTAACACGTGGGCAGCGTGAAAAGCTGGGTAATAGAGATGGAGAGAGCCACACATAAACCTGCTGTAGATAAAGAGTGAGATAGTTTCAAATTAATTCAAAAACCATCTCTCAAACGGTCCATAGCAATGTTTGAATTGAATAGAAAATCAGATAAAGAGATTCTGATTCTCTCATTCTTGTCATTATCAATCAAAAACAGAATTTCACAAAGATAATGCAAGCTTCACTCAATATATATTGTGACTCCGCCTTCAGAAACTACTGGATTTGGAGAAAAATTAACTTCCCAAGGACTAAATAGAAATAGAAATTAATTGAAATGAATTATTAAACATCAAGTTTATTTTGATAGCAGGGACTTTTAATCTAAGTGCATGAGAAGACTGATGGAATACACAATTGGCTTAATGATTCAGCAATTTTAATCAGAACTGTGCTGCAGATAGCAATTGCACATCGCATCCCCGAGGTGCCATTAGCATGAAGTACAGACCCCTGCTTTTAACTGAGACAAATCTGAATAAATTCAGTGTGTGTGTGTGTGTGTGTGTGTGTGTGCTGATGATGATGAGTCTAATTCANGAATAAATTCAGTGTGTGTGTGTGTGTGTGTGTGTGTGTGCTGATGATGATGAGTCTAATTCACTCTTCTGCCTTTCCACCTTGCCATCCCATTGTCCTCTCCAGACTAATTAGGACAGTTTTACAAGCTCCTTAGCGTACTGGATGTATAATGATTGAACAGCTCTTTTTTTTTTTTTTAGATGCTGGGTAATTTACAGCTACATAAACAACAGGATACAATTGCTCTAAACAGAATATTCTATTCCATTGCTTTACTCCATATTATATGAAGACAATTCCCTCAGTCTCCCTCATCGATCCACTGTCCACTGTTCTCTCTGTTAAATCGTTGTTGGTCAATGAGCATCCAGCTGATTTGGTACAAAGAACAAAAAACTGTGTTGACACCAAAATGAAACTAACTGTTGTATAGAAGTTTTATATAACCCTATATTATCTGTAATAAATAACCTATCCTGCAGGGATAACAAAAAACTGCCTCATCTGCAGCGCCTGTTTTCATGATCTGATGTTAGAATTAAAGGACCTGCACACTCACATTAGCATCTTCAGCTATTCTCACTGATTAAAGACACTGGCCCAGATTCATAAACCGTAGCGCATGTTTTACTGCATCGCTATGCGCAAATATCATGGCGCAAGCACGCTTGCTCATTCATAAATGCCTGTTACCGACATATTTTAGCATTTGCCTTGAAAGAGGCGTTACTGAGATATTTCCTTATTTGTGTGTTGCGGTAGCCATTTATAAAATAAGACCTGCTTCAGTCCGGTGGTAAATTTCAGCGGTATGAAATATGGGTGACGTTTCAAAGTGTATTTGCCTCATGTGTGTTAGTGATCAATAACTTTGATAAACTCACTCAGCTGATCAGTCAGTTTTTAAATGGTGAGTTTTGATCCAATCTGAGACATGTTCAGGCGCTCTGTTAAATATCACCTCACCTGCTGAACGTCTGAGTTCCTCACCCCCCACCCCACCCCACCCCACCCCAGTGCAACACAATTGCACTAAAGGGGTTAAAATACATGTTTAACTGTTATTCTAGTGTCAGTCTTTTAAAACGAGGCTCTCTAAAGCAGAATGTATGTTTCTTTTGTTGATTTGTGGCTTTAAAACCAAATGAATCAGGATAAATGGTGGCTGATAAATATACAGCAGCTCATTAACATGCTGATCTTCACTGGTTTTTACCTGTCACACCTCACAGCAACGCTGCCTTCAGGTGACAACGATGTGATGGTTATCGTAGAAGTTTTATGAATGTGCCTCAAACATCGCGGCGCACTTTAAGGCAACGTTACTCATATCGCTGTTCTTTATGAATCTGGGCAATAGTCAGGTAGATGTGGGGTGGAGCTGGGCATCTGCAGAACTCCAAATAGTTAAAAGATTCTCAAGGTGTAAATTGCATCACCTACTAATTAACAGTGTGTACATGCCCACACAGTCCTGCAGAGATGTCTAACAAGCCAAAAGACTTATAAAGGTGTTAAATGAGTAGTGGGGCCTTTAATCCCCAATGTAGAGTAGTATGAGTTTGGGCTACAATGATTGCAAACAAATTAATAACTTTTTTTTTCCCCGCAATACTTTGAAATTAATTTGGCCTTTATTGTATTCCAACAACATCTAGTCTGTCACTTTCTTTGTAAAAATCCACAGAAATTGTATAACATAACTGCATACAAGTCTCTTTTAGTAGGTTTACTGGTACAATATTGACCACTCCTGCTGATCTTCCCTCCAGGCTGCACAATTTCCAGTTTATGCTGCACACCAGCCCCATTAATTATCCTCAAACACACATGCCTATCCCTTCTCATGCACTACTCTGTGTAATTTTATACAGAAGATTCTCTCTTGACCGTGTATTAGTATTACTACAAAGCTTTGTACTGTCAACATTACATCAAAATATGACAAACAGGAACAAATAAGCTTACAGGTGCATACTGCAGTGGAACATAATTGTTGTTATCAATCTTCTGGAGGCCCTGTTGGTGAATAAAGGTGTTTGCCCTACAT
>VXCM01000263.1:65000-164902 GCA_014773175.1 Lucifuga dentata
TCTACATCTAATGGATTAACTTAGGTAGAATTATGAATGCAGGACTTTTAATACAGTATTTTTTAACTTCTTCCATGATTGCTCATCAAAATCATAAATGAGATGGGTGGCAGCATCAGAAATAAAATTTACCCAAGAAGACTTTTTTTTTGTTTTTTTTTTTTAAAGAAATACATTTAAATTGTAAACACACTTACTGCACATTTCATGTCTTTACAGAGTGGCATCTTTTACACTTTTCTTATTATCGAGTATTATGTGTTTAGAATGATAGTTTGTTTTCACTATTAGAAGCAGTAGTGCAGTATTTAGACACCACTGGATGGCAGGATAGAGTCAGGTGGTCAGACCAGGAAACAATAAAAATATGAAAACTGTGTATCTGTGCATGTTTCTGTCTCCACACTGATATCCCTCTATGTGTTCAGAAATTACAGAAGAGCACAGAAATCACTGAGATTCTGAAGACAAGTGAGTTATAACATGGATATTTTGCAAAACACTCTCTTTGCACCTGTTTCTGTCATTAGACACAACCTCACCTTTGAGCATGACCATGTATTTGACATGTAAACACTGACATTGTGTGTTGCTGGTAAGGGCTCTGCTCTTTTCTTGTGTTTGCTTTCCCGTGTTGAGAGTGGAAATATTAGGTTGTCAGTCAGTGACATGGTCAGTGATCAGCATTCTGCTGACATAGAATGATCCAGAATGAGAAGCAGACAGTCATGTCAACAAATAAACCTCCATCTAAGGTGGAGACACATGACATTTGTTGAAGGACGGAGGAAAAGATAAACAAAGGTCTTGGCTGACATGAAAATTTAAAGATATTAAACTTTATTTCATGATTTTCATGTTAAATGGCAATATTATTTATCACAAGATGGGAAAAAATACAGTAAGATCCAAAAGTCTGAGACCACATTGAAAATCTGTGATGTTTTCTATGTAAATCTGAAAATAATCAGAAAGTCTGACATCACAAGAAGCTCTTTGGAACATTGTCAAATCATGCTGGGATAACTTGGCTCATCAGGTTTTTACAAACTTGTGGAGTCCATGCCAGCTGGAGTGATGCTGCCATTAAAGCAAAATGGGGGCATACCAAATACTAAGATATTTTGAAATTCATGTACATTTTTCGAAGATTCAACTTTTTACTCAAATTGTTAAGATGATATTATCATTTGTAATGAAAAATCTTGTATTAAATTAAAAAAGAATGCAAAATAGAAGCATTTTCACCCCACTGTATATTTTGAGCCAATCTGCTGCAAACACGGTACAATAGATGATACATGCTCTTGAAGTCAGCTACAGTATTAGTTTCCAGTGGAGATCATTTAAGATCATTTGACACAATTGCTGAAATAACCTTAGCAAGGATAAAAGAAAGATGCTATCAATTGCCTACAGTTTGTTGTGGGTTTTAATCACAAAATCTTCTAAAGAGGATTAAATGGTTTTCATTGAAAGCTGAAAGAGAGAAAGAGAGAGAGAGAGAGAGAGAGAGAGAGAGAGAGTCTGAAACCACAATTAAAGGAGAAGTGATGACAGAAATTCTGAACCTTCTATGCACCAAGCCAAACAGGATGAATCAATATGAGATGCATTTGTATAGCCAACTACATTCATGAAGTTTATTTGACAGGAAAGATTTGCAAGTGTTACCATTCAGAATAAGTTTGCCAACAGCACTTAATTATCCTACATCAGCCCTCTTTCTCTGCTAGATGTGATAAATAAAGGCTGTTTTCATTATAAGTAAAAACCAAACCCTTTGGGAGAAAAAGAAAACAGTTTATGGCTGGTTTCTGGGAGGAAAATGCAGTTTGGCAACTTCCATAAAGAAAATAAGAAATAATTTAATTATCTCATAACCATGTGAATAACTAAATGGACCAATAAACAGTAAAAAAAAACAAAACAAAACAAAAAAAAAAACACACCAATATATTATCTTTACTGTCTAGTAAAAACCATATGTCCAAAATGTCAAGCTTTCAGGAAAGCTGAGAAAAATAGACTGAGAAAAAAATAACTTGTTGACAATGCATTTTTGAGATAATATAACAAGTTTTAAAAAGCATTTTTGAAAAATTTCAACATGTAAAGTAACATTTAATCCTTCATTTTAACTGACAACCTGCTGATGATATCTGGATTGAATATAAACAGCAACAGAATAACCCTAAAGACAAAAAAAAAAAAAAAAAAAAAAAAAAAAAGTTGTCATGTTGTCATAGTGAATTGCCAAAACACTCTGAGGTAAAAGTAAATTAATCATCAGATACGAGATCAATGATGACGATGCACAAAATGATGCACAAAATCCAATAATTCTGCACTATTAGTAGCACTATTCTGCGCTATTAGGAGTAGCTCTTCCAATCTCATTGTATACCCAGTGTACAATGACAATAAAGGCTTTCTAATAAAGGCTTTCTATTCTATTCTTGAACATTTTTAGGTTTAAAACTGACTTTATTCATAGCAGGCAACAGCTAGCAATATACCTCTACACCTGAAAACCAGCATCATCCACAGTCCTCCTCTAAATCTTCAGTTTACCATCCAAACCTCACAATACATGGCACTCAGATCAAACAAAGCCTTTGAGCATGTGTTGAGGAGTGTTTATGAGGGGGCCGTGTGACCTTGTCTCTCATTTGCTGACACAGGCACTGGATTTTTAACATCAAGTTTACTGAACGCTCATATCCATGTGCACCCACACAGTCCTTTACCATCTATTGTTTTTAAATCATTTTTCCTACTTTACATAATCGCTGGCTGTGAATCTGCATGCTG
This sequence comes from Lucifuga dentata, assembly GCA_014773175.1. Lineage (NCBI taxonomy): Eukaryota > Metazoa > Chordata > Actinopteri > Ophidiiformes > Bythitidae > Lucifuga > Lucifuga dentata. Next base: position 67,815 of record VXCM01000263.1, read on the forward strand.
CAAACACAATGTCATGTCAACAAGGAAATTGCACAGGAGGCAGTAAAATTGATGCTTGAATAGAGCACAATTTCCACTTGTGTTTTGTTTGTGCTTTTTAGTTATTTGCAACTGCCACATCATTATCTGTCAATTTCAATCAAATTCTAGGTGGAAATTATGGTGCCACAAAATAAATAACTTTCCCAAAGGCAGATCCCAAAACAAAGACCAGTGATTTGATGGTCCAAGTCTGGTCTTTATCCTTTTGGGTTTAAAAGTCTCCTCCTGTTAGTCTTATGACATTAATTTCCCTGGAGAGACTGCTTTTGAACAACAAGGTTTTCTAAGAACAGAGACACATTTTCTTTATAACTCCAACTAAATCAAATCTGAAAGACACATTAAAGTGAAAAAGTAAAAAGCTTGTTCTTTTCTTTTCCTTTTCTCAAAGAGACATACTGATACATGTAAAAAAAAAAAAAAAAAAAAAGCATTGTGATTTAAAATAGCCACAGATTAGAGGAACAGGTGTGTGACTATGAGTGAAAGCAATTTCATCATAAATGGCAGGAGAAATTTGGGCAGAATAGGTATAAAAGACACAAGATCTGTGAACAAAGGAGACACTTTACCCCTAAAATGTTCTTTATAACTTTCCTGAGGGTAATGATGAAATGGTGGTGAAATGCATCATTTAGCCACACACGATTCGACACATGGATGAGTGAGCAAATAATGTAACATCCTTTGGCTGATCAAAGGTTTTCAAAAGTTTTGTCATCAGCCAACAAGTAAAAGATGCTGCAGCACCCTGTTGATGCCAATGACCAATCAGAATGCATCATGTATGATCGCCAAAACACAACAGATGTCAGAGTGGGGCAATATCCAACATTTCCACAAAATCTGCTTAGTCACATTCAAGATAGAGACATCAATAATCACAGTAATAGTAACAGCAGCAGGAGCACAGTAGTAGTAATAGTGATAACAGCAGGAGTCCTTAGTAGTAGTAATAATAACAGTAGTAGTAGTAACAGTGATAGCAGCAGGAGTAGCAGCAGCAGCAGCAGTAGTAGTATTAGTAGTAGTAATAGTAGTAGTAATAGTAATAGCAGCAGCAGGAGTACCAGCAGCAGTAGCAGTATTAATAGTAATAGTTGTAGTAATAGTAATTGCAGTAGGAGCAGGCAGCAGCAGCAGTAGTAGTAGTGGTAGTAGTAGTAGTAGTAGTAGAAGTAGCATTATTATTATTATTATTTTTTTTTTTTATAGTATAGCAGTATTAGTAGTAGTAGTAATAGTGATAGAAGCAGAAGTAGNTTATTTTTTTTTTTTATAGTATAGCAGTATTAGTAGTAGTAGTAATAGTGATAGAAGCAGAAGTAGCAGCAGCAGCAGCAGCAGCAGCAGTAGTAGTAGTAGTAGTAGTACAACATTGTCGCATCCTGTTTGCAAATGGCTGGATATTTGTGCTGCAATTGAAAACCCTCCTCTACTGTTTCATACCAGCATGTTTAACACACATTAATGTACCAACAAAGATTCAGCTGATGCGCTGAAGCTAAGAACAGATAAATAAAACTTTACACCAGAAACACTGAGATGGCAGCTGCTTCCTGGATAATATGGAAAATATATGTTGTGTAGTGATAACTGTTTGCACAGAGTACTTAAAACAGTCACAGGATAGATTTGCATGATATTGTACAGGAGAATACTACATTTTACTTCTTCATTGGCCAGCTTTTCCTAAACTAACACAGGACATCTTCATGATCTAACCAGTTGTTCTTACACATACTCTGCATGGTATCCCTTTGATTGGTAGTATCTGTCTGTGAACTCAGCCTGCCTGGCTTTTAATTTCCTCCCTACCCCAGAAATATCAAGTTGAGCCGCAGGAGTGTATTCTGAGGAGACAATGCAGTACCCAGCAGCAGTAAAACATAATAGTCAAAGTTATTTCATTGCCTCATGAATTCTAATGCAGTTTACATTCTGTGGCTGAATGGCTCATTGCACACAAGCCAAAATATTATCATATCTTAAAAGTTCACACTCTGGCTGCTACAAAATTATTACAAATATACATGCAAGACTATGACTTTTAAAAGTCTGCATACCTCTTTGTCTAATGTCTGAATGCAGCCTAGTATTTAGCCTTTAATTGTCTTTTTGAGAATGCAGACAAACATTACAAAGACACTGCTGTTACACTATGACACATTTATTTTCCTGATAATTTACTGAGTATTGTGTATTTTGTACAATCTGTCAAACAACTTCTGCGAAATCTCCTAAAAAGCCTGCTGAAACAGATCGCCATCACAAGACATTAATAACTACCCTGCTGACTAGTCTCATGCACATATCTAATCTCTCACATCTCTCACTTTAGCACTTCTCACACTAACACAATCAGCTCTTAATTTTAGCACCTTTCACTACTTGTGGATACTGAAAGCACAATAAATGTCAGCGACATTGCCAGAGGTCTGCAGTTGTTAAGCAGCAAGTGCAACATTATTCCCTAAGTAGTTTCACACCTTCCTCCCACTACTCCTCTGTGACACACAGGTTACTAACAAGGTGCAACAGGTGGCACTGCTCGAGAGTTTTTACCGTAATCAAACTGTGAAATAATACAATGCACGCTCCAAAAGCCTCGTCCTCTATCATCCTTACCCTCCGTACGCTCCAAAGGTGAAACTCCTTTTCCTCTGAGACATCCTGCTGAGGGTCTGATGAGGTACTGACCTACAGGATACCAGCCATACCTCTTTCTTTCTCAGTCTGCTCGTCTCTCTTTCTACACATCTACCTCTCTCTCCTTCCCCCTCCCTTCTCGTCTCAGCCCTTGTTCTTAAAAACAGTGTTTGTGTGTGTGTGCATTCCCCAGAGTGTATTTTATATGTGCAAGCCTCCCAGCCCTCTCTTTTCCTCCCTCCCTGCGTCTCCTGCCTGTTCTCTAAGTAGCTCTCCTATCTCTGCTAGATTAAGAGCAAGGTGCGTCCGGCTGTCCTGTTGTCCTGGCAACAAACAGGATGCTCTTTGTGGCTCTATCTAACTAATTTTAATTCATTTCCATCTGGAACAAGGCACAAATACCTAAATTTTCTGCCTATGTACTAGGGCAACTTCTCAATACCAATCAAGTCTGATAAGCTGTTCTCATGCTGTGAATCACAACAGCTCCTTATAAAAGAATGGTTCTTGTGGAAAATAGGCATGTAGAAGTAACAGCAGACATGGGAGAGAGATACGGGATTTTTATTTTTTCTGCTGGGGCGTTGTTAAATGGCCAGACAAATCATATTAGAATCTTACATAACTTAGACATTCATTTGGCATGCCTCCGATTAATTTTAGTGCAAATGTCAGAGGCGTGTATAATGTGAACCCGATGATACTGAGGTTCGTTGGGTGTCGCTATCAGAATAAGAGAAATCAGAATGTTTCACATTTAAAGATAATTTTGTAAAATAGTAGCTCTTTGTTTTGAAATTAATATGTTCACATCTTAGATCCCAATGTCTGCTGATATTGAATTGTAATTTTGAAGAAAAAGGGCAATTACAGCTCTACTGTATAACCAATTCCAACAATTTCATTTTGACATAGACATAGTGACATAAAGATATATTGTAACTCTGAATACTGACATAATTCCCATGAACCTCCCATGTGAACCAAACAGAAAATATTCCAAAATGAAACGTGAGTCAGGTGTAGTTGTTATCTGACTGAATCTGCTGGCGGAGCACATCTGCTTATTGTCATACAACAAGAGGAGATGACTTTATGTCTCTCTGATGTCTCATCTTGTCTTGTCTCCTCTGCTTTCATCTCTATTCTGCTTCTCTCTCTTTCCCTCTACTCGTTCCTTAAGAAAACATAGGCTTTTTACTATGCTCAGAGAGTATATCCATACAATGATCATCCTCTTACACCCATATGTATTAGCGCGAATGTCAGGGTACCCTGATGACTTCTCATGCAACCTCTTCTGATTGTATTAGGTTTGACTGGATTTAGGCCAAACAAAGACTATGAATCAAATCAGAAGCTTAGAACAGAGTACAAAAATGTGCTGCACATCTCCACAATGTCCTCTTTGCGATCCCTTGTCTGTGGTATTTTCTGTTGATGCTTGCCATTTGACTAATCTTATTTTCACAGAAGAGAAGTCAAAAGGTTTGTGTTGTAAATATGATCCTAAATTAGGGAATAAAAAGTGAATTGTAGTAGTACATTACAGTAGTACATTAAGTTGTTCTTTGTCACTGACAAAGAATAGTGCACTTACTGCAGAATAGCATGGCAAATATGTGTGACCCTGAATGCAACTTCTCAAGCTGGATGGAGCTTTAGGATGGTTTCCTTTAGGATGCATTCCTAAAATACACATTTTGTCTGCCAAATTTTTGTGCAGATTTATTATGCTAATATATATCCAAATGTATTTTCATAGTATAGTCCAAAAGCAAAATTCCCATTCTCATGTAGTCAGATATTTCATTTCAAGTAAAAGGAGCAGAAATGGCTGCTCGTCCTTTCCAATCATCCTGCCCTGGTTCCTGGGCTGATAATGATGCTGAAATGTCATGTCTCTATCAGAACGATTCCCCAGAGCCAGACTTCTGCTGAAAAAACTACTAATGTAGCTTCAAGAGCTCTTTCCACTGTTGCCTCTCCCTTATGCCTGTCAAAAGGTGTCCTTTGTGAGGACATGGGAAGAAGAAGAAGAAGAAGAAGAAGAACAAGAAGAAGAAGAAGAAGAAAAGCTATTTATCCACAGTGATTTGTGTGAGGTGGGTGAGAGGGAAAGGGCAGCTTGGTGTAATTAGTCTACGTCCACTGGTTTCATTTGGGAAACGTGGCTGACTGGATGGAGACCTCTTCTAAAGCAGCCTAGCCTTGACTTTGAGGACATGACTTGCTGCAGGAGGACAGGGACAGTAATGAGATGCTGCCCTCTGTGAGATGAGGTTCAGTGTGATATGAAGTTCAGTGTGAATGGGGTTCAGTACACACTGAAATCTGCTATCACAACAGTAGACAGATCCTTCACTAAGAAATTACAGTTTGACCACAAGAATAAAACAGCATGTTGCCTGGACTCCAAGTTAGAAAATGACACAAATTTTGTAAGGAATGTTGTCGATTCAAATAACAATTCCCAGATGCATTGGGAATGTTACAAACAAATGAGTTAAAGGGACTAGATTGGTAAAATTATGGAAGAAAGAAGATCATTTTATTGATTTTCTTAGTGTTGCATATCCGGCATTTATCAAAAGCATCAAAATATCAGAGCTGTAGACTTAAAGAGCTAAGACATGGACTTCAGTGAGACTCCATGAAAATAAGAGCTTGAGACTTGACAGCAAAGGCCCAGTAAAATCTCAGAGCAGTACAAGATGCACTTTTCATATTTTGCAGTTGTAGTAAATAATGTGCATTTATTTAGTCATTTAAGTTAGATCTATGATTGTCGTGGAGTTGTGTACTTGTCAGTCTGTGTATATGTGTATATATATATATATAAATATATATATATATATATACAGTATATATAAATATCTATATAAATATCTGCTGGTCACACCAGTTATTGGGCATTTCAGAAAGGATACAACCTGAAACATGTTAGTCTGAGCCAATCTTGTCAAAGACAAGAATGGTGCAAGATTATTTGAGTAACAAATATTGAATATGCAAGTTTGTAGCTCAACATATGTTTTACAAATTTTCTATTAAAATGAAAGAAATTAATCTCAGGTATGTAAAACATGACTGGATTTGAAAAGCAAATATCCAAATCCATTAAAACTTGTGTTGATGGATATTCACTGAATTCAGAAACCTAGAAAACATCTTGACTTGCAATTTACTTTTGAAGACTTAAGACTCAACATGAATTTGTCTTGTAAGACCTAAAAATAGCTCTAGATAATATAGACAAAAACATGTAGCAAGATGTTGCAGTTGGCATCACTTCAAGTTAATCACTGGCTTGATTCACTGTTAAAGAGATAATATACTGTGAGTAGAGCACAAACAGATTCTCAGTGAACCTTCAAGTGCAGCAGCAGCTCCTGCAGTGCAGCTCTTGAGTGCTGAGGAGCAATTACATACTTACTCTCCAGTTCCTCCCCTGTGGGACGGCAAAGCAGGACAGACACATTAAACATTTACCGTCTGTGTGCACAACTACATGCCTGAATGATGCAAGGACAACAGGCTCTGCCACAGTTGCCTGAAATGACCTGATCAAATGAGAAGATGCCAAATAGCTGTTAATTCTCCCCAATTTTTTTTTTTTTTTTTTTTTTTTTTGTTTGTTTTTTTTACAAAAAACATGTTTTAATTCTACATTTGCTCTGCTTCAAGAGGAAAATAAATTGCAAAGTAATAGCCTGGTGGGAGCAATTAAAGAGCAAGCTCCCAATTTGGACTGGAGAAAGAGAGAAAAAGTATTCACCATTAACTTTGAACCCAAATAATCACTGCAATTAAGGCTTTACAAATGGCAAGAGTAAACAGGAAGAGGAGTCAAATAAAAGGGAAGGGAAAGGGTTAATGGATTCATCTTGAAGCAACACCACCACTTGCTGTAAGCCAGAGGGACTACGTTTCATCTTTTCTAGCTGCAGAGTGTGTTTCAGTGGCTGACAGAGCCCACAATAATGTTCACATGCTCCACTGCTTCCACAGAGTTCAGGCTGCTCCTATTTCCACGGGTTCACAGCAGTTTTTCCACAAAGAACACGAAGACCAAGAAATGGAAAAAAACCACACCAACTCATGAACCAAGCATCCAAATTCTGCATTTCCTTCATTTTTGTGACTCTGGCACTGTATATTGGTCCATTATTTTTAGGTTGTGCACACATTACTGCTCACTAGACATGATTATCAAGCAGAAACTTGGCAGTGGCAGATAGTGTTCCAGAACAAAATGCAACAAAGGAGAATCTCTCCCTGTCAGCAACAAACTGCAAAAGCACAATTTTAAGCTGCTGATGTAGTATAATCAAAGACAGATTGCAGCAGGAACTGAGGAGACCATTCTTGCACTTCATAACCCAGCCCCTCTAAATCTGAATGTGATGGATTTCACAACTCCTCTCCAGGCCATGAAAACAGACAAGGAAGAATGGAGGGGAGACTTTAGAAGGGAGAGAGAAAAGAGAGGAGAAAGAAGGTGGGTGTGACAGAGACAGAGAATAATGGTGACAGAGGTGTGGATATATTGGGCATGACAGCACCCAGTTCCTTTTATTTCTCCTTTATACACCCCCATTTACAGCCATGAGTAGTGTGGTCGAGTGGAGACGTAAAAGAAATATGAAGACACAAATCACACCAACGGAGAGGAAGACTGTGTGAATGAGTCCTTTGAGCAATGTAAAATTGGGGCACAGCACTGCAATTTACAGCAACACACACACACACAATCCCACTGAAAAACCCCCAGCAGGACACGTAAATCATTCTCTGGGGTGAAAACCTGGAGCTGAAGCCTATTAGAACAAATAAAAGACAGTTGTGGAGGGTAGATGAGAGACGAGAGAGCACAGTGTTTTTTGTTTTTTTTCTCCATGTAACAACTACTGAGTCAAGAGGGGTNGAGGGGGAGAGAGAGAGAGAGAGAGTGCCCCTGGGCCACATCCTTGAATTAATGACTTTGTAGACAGAGGAGCAACAGAGAGTCGGTTGGGGCGGCCTTTGATTTATCCACATGAGAGGGTGAGGCAGGGAGCAAGCAAGGATCTCTAATCACACAGCCTCATCAACATTATCTTATCAGTCATTCAGACCTCAAGGCATTTCCACTGTCAACGGCCTGCTGTTCAGGAAACGCCATAAGAGTTAAAGTTGGAGCCGCTGCCTAAAACATAACTACGGATCAACAGGATGACGTTGTATCCATCAGACAAGAAGTTTTTGTTTTATTTCTTCTTTTATTGTCTGTGATGGTTGGTAATGAGCTGTCATGTTCCGATAAACTGAATGAGACAGAATGTGACATAGTTATTTCTTCAAATTAGATTAATAGTGAGTTAATATTTAGGTATAAGTAAATACTGAATTGGAACTTCAATTACATGAGGCACTTGAGTATATATTGTCAGTTTCACATTTTTTGTTTGTTGTCCCTGTGTTCGTGAGATACAGAACACACTGGGAACCAAACTGATGCCTCAAACAAATTATACTCAATTTAAATTCTACAACATCTACATTTCTATTTGAAGAAAGTGTTGGCATGACTATCGCCCAGCTCGAGGAGAACTACTCTCCTGTGGAGCTGCTGAAAGCCCGGACGGCTCCGTCTCCCAGCAACACACCACCGATAAAACAATGAACCGCATTGTGCGTTTGCTGCTGTCCATGGTGCTGAAAGCTGGAAGCTTTCACAAGCAGTAGCAAATTCTGATAAAAGATTTATTTCAACACACACACACACACACACACAGACACACACACACACACATCCTGTTCAGTCTCTCTGCCCCTTCATTGCAAAAACAAGCTGTGTGGTGTAGCATTGTTTGAAACCACTGAAGTTTATTTTAAATTCTAGCCGAGACCCAGAGAAATATCTATAAAATAATGTACAAGGCATCTACAATTTTCCAATGTAATGATGAAAACGTCATATAAATATTTATAATTGTGGAGGTTGATGCAAAATGTACATGTGATATTGTAAAATAGACAATGAAATATGTCTTTGAGAGAATTAAAGGGAAACACAGGAAAAACAATAGCTGGTAAGAATCCCAAATACATTGCTTTTGCCCAACTTCCTATGTTTGCCTGTGTCCTGTGTTGCATCCGTAGTTAACATTGATGAGGGTTAACACCAGGGGGCAGTGTGAGGCACTATGACTTGAATTTAGCAACTAAGAAGGGTTAAGCTACACAAGAATTTGCAGCAATGAAGAAACATAAACGCACTTATCGAATCAACTTCTTGGAAGTTTGTCTCGGTGGCTCGATGTCTCATAATTTTGGAGCCACACCAGCCGCTTGATAATTGCGGGACAAAAAAAACCTCTCAGCTGCATCTCCGCTTCTCTTTTCCCCCATTTTGTTACGAGTACGGACAAATTTATCCCAAATTTGTTTCCACTTTGTCTTGCATGTTTCAATGTCCGCTTTCAGATTGTTGCCAATCTCATGCCAACTTTCTGACCAGCGTACTTGTCCTTGTGGAGTGGTGCTGAGACATCACACAAGTGGGGATAATTCCTGACATGATCGATCAGCTTCTCCTCAAAACTTGCAGCCATTTCTCTGTTTGTCATTGGTTATCTGTGCACAGGTAATAATACAGTACTGTACACTTTCAGGATTTACATTGTTTATTTACACTGTTGGTCCCACCTGTGCCGCTCACGGTCACAACACCCTCCCTAAGGTTTCTGTGGGTACTGCATCTCATGTAGCGTTGCATTAATTCTTGATGATGCACAAAAGTCATGCTTCAAACCAACACTAAAACAGCGTGGCGGCCATCTTATGTACACATAAGTGTAGTTAATATGAAGCATAAATGAGGCTTTACTCTCATTTTCTGTCTCTCACTCTCTGACTCTTTACTCTGTCTGTCCATCTGTTTCTCACTTACTCATTCTGCCCTGAACAAATACAAATACTGAAAGTTGATGAACATGTGCAGGATTTTTCACACAAAAACAAATTAGAAGCAAGACATGAGCTAAGTGTGGCTGAAGGTGACGGTGTGTGTTTGTGTGCTGCGTGATCTCTGTGTTCTTTCTACTCTGTGCTTCTTGATAATGGTCCTCAGGATCAGTTGTGGCATCAAAGGGCAAAGCAGCTCTTTCATTTGCATTTTTTCTCATGGTGGCATTTCACTGAATCTGCTGGCGCTGGCGCTGCTGTGGCCTCGATTCTTTGATGGCTCCCAGACTCCAGCTGGGCATTACTAAGCCTGTTTTAATGCAAAAAATCATTGTCCCCGACTGTGCTGTGACACAGTCGGGGACAATGATTATCAACTAGAGGCTTGAAAACGTGTCACAGGACTGTTCTCACTTGTTCATAAACATATGGCTATATGTTTATGAACAGGACGAATAGGTATTTTAATAAAATGACACATGTAGGTATTATACCAATTACTGGTCCTTCATGTTTGGGAATGTATTGAAAAATTTCAGATCCTGAGACCACAAGGAAATGGGCTGTTAATCAGTGCATAACAAAAAATAATCATCACTATCAAGATTCCAGATTTCAGATATGTCCACTAACAGGCAGCTTAATGCTGTTATCAAAATATCTAAAAAAAAAAAAAAAAAAAANAAAAAAAAAAAAAAAAAAAGATTAAATTTCCATCTATGTTGTATGATAAAGAAAAATACAGTATTTCAGCCCTCATCAGTATTAAGGCCCAATTCTACCCCACAGGTGGAGAGTCAGAGATGTCACCTTCCATTTCCTTTTCTTGAAATTAACCTCTGTGTATTCATCCTTCGCGACTGAACCAAAGCTCATCCAGTTTGTGTCTGTTTTGAAATGATGGATGGTGGGTGGTGCAAGGTCACATCAAAGGTGAGAAACTAATGTAAGCTTAAATTTAATTTAAAGTCAACATATCCTTACTGTGGGGCTTGACAGAGAGAGGAAATACAGATAATAAAGGTCAGTGGTGGTGTACAAATTTGACCAACAGGGCTTGATGCTATGAAGGTAATGCCTTGTGTAAGGCACAAAAAGTCTAAAATGCATTGAAATGAGGTTTTCATCCAGAAACAGCAATAGCTTATCTTCTGATGAATTCAAAGTCTTATTCTGCAGGAAAACCTCCAGGTTAAAGCGAAAAAGTACCATATTTGAGCTCTGATAGAGTGTATAATGGAGTAAAAGCAGAGAGTAGCCCCAAATGAAAAACTCTAGAGCTCTTGAGTAAATGTATTTAGGTAGTGTCCAGCTTATCACCAAAAAAGGAGAGTGTATTTTATTGTATTGGTATTGGAACATACATGGATTGTATATCCGAACAGAATACCAAACTTTAAATACAATCAAGGTATGATTACTGTTTGTGGCTTTACTGGGTGGTTCTGAATTCTCAGTTGTTTTGTATTGAATGTACTGGCATCTCACTATGTATTGATGATGCAGGTTTATGGAACCTGCTCATTATTAAAACATGATAGATGGTAAACCATGAGTTAAAAATGAGCATGCAATTTTGGATCAGAGAATAATCCTGAGAGGACCCGTAATACTGCATATTGGAGCCAATAACGAATTTAGCGCAGAGTCACGGATGGTCCCGCTGGGCTGCCAGGCAATTCTGCTAAATTATCAGTATGATCCCATTCTCCACCATAGCCATTATTAAACATTATCAGAGGGAAGTGGAGCTTTATTGTCAAGGGAACAATGGACAAATCTTCATTTAAAAATATTCAGCTGACGGCTGAATAAAGAATTTTCACAAAGCAATTTGTCTTAACTGCTTTTTGCTAGAAGACTGCACAGGCCACTTGATTGTAGTTTCTGCTATGTCGGCGTTTGCAATAGAAACTCTGCGTTTGCTTACCAACGTCTGACAGGTTCATATGTGATTGATGTGATCTGCCGTCATCAAATTAGCATAGACATACTCCTGGTTTTGGGAGCCAGGGAGAAGGTGAGAAGCAACAGCCTACACAGATGGTAAAAACTTGAGCAGCAATAAAAGGTCTCACTGTACCTCTTCCCAGATTGTTGAAAATTATGCTATGATTTTTAATGATTTGAGAGGGGGAGCCTTTGTTTAACTAAGGGTGTCCTCCATCTTGGTAAACACACATCTATGAATATAAACATGAAAAACTGATATTTTCACATCTCACAGCCTTGGCTGTCTGTGCAGAATGCACTCAGAAACCTGAGCTGATGGGGCCAAATGATGAATTATTCATCCTGAAACACACAGATGACAATGCAAACTGTTCTCCTGCTTCCTGCTGCACTCAACTGCATTATTCAAAATAATCAGGAACATGAAAAGTTGCCAAAGTTTCACATAAGCCACAGCTGACCAGGATGGAGTAAATGAAAAGTCACCTAAAAGTACAGAGGCACGAGCTAGAATTATAGATGGTGATGACAGAGGGCACATCATAATAATAATTTCAATATTGAAAATTGATAATATATGTCAGTAGTCGCTGTTCAGTATATACAAGGCATATTTCAGATCAGAGCCTGATACATTTGACTCTTATTGACTAGGGTTTTATTATTATTTATAAGAATTTAATTTCTGTTACCATTACTAATTTACTTTTATGTTTCTGTACTATTATAACATTTAGGGTTCAACTTCATTATTTCTTTTAATGATGAAATTTAAGGGATCCTTGACAGATGTTTTCAATGTTATGCATTATATAATCTGTATGTATAAAATGAATCTCATTTGATTTATTATTGGATTTCTCTCCAATTCTCAAATATCAATGAATCTGTATCAGAATTCCAGCTTTAGTCAGGCTCTATTGTTTATCTATTTTATATTTTATTGTATTACATTTTGATAATGGTTAGTCAAGTGGTTTCTCTCTCCTGAAATAACTAGGCCGGTGTATAATAATAAGGCTGGCACGCTAAAGCGTCTATTAACACACTGAAGTGTCCTGTCTTTGTCAAAGAGTTTAGAAACAGCATGAACACATCCAGTTTAAAGCTTTTCATTATGATTGTTGCCTGTGCTGCCTTCATGCCTGAACTAACACCCCAGGGAGTAACCTGAAGAGCTCCCACTACATTTTCCTCCCTTCACAAGCACTGCGTTCCACTTTTCTGACTGGTTCTGCAGGCTGGATGGCAAAATCTAAGACTGACTTCTAGTTTCACTGTTGTTATGATGCGGAGATATGACCGGGATAATGATTCATGTAAGTGATGGTCCGCTAACCTGTCTGTCAGGTGTGTGGGCTCTTCTTGTCTGTTGCTCCTGTGGAAAAGAGAAACAAGAACATCAAATTAAAATCAGTTGGGCCAAATTACATGAGCTGGAGCCAAAATGTTCACAGTATGATAACTAACAAGTCTCATACAAGGTTAAGGTTCCCCATGTGGGGAAATTAATCCTCTGCATTTGACCTTTCTTATCTACAAAGGAGCAGCTGGCAGTCATAGTGCAACACCTGGGGTCCAAATCCAGGTCTACAGACTCATTCCTTGGTCAATGGAAATGCACACAAGTTTGTGTGATGGTAGGGAAAACTGAAGAGGAAGAAACTCACGTAAACACTGTGACAACATGGAAATTCCACAAATTGAAGACCATGGGTGGCACAGGGTTTATAACCCTTTTGGCAAAAGTGCTACTGTGCCGCTGATTCACAATGTATCCATAAAACATCCCACATTATGATTATAAAAAAGTAACATGCATAATGCATGAATGTTTTCCAAAAACAACAATCAGGAAAAACAATAGCTATATATATATATATATATTTTTTTTTTTTCTTTTCAAAACAACAACAACAAAAAAATCACAGGTCATCTCTTCTTTATGGAAATTAGCTGCATCAATCTTTCACCAAGCAGTTCATTTAGCTGAAACTCTAATTCTAAAATCTGAAACAGCTTTTATTACAACTAAGGCTCATTGGGAATAATGTCTCACAAGCTCTAAAGAAAACATTACTATGAATTTACTTTATTTGTCTATTGGTTTGACTGATTTAAATGTGACACACATGGAGGCAGATTAAACAACCAATAAACCCACTGGAAGCCATGAGCATGTAAACTGAATTTAAATGGTCGCTGCAAGAACGCACATCATGAATATCAATTATTACTAAAGTGGAGCTGTGAAAATTAGAGCAGATGTAGGTTAATGGAAGCTCAGACAATCACCATGATGATCATGTCCTTGAGCCGTAACAAGAAATTAAACCTGCATGTGAGCCCACATGATGGGTTTGCATAATGCATGTGCACAAAAGACTGCCTTTAAATATATACAAGAAGAACAAGAAATAATGTATTTTAACAAAATTTCAAATAAATGGACACAATGGCCCACATTCTGTAAGCTATTAAAATAGATTTATATTATTGCTCTTCTTATGGTGTCACTACTTCTTACAAATCTGAAAACTATATTGTTTCAATCTGTACCAAATTAATCAATTTGTTTAATTTCCTGGAATCTTGTGCAACTCTCCTGCATAATATAATACTTTATCTGTCTTATTTTGTCATGTTTCAAGGTGCAAATAGTCATTATTGGAAAACTCTTTGAAAAATATCAAAATTTCTAAAAAGTACTGGACACAAATTGCAATTACTGAATTGACTTTTACTTGTATTAGAATTTTTTTTCTCATTTTTCTTTTACTGGCATTAATATTCCATTACAAAATGTGGCTGCATGTTCCTAGTCAACAATTCCTCACAGAATAGGCCTAATTTTTATGTAGCAGAACCATTGTCAGTATCATCACCATCAGTGATGTTCAGAGATCTGGTGGTCACACTAATCTTAATTAACAAGAGGGGGTGGGCTTGTCCAGTTATCCTAATTTCCACAAAGGAGATAATGGAGAGGGAATTAATACAACCAAAGCAGAAATTACAATGTCTTGATGGGACAAAGGGATAATCATCTCTACAGATGCCTTTCAGGTGGAAGAAGAGCACATTCAATGACTTGAGTATTAATTGTGTGGACATAACAGAGGAAATTAAATGAGCAATAACAGCAAAGTGAACCCAGATGACTCACAGAGATTCTGAAGCAGCTGTTTGATTTTGATAAAAGAGTTGCGGAAGCTCTGCTTTTTAATATTACATTCATTCAGTCAGAACAAACAAACTGTATCCCATGGTGCAGCTGCATCTGAGAATAGATCAATGTTAAAAAATAAAAATAAAATAAAATAAATAAATGAATAAATAAATCAGTTCAACGTCCACCTCTGCATACAGATTATGATTAGTACCTTGGGGTGCTGAGGCAGCTTGGCCGTATTGGATTTCACCCTTGGCTCTGACAAGAAGAAATGAAAATATGTTTAGAAATCAATACATCAGCAACATCTAAAAAAAAAAAAAAAAAAAAAAAATCAGCAATCAGTGGGGACATGGCCAGAGGTGTGTTTTTACAATGCCTTATAGTGGACAGATAGATTTCCATGTTCACATTTCATTTAGGGGTCTATTTAGAAATCTTTGGAATGATTTCAGGTGCAAAAAACAAAAACAAAACAAAAACAAAAAAACACACAAAAAAAATCTAAACAGGTGCGCAGGCAGGTAAATTAGATGTTTTGATGTTACATCATGTTATGGAACCAAAGCAAGCATGGAAGTAAAAGAACCACTTAAAATTGAATCTTTAAAGGCAGTCAGTACCTATGGGTTTGGGTCACCGGATTCATAGGTGAAACTCTTAAGAGGTAAAGTATCTCTCTCTGAAAATGTTTTTTTTTTTTTTTTTAANTTTTTTTTTTTTTTTTTAAATCAGTGTCTTAATTCCTCTAACAATGAGTGTTTTAATGTATATAAAAAGCAGAAAATCATAGCAATGCTTGAGACATTTTTCAAACAAATTTGACTCAGAGTAGTAGGAGGGTCTATTAAAGGACCATACTGCCATTTTGCATGTTTGAGCCTAATATATTCAATTTTCATACAACTAATTTTACTGACAATCATTTCCCAAAGCATACTGCTGGAACGGTGAATTAATTTTATTTTCTACCTTCCAACCTCCGTTGTTCATCAGTTCATTCATCATTAGTTTAATAGTGTACCAGTTCATTCTGGTACGCTATTAAAATCAACTTGTTGATACTTGAAATATTCTTGGGATAGGTAATCCATCATCGTGAACAAGATATATATTCAGGTTTTTTATTTGAAGTTATGTAATTTTAGCGTTTAAGTGCTATAAAAAGCACAGCATGAATGTCTTCACCAGGGAATACAGTCCCAAAGATCTGAAGAAGACCTCAAACATGCAAAATGGCTGGTATCATCCTTTATGACTCACAATGAAGGAAAAGTTTGCTCATATGAAAGGTGTTTGTGTTAAAGAGATTCAGGCATCCCTGACTCATTTTGGAATGTGGGATGTTGTAAACTTGAAGACAATAATACCACCTACACACACTAAAGCTGAAACTCTTACACATCACAGCTCATAACTCTGCTGCTCTCATCTCTCCTGCACAGAAACCTCTCCGTGAAGATGGGATCAAATTAGGATAGAGGATTAGGATCGAGAGAGCATCCCAAACACCTGCAAAATTACATGGAAAACATAACCCAGTATGTCTATGTTTGTCTTTTTAACACAAGCAATAAGCTTTTAGTCCGACGTTGCTGAAAATAAAAGAAAAGCAAAACATTATTATCTTCTGCAGTTAAGAAACCTAAATTACTTATTTGAGATATATTGAAAAACACCTATCACAAAATATGTTGATGGTTTTTTGATAAGATTCTTGTCTAACTTTCCCTGAGGATTGAGAAAACAAAACAATAGGTGTAACAAAAGAGCACTGAAGCTGTGGCTGGTGTTGACAGATATCTCTGGGGGCTGCAGGCTTCCAGAACATTTGGAGGATGAGATAGAGAAACAATAAGTAGCCAAAAGGAGGAAGATGAAAACATGAAACAAGCTCAAGTAAACAAAGTCTTCACAATTAGGTGTTCATATTCGCAGAATGCAGGATCACGAGGGATTAGTCCTGTGAGGCAATTATCCAAAGTCAAATTAGTTGCACAGAAAAGTTCCAAGAGATGAAAACTGGTGCTGCTATTCCCTGGAGTTCTTACAGGAGAGTTTGGTCAAAAGAAAACCAATACGAGTTGCTATGATAAGTAGGAATACAGTTCTGTTTGAAGTTTAGAAGCAAAAGATGGCACTTCAGGATCCACAAAATATAAACTCACGTCTGACACCAACATTCCCATTAGTCTGATGCGTATTTGTGACTGACATGTTTTATTCAGCCTCCAGACTTTTCCTATGATGACATCATTATCAAAAAAAAGTAACATTCTGCAGACATCATGTCCCTAACTGGCAACTTCCTGATGTAAATATTTACCTTGTTTTTATTTTATCTTGGGTGAAGCTGTGCATGTAGTGGTGAAGCTACAGCACAAACAGCAACAACTCCTTATTATGTAATTATGTCTCGCTTCTCTTTTTGCTGTGGAGCAAAAAGAGAAGTGAGACATTTAGCTTGACTATCTTGTCTTTCACAACAGTGTGTGCACTATAAAGCCATGTATGAGTACAGTAGTATATAAACTGTATGATGAGACTGGAAAGTGTAAAGCGTGACTCTTAATGTATTGATTGAATTGTAAGAAATTAACGAATTAACCAGTTTCCTGTTGGCATAAAGTCAGTCTGTTGAATATAAATAACTCCTTCTGCTTAATTGACACCTCACTTCCTGTCTTATTAAAGCTAGATTTCTCATGAGCTGTTCACACAAACAGAAAGCACGCTTACACATTGTTAAATGTTAAAAAAAAAAAAAAACAAAGTCAAAAAGATGAGATAAAGCCTATACCAAAATATTTTAATTGCATATTTTGTGATTTTGTGCTTAAATGTGTAAAAGTGTAACGAGCAGATTGTTTAACCCCTCGGGTCATCAGAGCCAAATAGAGTAACACACGCACGCATGCACACACACTTTATACTCCATGAACAGCACTAGTCAACATGGAACAGGTGTGGGATAGCAAATCACAATCAACCAAGATTAAGTTCTTCAAGTGGACAAGGTACATTCAATGTGAACACAAGGAAATACAAAAGAAAAAAATCTTAATAGAAATATTTCTTTTGGGAACAAACTCAAATTGTACTCAGAGGGTTTGAGGTAGTGAAGACATAAGAATCTACACATAAAGGTCTTACAAGCACTTACTTTCAGCAAATTATCTTCAGTCATTTCACCCATATATGTTTCACAAATACACATATGGACTAGTATTTAAAAGTTTGAAATCACTGAGAAATATTCATGTTTTATACAGAAACTGATGCTTTTATTCACCAAGGTAGCATTAAATTGATGTTAATATGTAGCCAAAACATTAACAATGTTGCAAATGGCTATTACTGCTGGAAATTACTGATTTAGCAATTTCCCAGATTGTTCTTGGAAAAGAGATTTTAAATCTCAATGAGTTTTATCTGGTTAAATAATGGTTAAATAGAATATATATAAACACAATTAATTATTCACATAAAACTGCAAAACCCCATTTTCAGTAGCCATTACTCTAGAGTCCTAATGATAAACTCATTTAGCTCATCCATTATTAGACACCTTTATAATTGTATTTGCACCTGAAACCCATTATTCTGTTCAAACAAGTAGGCAAATTGTTTTTACTTGGGTTGCAAGGTACTGACATTTTTAAAGTTCAATTCTGAGTTCAAAAATGACCAAAAATAAAAAAAAGAAAAAACAGTTTCTCAAGAAACATGTCAGTCTATTGTTATTTTGCCAAATAAAGGTTATTCCATTTGTCAGATGACTGAGAAACTAAAGATTTCATTCTAAGGCGTCCACCACTGTGTTGAGGGAGACCAAGATGTGCAACTTCTCAAGAGGATAATTATATCAGAGACTGCAGCTTGAAAAACAGAAGCCTTTCAGGTCTTCAGTTGGCTGCTTCCTTAAATAGTACGCATCAAATATCAGTGTCATCTGCAACAGTGAAAAGATGACCCTGGGATGCTGGCCTAAAAGGTAGATTTTCAAAGAAAATGCCATATCTGAAGCCAGCAAATAAAAAGAAAAACAAATAAAGTCATCCACAACCCACTGTCTGTGTTCTTTTGTCCATTTTAACTTTTTATTTTTATTTACATGTTTTGGATAGCCAGCATTGGCCAGCATCCCAAAGTTGTCTTTTCACAATTCATTTTTCCAATAGACTTTTTGTTTTATGCAGAGAAGAAGATGCACAATAATAAAAACTTTATAGGCATTTTGTTCTAAGGGATAGTGGCTACAAATCGGTATACTTTCGATGATATCTGACCCACAGGCTTGAACACAGACTTTATTGTCTGTGTAAATGAAAAGAATCAAGGTCCTGTATACCTGTATAAAACCATGTAATCTAGATAGATTACATTCAAAAATGAAGCATGTATCGCTATGCTAACATTTATTGTACTTCTCACAAACTACTGGTACACTGAAACAAAATTACTAACAAAAACTTTTTATGGTAGAGATCTAATGAAGACAAAGAGACTAACAACTAAGTCCAGGCTCTTCTAAACTTTTTACTTAATCATCACGCTACACCTCAAGACAGCCTATCTTGCACCTTGACTGTTTCGTCATTTTATTACAGCCAGTCTAGGGCTTATTCTTATAAACCACTGCCTTCTTTATGATAAGGAACATTATTCATCAGTCTCTGTGCCTCACTTTGGCAGAGCTACCGCCAGCAACTTTACGCTCCACAACAAAACATCTGCCTCCATTCAATTTGTCAGTTCACCCTTCAAAACTCTACTTACAACAAATAAAATATTCAGTGGAATGAGATACTTCATCTTTTTCCAAGTGGAGTTTCTTGCTTCAGGAATTCAAAGATGTCAACATGTTGTAAGGGAACAAAACATACTGCTCCACTGGAACCCCAAAAAACAAAAGGCACTTCATTCTAGAAAATTCTTCTTTTTTGTACTAGAGACAGCTGAAATACTGTCAGCCATTGGCAGATTAAAAAAAAAAAAAAAAAAANAAAAAAAAAAAAAAAAAAGACTGCAGGAGTCAATAATAGACAAAATTACTTTTAAGATTGAAAACTTCGACAGTGTGTTCACGTGATCTGTTGAGAAAAGTAAGCTGTTGGGCACCAATAGTCAATCAGATTTCTATGTTTTTTTTGTTTTGTTTTTGTTTTTTTGCAGTCAATGTGAGTTTGTCACATATAAAAGGATAAGCTGAATTTGTCCCAGTTCTCACTAGCTTTCATATGAAAGACAGGAATAGAAATCTAATAACGACACTTGGAGATTGGTGAATGCAAGAATGAGGTTGATTAGAGCACCAATATAAATTTGTTCAGTTTTTTTTTTTTCCAGTTATTATGCTGCTTGTTTCCTTGCTTGCTATATCAAAACAGATTTAACATTATTATCAACAAACCAGAAAAAATAATTGCTTGTTCAGAACCCGAGCTGATAAATGTGCAAATCCAGTCAAACCTGTGAAACTGCTCACATATTTGTATATTTTTTCATGCTAACCTACAATGAACTCTGTGCAGTCTTAACAGATTCTTACACAATAAGAGTTAATCACGTTCTACTGTTAAAGTCAGAGGAAGGCATGTGGCAGTAGCTTCAGTATTTTCCACACGTTCCCCAGAAAAGGCATTTTCTTCTGTTCGGCTTGATGATGTGAAAGGTGTATGTAAAATGTATGTGTACGTGTGGGTGTGTGTGTGTTAAGATGAAGGGTTGGGGGTTGGGTTAATTACAAAAGTGACAAAATCAAGGTCCTCATACTGCATGAGTAATGGCAGGACGGTGCAGCCAACATTGCCCATCAGCCCTGGAGCATTTGATGACTCTTATCAGTAAACTCATTCCTGTCCGTGACCTTTCCACAGTTCCGACTCAGCTGTGGTCCTTCTTTTCTACCGCAACACAACACAAGAGGCTGATTTCTGTTTGCATTTGTGGTAAGGATCCAATGAATACAGAGGACTTCACTTAATGACATGAGGGAGTAACAGACCCTCAGTATTAATTTCCTTTAGCATGTTGTCTTTTTAAAGAAGTGTCATACCAGTACAAAGCAAAAATACATTAATCATGTGATACAGATTTCGGAACTCAGGAACTTTACATTATTTGTTCAACTCGGACCCATTTTGCTACCAGAACTACAGTTCCTGAACCATTTTTAGCTCCTACTCCAGGGTAGGTACTCTCCAATAGTTCAGGAACTGCTGGCCGGAGCACCCAAGACTGAACATTGCTGACTGGTTGGACGCAAAGTCCACCCAATCAGCCAAAGAGCTGCCTTTTTTATTTTATTTTTTGTGCACAGCAGAACAGCAACAGTGACTAATGCAGTCCAGTGGTTGCATTAGACACAAATCAAAACAAAGAAAATCTTCTGGCTGACCTGGCTGTCACACTATGAAGGTCACACTTAAATGCTCCTACTCTGGATGAAAAAAAAGGACAATATCCCGATCTGTTTTTGAACATTAAGTCAGAAAGCACCTTATAAGGTGCTGTTATTGGTTATTATGTTGACATCTTTGGTCAAAAGTTAACTGTATTATCCGTCCTGAGTGTGCATCCATTTGAAATTAACAGTTGAGTCAATAACTGATTCTTGAGATAAGAGACAAAACATGTTTTACATCTTCATTTTTCTTTTGTAATGCTACATTAATTTGAAACGGATATATTTGTAGACAAATGTCTCAGCTGACAAATCACATAACGGAACAGGTTTTTATTAAAATAACTTGTTTTTTTCTGAAAATTGACATTTATTCATTTCATAACTTGATTTGTGTCAACTCCGTCAGACATACTAAAAGCATGCTACTTTAATTTGATTAATTTAATAGGAGTGTAAAGTCTTCAAGTATCTAATAATGGTGTTTAATAATGGAGTTAAGTGATGAAATGCATTATATACATTTTTGTTCAACTTTCACTATTATGAAGAATCCAGTTTCTAAATTCATTAATTTTCTACCTTCATTTTTAATATTTTGTGTATATAATCAATGTTCTTACACAAAGAAGACATCATTGAATGTAGTTCAACTCGTGTTTTAATATAAAGACAATAAAATGAACAAAGAGTTACATATTTCTTTGAAAATAAACAAAAACCTTCACCTGATGGTGTTGATAAACTGATTATAACAAATATATTTTTTCAAACTGCAATGTTTGAAATTATATGGGAAGACAAGAGATCTGTAGCCTGTTTTGAAACCGGATCAAATACAGTTTTCATTTTTGTCTGACCTGCATGAGTAGGCATCAGGCAACAGGCGTCAGATATGCTCTCTGAATCCAGCCTTAC
Organism: Lucifuga dentata; assembly: GCA_014773175.1. Taxonomy (NCBI): domain Eukaryota; kingdom Metazoa; phylum Chordata; class Actinopteri; order Ophidiiformes; family Bythitidae; genus Lucifuga; species Lucifuga dentata. The sequence continues at coordinate 89,903 of VXCM01000263.1, forward strand.
AGTGCAACATCCTGTTACAGCATTACATGTATTTACAATGTTAATGCTGTAATAGTGCAACCAAATGTCAATTAATACCAACATTATATTATTTTAATTATTTTATTTATTAATTATTTTTGTTTTAATACTTAGAATTATAAAGTAAATCTTAAGCATAGCATTGTATGAACCTCACCAGCCTATTTATGCTGTACAAGTCTATATAAAGATGTTATATGGAGAGGGTAGGAAATCAGGCCACGTGTAAATGTATATGTAAACAAAAAAACAAAAAAAAGAGTATTTGGGAGTATTTTCAAGTGCTAAAAATAATAATACTATATAAAGAGGTTTTGGGAGCACTTAACTTCGTCAGACGGAGTTGACAAAAAGGGAAGCTGTTCCATCTTAACCATGTGTTGTGGATTGGAGCCATTTTGGTTTTTTCTGGGGTTGCGAGCAGCCTACATAACCTAAGCAAAATACATACATTTATTCCACAATTCTTAACTAAGATTATCATAATGGGAAGTTGGTGTTGACATGTTAAAGCTGTGACCATCATAATATTAACATTGTTTGTTAAAAAATATCAAAAAAATGAAAAGTTTAGTAGACTGTGTGTCCTACTGTTGTATCCACCATGAGCAGGAAGTGGAAAAGGGGGTTCTCAGAGTTACAGCTGACCATGACATTTCCTGATTTGTTCAGGATCATTAAAAAATCAGATGGAAAGTGAGGACGCAGCTTTGATAGGCAACTTTTAGTGGAAAATATATTTAAAGTTCAGTTTGTGCATTGTTTGATATCTTGCGGCTTCTTTCCTTTCATTTGATATTAATATTTATGCATTTATAGCATTTTTCACAAACTTCACAGTTTGACATTATGACCTACTGCTGAGGACAGGTTAACTTGCTTTCTGAGTACAGAGCATGCATTTTAACAAAATCTAATGAAATTATTAAAAAATATATATGAAATTAATATCATGAGTATACACATTCCCTTTAGATTTACCTGTTTATGTATTTTTTATTATTATGAATTTCTTGATGTTTAACATAAAGAAGACTTTCCTATGTAGGACATGTTTTGTTCCTTATCTCAAGAATCTATAATTGGTAATGTTGCATAGAAATTCCTGACACCCTTAAAGTAACTCTTTACTGTGATTAGAAGTACTTTTTTTGCCATTGCAGCCAGGCTGAAAATTGCAGCAGCTGCACCTCACACTTATATGTGCCCTCAGGTATTACTGAAACATAACATCAGACCCAGTAATGCATTGGTCTAATGTGTACTGCCTTGGTACAGCAGTGTGAATGTGACATTTTTACAAAGTAATGCATCATTCTCCACCCCAGCACAGAAACCCAGGCTGGTAATGTTTGTTATTTAAAAGCACCCACTGTGACCCTGTTTATCATAACCCATTTAGATTTGCTAATTATTATGCACATTTAAATCGTGATAAATATGATTACTCAGGGATATGCATGCGAGATAAATGGGAAGTCATCATCATAATCTCAAACACATTTGTCATTCTGTGTTCCCTATCACCCCATTGTTCCTGAAGTACACACTGGTTTCAATAACTTTTTAAAACAAACAAACAAACAAACAAACAAAAAAAAAACATGTAGTAATACCCCGGAGTTCAAAGTGGGTTCATATTTCTTGGCTATCCCAAATCCATATCCTGTGTCCTGCAATTTAGCACCTCACTGAACATTATCTTCCCATAATTGCTGCTTGAAAATACAAAACTTTTTCATGGCTCCATTAGAAGATGAATTGCTAAAGTGAAAAGCTGCAAGGCAGAGCTCAAGAACATTTCCTGATGCAATGAATATTGATAATGTATATTCAAAGAGTGATCCATCCTTCAGAAACTATCCAAAACTAGATGGAAAGTTATCAGGCAAAGGCTGAAATAAAGGTATCTGCATTCAAATGGCACAAGTAAGAGGAGTTGAAAAAGATATAGACCTGATCTGGAAAATGTGTGTATTTTATTTCTTGCATGGGTTTTTAAATAGTAACTGAAAGTGTGTCATATTTGATTCTTTGCATGGTTTTGTTAGTGCAGGATTTTTTTAATCCAACGTTTACTTGTTGGAGAGTGTGTTGGGGTGCTGCTTTTTTGTTTCTGATTTTATAAAACCCCATGCAAAGAATCAAATACACACATTTTCCAGATCAGGCCTATAAATTATTCAGTAATAATAAATTTTATTTGCTGGCATCTTTCAAAACACTCAAGGACAATACATCAGGAAAGGAATAAAAACAGTATGAAATTAAAAAGGATTCAAGTACATAGACACTTATAATACAAGTAATTAAAACAGCATCAAGTCAGAATTAAGATAAAAGTATGCAGTATGGATAGATGAATTGGTTAATGTAATTATAATGAGAAAGCCAATTTAAACAGGTGTGTTTTAATCTGTGCATTGAAGTGTGTGACGGAGTCCAGCTGACAGATGTGTGGAAGTGAGTTTCAGAGTCTGGGTGCAGAGCAGCTGATAGCTCTGGCAGCCATGGTGCTGAGTGTGAAGGGTGGAACAGACAGCAGAGCAGCAGAGGAGGATCGTAGAGAACAGGAGGAGGTGTAGGGATGGAGAAGTTCTGAGAGGTATGGAGGGGCCAGGTTATGGAGGGCTTTGAAAGTCAGCAGTAGAATTTTGTCGTGAATCCATTGGTGAACAGGCAGCTAGTGGAGCTGGATGAGGATGGGTGTGATGTGGTCAGAGGATTTGGTGTGGATGATGATCCTTGCAGCAGAGTTTTGAATAATGGAGAAGGTGGTTTGTCCGGAATACCAGAGAGGATGGTGTTGCAGTAATTAATATGAGATGTTACCAGGGCATGGATAAGAACTTCAGTGCTATGCTGAGAGAGAGTCGGAGTCTGGTGATATTACGTAAATGAAAAAAGGCTGTGGTATTGTTGATCTGAGGACTGAAGGAAAGTGTGCTGTCGAATGTGACACCAAGATTTTTTATTTGGGAGGAAATGTGGACCAGACAGTCATCAATGGAATTGTGAAAGCAGGGATTTTGGAAAGTGTGGACTTTGAACCGATGAGGAGAACCTTGCTTTTATTACCATTGAGCTTGAGAAAGTTATTTGACATCCAGATGTTGATGTCCTGGAGACAACTGGTGAGGCAGAGTGAGGAAGGGAGGTGCTGGGTTTTGTGGAGATATACAGTTGGGTGTCAGCAGCGTAGCAGTGAAAGTGTATTTTATGGTGACAGAGAATGTGTCCAAGCAGGAGGAAAATGATGAATAAGTGGTCCCAGCACCAACCCCTGTGGGACACCCTGGGTAACTTTGGCCGATGCTGAATGGACATTCTTTCCTTCAGCTCAAATTCAGCTCCTCTTGTGAAAATTACACTGCAAAAATCTATATTTCACCAAATAATGTTTTGCATGTTATTGAGTCATAAAAGTCTCATTTATAAAACAAGGGAAGATGATCTACAATGCAGTGAGATTATTTCAGCCTGCAAATCAGCTTGACTTTTCTAGAAAGCAGTTTGTCATTATGTAGAAACAAGACTAAGGCAGATTCCTGCATGAGAATGAAGAAAAATTACACGATTACAGAAACTTGTAATTCAAACAGTAAAACATTCACAGCACTGGCAGATTTTCTTATTTGTTTTTAGGAAGTAAGACTTTTAGGACTCAATGATACACAAACACTTGTTAACCAAGAAGAAATTAAGGAATACCAGTTAGGATGACCAGATTTAACACAAATTTCTGAGCTTATTTTAAGACTGAATTGTGGTTTACCAAATCAGTACAATTCAAACAGTAAAAAAAAACAATTACCAATTAGAGAAAACAAATCCTAAATTGATTTAAAGGCAATCAAAACTCCTTTCACCTTATTGTACTGTTTTTGTTAGTAAATCCTACTTACTGTCAGTACCTGATACAATACAATGCCAGGAGGAATTTGCAGGGATTATGGGGCTTTTCCAGACTCGCACTCAAGAGATCGGCTCCAAAACATATAATCATGCAAGTAACGAGAAGCAGAAAGATGCCAAGTCAAAAAATTGACTTGCTCACTCCTCTTTATTTCTCTGCTGTTGCAATTTTGAGTAATCATTACAACAGAAAAAATTAAGGACATATGCATGTTGATGGCTGTTGTTTATACGCACACATTCTTTCCTGTTTTCCAGAGGCGATCAAGATGGGTAAGGTATACAACAGCTTTTATCATGTCACTGTTGAATAGAAACACACATGAATTCTGATCACGGTTGCTCAAGGTGCAACATGCCATGGATTTTGAAAATGCAGAAGTGTCATTTGAGCTGCATGTGCTTTTTGATTTCTCAGGTCCTCTGTTCCACATGAAAGCATGAACAAACTAGCAAGCTAATGTATGGGTGTGGAGAAGGGAGAAGCCTGCAAGAGGTCAAAGGCACAGACAGAACCCTGCATCCAATCGCTCCCTGCACCACAGGATGCTGCACACGCCAGCTAACTGATAAATTGCTGTTGCTCATATTTCACAGATACCAACACAGATCCTCTGACCTCTCCACACAATGCCCTGCATAAATTGAAATCTGGCCTCCCCTCCCCTCCCTGTATCAAGGCATCTGATGAGGAGCATGAGGTCAGAGAGAGAGATGACTCGGCTGCTTGAGATTCTGCATGAAACCTCACATCCTTTTTGCCAGGTCACTTTCCAGCTGAAGATGGGGATTTGTGTGTGATGTTGTAAAATGCATTGTTCCTGCAACCAGGAATGTGATAAAACTGGAAGAATTTATTGATCTTGTACCATTTCTGCCATGGTGGCAATACCTGAATACTGTAAAATTGAAAGCAAGTAAAGAATAAATCAAAGGTTCAAGCACAACAAATAATGTGCATGTGAAGCTAATCACAGAACAGTTCTGCCATCGTTGAAACCGTTTCATGTAATTTAATCTCTGTTTGTGCTGAATAATATGGATTGAGCTTCAAATATCTTAAGAGTTCATCCAATTCTCTGATTTACGTTACCACTCCATCATGAACAAAAGAACCAAACGAATGACCAAACCAAACAAACTGTTTTATTTCATGTCATACATGAAAAGATGCTTACCTTACACATCAAACTACGATTAAACTTTTATTTTAAAATCTCTTTTATATTTTTATTCCATCAACACATCTATCAGTACGGTACATAATGTAATCTTTACAAAATAGAAGTTGAGCGAAGGGGAAGAAATAAATTTGTGTAATTTGTGCAGCAAAAGCAAGGGCCTTATAATAAATAAACAACAGCATAAATCAGGATAAGAAAAAGGCAGAAACAGGCTTATATTGCATTTTATGTTGAAATTAATTTAATTTAACTCTACACAGGGTGTAAGGAGCATGCTTATGAACAGCTATTATCTTGAGAAGAGCCATTAGCAGAGATGAGATTAAACCTGCATTTTTAGGAGAGAGAGACATAATGGAGTCACACTCAGACACCTTATTAGAGTCAATTAAGAGAAGGTGCCTGTAATTATGGTGACTGGTGTAACAGCTTTTAGACAGACAGCTTGATAACAGACAGCTGAGTCTGTTTTCAAATTTGTTTTTTAACCATGTGCATGATTTATGTCATGTATAAAGGTTGTGGGTGTTTGCTGGAATAACAGATTCTAAATAAATTGAAAATGAATACAGACTATGGAATTATTTTGACAATTTCATTAAAAGATTATAGCCTAAATTGATGTACAATATGTAATCCATTGTGATAAATATTATGTGAAACCAGCCACTGAGCTCAATCGGCAAACTACAGGAAATGATTTAGATTAAATCAAGCAATGAATCTATTATGTGCAATGAAATTTTGGTGTACACCAAAGTTGCAAGTTTGTCTGCACTGATGAAACCCTTAAGGTCATTTTCAAACATGTAGTCCGTTTGCTCTAATAAAACTCAATCAATGAATGAGTTGTTACTTTTGTTGCATTTACCATTGCTTGGTTTGGTTTCACAGAAAAATAAATAAATAAATTCAACCACAGTATATCCATCCGCTCCTCTCACTTGGTCAGAAATGTCTGGGTTTGTATTATCTGTCTGTTGCTTGATCAAATTACCTATATATATATAAAAAACAAAACAACAAAAAAAAAAACGGTTATGCCAACCTTGGCATATACCACAACAATATATGCAGACAGAAAAAAAAATGTCTGGGTTTGGGAGGGAGAAAATTAAACCAGGAAGAAGTTACTGTGGTTCAGTAACATTGAACAGCACAGCTGACATACGTTCCTAGTCGTAGTCATCATTTGGGCCACATACCCAACAAAACTATGTCAGCAGAATTTTAATGCACTTTAAGACATCATCTCCAAAACCACATATTTCTTTACATCACATGAAGAGAACATGCTGCCTGTAGACATTTTAACAGGAGGACAGACTGCATATTAAGCGCACACAATGACATGCTAATCTACAACATGTTAATCTGAAGATGTATTCGCATCACAACCATTTTTTTTTTTTTTTTTTTTTTTTTTTTTTTTTACAGCATCTGTTTTTGAATAATATGGGTAATCAAAGGTTTGGTTTACTTAACCATGTGCTCATAGCCCTCTCTGGTTCTAGATCAATCAGAACTAGTTTGGCTCATGCTTACATCACAAACAAGTCCCATCTGAGTTTGTTTGTGAACCTCCACTTCCTCAAAAAAGGTGCGATTGTTCTGATCCAAACACCAGTAAGGGGGACGGATTCCAACTGGACAAAACCATGTATAGATAGATAGACAGATCTTACAGCATGTGATAATTCTGCATTTATGCCTCCTGATGGTTTAATGACCTGAGCATTTGGTATCACATCATTCAACTTCCATGTTGTCTTAAAATAAAACATAGTGCATTAATATCAATTAATGCACTCTATATGAATATTGATGCACTGGAAAAATATGTGTGATGTTTTGAGTGTGATGTTTCCAGCAAAAACACTATGGTTGGTCCAATGCATTATAATCACATGCAAAAAGTTGGAAAAATCAAACCTGAGCTGAAAAAATAAATACCGCAGTTTTGTCAAGTGAAACTTCATCCTTGACATGAAAGCCTCTATTAATGGGACGTGAGTTTGAAAAATATTATTCATGTGCGAAATATTCAGCTGAATTATTTGCATCTGGTGTGTAATGGCCTTTACTGTAAACACAAATTTTCTACCGGTTTTATAACCTACTCCTCTCAAACAGATACATCTGGTTGCATTAAAGCACATCTAAAATCAGGCAAGCATGCACAATGACTTCCATAACTTATCGAAAAACCTCATGTAAAACAAATCATTCACACTCAGCCATGGTTATTGCTTGGAGCCAATTCCATTTTTGACAGGGTGGTTTTATCATCCTGCACTAACAATTGATTGCTGGAAGCTACAAGCCACCTTAAATCATTTTACCTTGGATAAATTGTTGGTCATTCAACACATACATGCGAAAAGCTCGCTCTCATCAACCCAACCATAGAGACCTAGAAACACATAAGACAGAAACTTGTCCACCCAAAGATTAAACAATACAACATAAATGGGGGAGCGTACTCGTTCAAATGCAATGACAGCTGCACTGATTTATACACTAGATACACCAAACAAGCTGGAAAAACCATCCGTGAGCAGAGGGTTATCTCCTATTTACAGCACCATCCTAGCATCTTTCCCCCTGGTATCATTAATGGCACAGTTTGCGCCTCCCTTCATGTGAATCATTAGTCACACACACCCACGTACAATAACTCTAATGACCTTCACATCACTACCATGTGACCCAAGGAATCACCTGACCAAAGATTTCAATGACTCTCAGAGATTAAATGCCAGTTCACGACCCACCCCACTGACTCAGAACTGAAGAAACTACATGGGTAAGTAGGAAAATATCCTCAAGATTAAACAAGTCCAGTTGCCTTGAATTACAACTATAACTGTAGAGGCCAATTATACAGTATATTGTAAATACATATAACAAATAGAGATTACAGTACCTAAAACACATTTGGGGCCTTTTTTTTTTTTTTTTTTTTNTTTTTTTTTTTTTTTTTTTATACAGAAAAGTGTGCCAGATGATAAAATTGATCTAGACATCAACAACTTCAAAATAAACATTGACTTTTTTAGGGTCAATATTACACTAGAAGAAAATACCCAGTATCCTGAGTATCCTGCTAAAAGTCATAGATTTTATAATAGATAATAACAGCAAGAATTATAATGTATTTCACTTTTGTGCCACCCAAGATTTTAATGTTTTTGAATTTTCTAAAAAGCTCTCAATAAATATGCAAACGCACTGTGGAATTGGCCAGTTTTAAAGTTATTTTTTGTTAATTTGGGCATGACTCGGGTTGCAGAAAGAGTGCTCCGTCTTCACCACACAGGTCCTTTAGTGGAAACTTACAACACCCATTCAGCAGGAAACCCATAAATTGGTCCATTTAAGATGTGTTTAGTGGGAGCTGTGGAAGCCATAGATTTCCTACTGTGCACCAGTGCTACTGATTGTCCTTCAGTAATGCAGCCGGGGGTTGTCTCAGCAGAATCAATGAGGAAGTCATTGATCACTACAGTAAGGTAAACAGCCATTTGTCTTGTTACTCTTCACTATTTTGTTTATGTTTAGGCAGAGAAAAACACAGAGATGAAGTCTAGCTGAGCCTCAACTGGACAACTGCAAAAAATAGACAAAAAAAAAAACCAAACAAACACACACAAAAAAAAAAAAAAAAANAAAAAAAAAAAAAAAACATGACTACGTTTCTGGGAGGTGGCTACAGATAGGCAAACATGACATGGAAACATTTATCAGTTGCTTCACCAGACCTTTAGACTGGTAACTATGCTATTTCATCTACAGTATGGCTTACAGACTTAATATACTTGCACATATTTTAGAAATCTTTTCATCCTTTATAAAAATGTGTCAGCAAACAGAGGCTGGCATTGGCCAACTGAGAAGTGTTTAATATAGTGCTGCATGAGTCACAAATATGTATCCTTGGAATTAATGAAATGCAAATAAAATGTTAATTTTTTTTTAATCTTATAATGCTCATGGGACAATAAGTCCATGGTGTGGGATGATTTATGTGTTACATAAGTATTTCCTAGAATAAATGCTATTAAACATCTGGGCTTCCAAATCAATTACATTTCTTTAATTCCCATGAACATGTTGCCACAAGGCAGATTCTAATTTAATGGTATTCTGTGGCAGCTTTTAGCCTGCAAGAAGCTTTTATTGCATAGAGCTTCTCATCTTCACAGATTACCTGTGTGTCAAGGCAGCAGATGGAGCTACTGCTACATTTAATGATAAATTGAATGTTACTGCAAAGAGAACTCATGCACTTATGAAAAGTCACAGTGGAAAGTGATATTAAGCTGAAAAACAAAACAAAAATAAATAAATACATAAAACCACATTTTGATGCATTCCTTTGCCTGGTTCTTGCAGGAAATAATTTTCTAACATGGCAGCATTATAAGGCTTTAATGTCAGTTGTATTCATTCCACTTTCCACTTTTTTAAGCATGCTATTGCACAATTTATTACAGAACTCTTTTTGATATCTTCACCTATTCCCTTTTGTCAGACTTCTCTTTTAAATAATAGTGTAAGAGAAAGATTTAAATGGCTGTAATTAATTTCTTTCATGTGCACTCGTCAGACAGATCTGTGAAATGATATCAGCAATAAAGGATGCACAGAAAAACAACAACTAGGATGCTGATAGCAGCTTTGTCTGACTTTTCTCAACCATCAAGTCTGAATTTTTAAAAAGTTCCCACCAACTCTTAAATTAAGAGTTTGAATTCAAGCATCTGTTTAACCATTGATGGCTTGTTTAAAATGGCTACTTGGCCAATATGGGTTGGTTTATACTGTATATCAAGTGACCATTTTAATATAGAATTGTAGATTCCAAACATGAACCATCAAGTAACAAGCAGAGTCTCAGTGCTCTGAGGTCTCTCATCTCATAGATTATAGCTGCGACACGACTGATGCTTCTTCTCAGTCATTAACTGGCTACAACAGATCAGAGTCTCTTTGGGCTACAGCTGTTATTTCCAAATGCTCAGAAAAAAACTGCATTTGTTGAAGGGTGTAATTTGCCGCCTCCTTTTTTCGTGGTTGGAAATATATATTATCTGTTAGGAATTTGCAAAAGCATCTTTGTATTTATTGCTGTAGTGTCAACATCAATACTGTTTTTGTAAAGCTTGATTGGTTCAAATATTCTGGGCAGGATTCATAAAGCACAGCACCATACTTAATGTCGATAAGCGCAAATATCATCACGCAACCATGTTTCCTTATTCATAAATGCCTGTTACTAGCATCATTTAGCGTTTGCCTTGAAAGAGGTTTTACTATAGTATTTCCTTACTTAAATGTCAGGGAAGCGATTCATGAAAGCACACTGTCATGAAAAAATGAAGACCTGAAATCTGGGTGATGTTTTAAATTGTGTTTGCCTCGTGTGATAGGGATCAATAAATCTGATAGATTAGCCCACTCAGTTAACCAGTCAGTTCATTTAATGGTGGGATTTGATCCGATATTGTGCCCAATCCAGTGGCTCTGCATCGCTTTCTCAAGTCTCGTCCTCCACGAATCTCTCTCTCTCTCTCTCTCTCTCTCTCTCTCTGACACACACACACACAAATAGCGATCACACACTACAGAGGGTAATGTACGACCAGCGATTAAACTACCATACTGTATATGCAGGTAATGCAGCTGCACAGGGGCCTGCAACAGTTTGGGGCCTGGCCCTTCTTTATCTCACCACTATCTGTCACAAAATCTCAAACATCTTGAGCACTGAATGTACAGCATACACATGAACGCTCAACTTTAATGCTCAGTGGTAAGTATTTATAATACTCAATGAGCCAAGTCATCTGCTCCACAGTGTCATATACTTGATGCCATTCATTCGCCAAATAAATAACAATACACATAAAACAGTTTTACATATACAAGCATATAGTTTATTGACTCATACTTCTATGTTACATTTATAAATTAAGTTTAAATAAAGATTAATGGACGATTTGATGTTCAAAAATTAGCAAAGTGTTCCCACGTGGAATTCTGGGACATGGGTACTACTGCATAGCAAAATCCACACAGAAGAGTTGAGACAGCAAGTAAGTGAACGAGCAACAGAGTACAAACATAAAAGCGGGTTTCAGAAGCAAAAATTGAAAGAAGCAGCCAACAAGGGAAAAGCAAACCTTCCAAAAATAGACAGTTTTTAAAAAGAAAGACGAGACAGCAAGCAGTAGTTGTTCCACTGAGCAGGAGCGGATACTTGCTAATGCTAATGCTAGCACCAGCGATCTAAAAGGTTTAATAGACAACTCTGCACAGCGAAAAACCCAGAGAGTGCGCCTATGATGTAAGTAGAACTTATTTATTATGTATTTGACTAATAACCTACACACTTGTGTTTTGTGTTTATGGCCTATGCGCAGACATGAATAATACTGTCAGTGTGCGGGTGCGCTGTCACCAGTTATGGTTTTTTATCTGTTATGGTGCTGCGACACCAGATTTTGTCAAGTATAGCACAGCGGTCTGTTTTCCTAGTAATCATTTCATTTAGGTGTCAATTGTGCATTTCACTGGTGCTGGTCATTTTAAAGCTGCATGGTTTCACTTCTTTCATTTGCTGCTGACGTTACATTATGTTACGTCTGATTGTGATATTGAGCTGCTGGTGAGGAGAGGAGCACACAGGGCCTCTGCTGGCTAATCCATGCTTTAATCAGTGTGTGGAATGAGCGTGATGGCATGATGGGCACGTGAGGGGCTGGCCCACTTTGACCATCATGCATTGGGGCCCAGCATTGAGTCCTTACATCACTGTGTATGAGACTATCTCTTATCTTAGAGTCAGTCTCTTAAACGTGGCACTTTAAAGCTGAGAATTTATGTTTCCTTTGCCGGTTTCACGTCAATGTCACTTTAATACCAGAAGAAGCAGTATAAAGCGTGATGAGGCAGCTCATTAACGCACTGATCTTCACTGGCTTTTACCTGTGACGTGCCTTACACCAACACTATCTTCAAGGACTGTACTCATGATCTTGCACGTTTGAGCCTAATATATACAACCTGCTTACATATTACTGCAGTAACATAAATACAGTTACTTTGACAAACAAACAAAAACCTAATAGATGTCGTGTCCGCTATGATGGATTGATTACATACGTAGAACAATCATGTTTCAAGTCTCTACAAGTTGATTTTAATAGCATACTGGAATAAAGTGAAGCCAACAGCAGTGTGGAAGGTACCAAAGCAATTCTAAAATTCACCGCAAAAGTACTATATTCTGGGAAATGGTTGTCAGTAACTTAATGTATATGTGGATTGTATATATTGGGCTGAAAAATGCACAATTTCTGGTATGTTCCTTTCATGGGACACCAGTGAGATGATTAACTAAGGGAAGCTTTAGAAATAAGCTTCAATTATTGAAGCACTTATTTAGTGACACTGTGAAGCTGCTGTGATTTTTTTTATTAATTCCACCAAATGTTTTCAAGGTCAGCAGGAACACGAGTCAGTTGGCTCGGTGGCTCTGTGGTTAGCACTGTCGCCTCAAGATTCTGTGGATTCTGTGTGGAGTTGCATGTTCTCCCTGTGTGTGCATGGTTTCCCCAGTGTTCCATATCGATCCCACAGTCCAAAGACATGTATGTTAAATGAACTGGAAACTCAAAACTGCTCCTGAGTGTGAAGGAGTTTGTCTGGTGACCTGTCCAGGGTGTACAAACGCACGACCATGCAATACTGCACAGAATGAACAGTTAAAGAGAAAGGATTGGATGGATGGGTTGGTGAATGGATGGGAATTCAACTTGAAGAAACACAAGCCAAGGAATATCGGCGGAACTCCTGTTTTTTTTTTTTTTNTTTTTTTTTTTTTCTTTAAGAAAAAAAAAAAGATCAAGTTTCTGCTAGACTGTTCTATCAAAAATGAGCCTTTATTTATGGTTTCTACTTATAGAGGATTGGCAGGGTGCATGGATGGTGCCGGGATAGCCAGCAGAGGGATCTAGTCCTTTTTGCTGCACTAGCAACTCCTTGTGGTCAATTGGAGGGGACCAGGATCTGATCTGACCCTCCCAGGTGAAAAGAGGTGGGTGCACACATCATATGTCACAAAGGTAGCAGCTGGCAGTCTATATTCCTCCCCATCCAACAGTTGCAGCTAAGCAAAATGGGAACCACGAGAGCATGGGAAATTGGACATCCGAAATAGAGAAAAAGGGAGAGTATTAACAGACATCTTCATCAGTCTTCATCCTTTCTTTACCTTTTATCTGAGTGACAAATGCACATCACATTCAATCACCAGCAGGATCAAACACAGATTTTTTTTAGCTTGTTGAAGTAGTTGGCAGGTTCTAAGAAGAGAGGATTGGTTCCAGGTAATAGATGGGGTCTGTCTGATCCTTTCTGCTTCTCATAGAAATGCCTCAGAGATCAAAGTCAGCCTTTAACACTGCCTGGTTTACACTGTGAAAAGTAGCAGGTAAGTCTTCAGGGGAAGAGAGCAGGTTTGACATTCAGCAAAGGTCATGGGCCCAGACCACTCAGAGTGCTGCGAGGTTATGAGCATCCAGGACATCCAGGAGCAAAGTTGTAAGTCTGACTGAGCAGCTCCTCATTAGGATGCAGACTACACACACACACACAGTAGATACATTTGTGGAGGAAATTACATTAATACTGAATCAACTGCTCATTCGCCTCCGTTTTCTGATGAGATGAACATGCTCCCAGAAAAATGCTGTCACACTGTCGAGATCAAAGGATAAAATGGATTCTTGTGATAAGATAGCACAGCATTCCTGCTTCTCAAGATTTGATGTCATTGTCGGCCAAGAATCAAATCCTACCAAGTCTCTCCACATGTTTTTAGCAATTAAAAATGTGCATAAATGAATAAACAGACACTATTTATATCCATTCAGTTACACATATTCACACCTTGCAGCTGGACAGCACCACAGCTTTGCACGACCGTTCAACACTTTGCTCACAGGCACTTTGAGGCTGTATCGTTCACATTCTTCCAAAATGATTTTTCATAGGTGGGATTCAAACCAAAAGCCTTCAAAACAGCAGCCCCCTTTTCTGTTGTTTCAAGATTATTATTTTACTGTATATATTTATATTATTTGTTTTATTTATATACTTAATTTCCCAATGCTTAGATAGAGGAAAATAACTGCAGTCGTGATACATCAACATTTTCGTATTTAGTAGCTTGTTTGTGGAGCCTTAACTGAAAGAGGATTTTATATTTACTGGTACAGGCAGAATTAATTACACGTCATGTGCTTAATTAATCTACTGCTGTATGGCAACTGCAATTACAAGAACACCCCAACTTCCCATTTTAGCTATTTATTTAAAATATGGAGCTTAGATGTGATTTATCTGTTTTAATGCTGCAATTATAACTTCTATTCTTTCAACTTATTGGTTTTATCAACTGCCCCTTTCCTTAAAAAACAAAACAAAAAAATAAAAAACAAAAACTTATCAATCAACCCCTGCGTGCTCTAATTGCCTCATCCTTTGTTAGGTCCATATGCTCATTCGGAGAACGCACCAGATTGAAATATTACCTAAAAGGTGTGGTGTTAAATGAACCATGTTTAACAGGACCGCACAGAACAAGGCGAGACTTTGTAGGACCATTTTTGCGTAAATCAGCCTAACGAAAAGTTATATTCTCTTACCTTTTCCGTGAATCGCGAGGTGTTCTGTCCAGACGCACTTTCCTTATCAGTGAAAGCTCAGGTGGGTCAGAGATTTGTTTTGTTTTGTGTGCTGAACGGAGGAAATGATTGTTGTGGCTGAGGCGCAGCGGCGGAAAGAAACGGATTTCATGCACGGTCTCCTTGTCCTAACGTTACTGTCTGCAGCCGAGTGGAGACGTGCACGAATACTGTGCCAAATCCTCCGCACCTACCACTCCGGATCTCAGGCTGAAGTCCTTCTTTCTTTTCTTTTAAAGCGTACATGCTGTCACTGTCACGTGATCACCCCCACCCCAACACCCCGCCTCACCACCCAATGCAACGGTCCATCCCTTTACACCGAATTAAAATGCTGCAGCTCTTTGCAGCTTTAAACATTCTGCGCACATAATTGGCTCCTATGTGCTGGGCATACAAAGGTAATTGAAGCAGCACCTGCTCATTTTCAAGCTATTTATGTGTCAACTAATTTTTTCTAAGTGGGTTTTTCCTTAATCAGTGTTTATTGATTTTTTGTTTTTTTCAGACAATGAATTACTGCATTGTACTGCCTGCAGAAAAAAGAAAAGGAATCAATTCCAGATCAATTTAGGGGGATAAGCTGCTCTGACCACTGCAACATAGGCTTGCTGGAGTTTCTAACCCAATCACGCACTTTTCCTTCACACCATCAGCTTGTCTTCCACACACATTCTCCCTGTAAGGGCTCATCCATCTTTGTGTCAGTCTGGGTCCATCATCAGCTTGGGTTTGGTTTCCCTCAGGGCCCTGCCAATGTGCAGGATTTGCTGCCTGCTGTTTGCTGTCTGTACGAAGCCACATTAACCCAGACGTGCAGTCGCTGCTCAGCCCCTTTTGGCTTCAGACTGTTTATTTGCATTAAAACTTTAGTCTGTCATCATCTTCACCTCAAACAAGACACAAATATTTACAATATTGATATATGCTAATGTAGGCTCTTACTGATACAGAGGCAGCTGTTTTTTTTCCCTTTCCTTTCCTGTCTCATATGTCTCATATATTAATTTCAATATCTTGTATCATTTGATCTTGCAAAATATTGTGAGCTGCCTTGTGATGCATAACCAGGAGTGTATCAAGAGAAAAGGTTACTAGAATTCATTCCAGTAAGCTTTATTAAAATCAACTTGTAGAGACTTAAACATGCTTGAGATACGTAATCCATCATAAACCACAGGCTGTTTTTTTTGTTTGTTTGTTTTTGTTTTTTAATTGAACTGTAACTGGTCCAACACTGAGCTACACGAAAGAATATATATGTCTATGCCAGGGAATATAGTCCCACAGAGAAAACTACTTTTACCACTGACCGTGACTTCTTCATGCAAAAATGTGTGTTAGCATGTGAAACACCAACTTTTAAGTACATATGAATGAACATTTGATTTTGAAAGATTTGGCAAAATGACAAGAAAATATAAATATAGTTTTATGTTTCGGAAATGGTTGACAGTAATGTATGTAATGTAATATGTAATATAATGTAGTAATGTGTCTCTGTGGTTCCACTTCTTTTGCTTGGCCAAATGTAGAGGCCCTATTAGCATATTCTAAAACAAACTTTCAAAGTGTTTGCCTTGTTCAGTACACACAGAGTACATTATTAAAGGACCATACCATAGATTTTGCATGTTTGAGTCTAATATATTCAATTTTCATACACATAAAGTTACTGAAAAGCATTTCCCAAAGCATACTACTGGAACAGTGACTTAAAAAATGTTTTTTCTACCTTCCAGACCGCCATTGGTTTCAGTTCATTCTGGTACACTATTAAAATCAACTTGTTGATGCTTGAAACGTTCTTGGGATAGGTAATCCATCATCGCGAACAAGACGTGTATTCAGGTTTTTTCAAAGTTTCATAATTTTAGAGTTTAAGCACAATAAAAAGCGCAGAGTGAATGTATGTCTCCACCAGGGAATACAGTCCCAAAAGTAGACCTGCGTTTATCAAAAAATTTTAACAACCATGACTTCATAAGGCTGTGTAACTATGAGCAGGTGAAACATCGATTTTTAAGGTGGGTGTATTGCTTGAATATTTGATTTTGAAAGATAAAGAGATTTTGCAAAATATCAGGAAAGCTTGAAATATGGCTTTATCCTTTGGGAAATGGTTGTCAGTAACCTTACCTGTATGAAAATTTAAAATTGATGCAAAATGGATGGTATAGTCCTTTAAAGAACAAACCTTTGTAGAGCTGTGTGCATAACAGACAAAAACAAAAAAAAAAAAATCATACTTTCAGTGGCCATGAAAAACAGTTTCTAGACTTTGAATGTGTCAGGATGTAGCCTTATAATTTGCCTGCTGCACAATCACTGTAACTGCTGCTTCTCTCTAAGTACTTTTTGTATTTAATTTCTGTTTTTCCTCCTTTTCCTCTCTTTCTGTCCTCTGTCACTTACAGCAAAATCAATCCAAAGCTCAAAAACATATTCTTTTTTTTTTTTTTTTTTNTTTTTTTTTTTTTTTTCTTTCTACCTCGCCTAACTTAAATGCAGCACCCTATTGTTGCAAGTTGGCAGTTAAAAAACAGATTTGGAAATTAATTCAGCTCCAGTGGACATTAAAAAACTGAATTTCCTGACAAAGTCTGCAAGCCTCCATATGGGTTGTTACAATCTCAAGGACTGAGTAAAGCTTGGTGCAGTATATTGTACATACATCTCTCCTTCCTCCCACACACAGCAGCCTTATAACCCAGACCTCCTCCTAAGCCATCTGTTTCTAAAAGCCTGATTCAAGTCGTTGCTCAAGTCATTGCTGCAGTTCAGTTAATGGCAAGTCATGCAACTAAAGCAGCATCAAATGGGACAGAGTTGAACTCCTTATCAAGTACATCTAAATTGATTAGATGATTTCAGTACAGGAGAGGAGCAATCCAATGTCAGAAAATGCCTGCTGATCAACTGTGGATTGATTTAGCATTAATCTAATCATGCTCAAAATAAGTGGTTTCAAAGGGACATGCTTTTTTTTTTTTAATCTATTTTATTTTTAGAGTAATATAGTAAGGAGTATGTGCTGAATGTNCTTTTTTTTTTTTAATCTATTTTATTTTTAGAGTAATATAGTAAGGAGTATGTGCTGAATGTTGTCAAACTTGCAAAACTTGAGGCTCAAATGCATCAAATTCAAATGCATCCAGGAAGCCAATTCCATACGTCTTGGACTGCCCTGAGAGGTTCATGTCTGATTAATCCTTTACATAGGAAACTTTACATCACTATGTAACACAAGTGAATTGACTCACCTGCAAACCTGGTTAGACACACCCACAAAGTGTGAGGCTAGTGAGAGTGTTTAGCCAGTGTCCATGTTTTGGCGTCCATGGGCATACTAGCTCTTGCCTGTTGTAGCTGGCCAGTCAGATTGGGCATTTTGGAAAGTGGCTTTAAAGAAACATTTCCTAAAATGGTCTGTTTTTGTGCACAGCGGTGCTGCAGAGAAAGAGAGTAGAAGTCAATCAGTGCCTTGTTTTGCACATTAAAGAATTGGAAAGGTTCCAAACCAGAGCCGTAATAAAAACAATGTGAATCTGCATATATATCCCATTTAAAAGTGGATTTTATAGTGTTACAACCCCTTGCAGAGGTTGACAAAGACTAACATAACATCAACATTTGCTTATTGTTTGCCTTTAGAGTTTGATTTCCTGATAATGTAGAGGACATATTCACAGCATTTCAGAATCTGACTTTGAAATTTTCTGAATGCACCACCAACAACAGTTACAAAATGGTCCCTAAGTATAACGCCAATGGAAAGATAAGGTAGCTTTGAAAGAAAATTTGTATTCACTCTTTTGATCATTGCATGAAATGACGCGCTGGTCAAAGTGACACTGTTAGTGCCATTATGAATAAAGTTTGGAGGAAAAACAAGAACAACCCAAACTGAAGAGATGGAGGCAAAACGTGAAACAGAGTTTCTGGGACAGGAAGAGTTGTGGCAGCAAAAGCATGTTTATATGATGTCTCCTCCAGCTGTCACCATGTCCGCTTGTAGAGGGACGCAGCACAGAAAGAAATAGTGGAGGAATCTGAGTATCAATCTGGTTCCATACTCTACTCCTCCTCTTCTTTAAAAATTTTTTTTGATACACAGAAGACAAAGTTTGCTTCTTGTTTAGCTTCATTATTTTCCACAACAGCAGCGCAGATGGATGAGGTGCACTGATGCCATATTTTCTTTCGACTTACATCGTAGCCTATCAACGTACAGTCTACACGCATAAAACTCAGTGTTGTACCCAAGTTTATTAGACCCATGTCACACAATGTGGCTTGCAATGAAGTTATAAGGTATCTGTGATCTTGCAGTGTGTAGAAAGGAGCCTTTAAATTTGGTCTTTTTTCAAGGTTTTGGATGCAGTGTCATATGCTTCTATCATTTTCTGCTGCCATTTCTGAGAATATTCCTGACATGATTGACAGCCTTCCTCTTCGTTTTAACCAAACTCAAATCAACTGGCAAACAGGGTTTCCTGCAAGAGAACTGCCAGAAAGGGGAATAACCTCATGCTTGTGGTTGTGCACTGTTTGGGAGTCATTCCTCTGTTCCCGGGTCCTACGTTCCCCAGCTTTATAGCACTATAGAGCACACAATGGGTTAGGGTTATTCTTAACACACACTTAACAGAATATTGAACTGGGGAACACAGGACTCTGCAAACATAGATACACTCCCCAGTGTTTGTGTAATTATAAACACATACAACTTTATTCACATGCTTGGCTAGTCTCCCTTTTTCTCTTCATCCAAGGTCCTCAGCATAGACAGCTAAGTGCTATTAAAGCACTCAGCTGGGCTGCCTTGAATTTTAAGTGCCTGTAAATTTTTGCAATTGTTTGAACTACTGAGTCTCAAACGCTTTTGCTAGGACAATTCCAATGGCATTTGCGTTGGTTGCTAGGGTGCATATGTGTAGGTGTAGTGTGTGTGTGTGTGTGTGTGTGTGTGTGTGTGTGTGTGGTGGTTGAAGTAATTTTAAAGAATTTACAATACATACTATTAAGCTTTGTTTACAGTTTTAAGAAAACCATTGGTTTCTTGCAAGAAACTTGGAATTACGTGGATTTCTGCATCAATTAAAATCTGGTCTTGATTAATGTTCATGATAGACACAGTCTGCCTCAATTAATAACAAAATTCAATAAGACAAATGTACATTCTGAAGAAAATTTAGCATGTACTTGCTGCTTGCCTGGGACTTGTTGGGTGGTTGCTATGGTGTATTGGGTGGTTTCTAGGGGGGTTAATTCAAATGATGTCATGTGAGTCATGTAAGTTGTATGTCAGTCATCAATAGAAATGGATGATGTCATCAATTCTGCAAAGATTGAACAGACCAGGTACAGGCAGACTTGAAACTGAATCATTTAACAGTTGGAATTTGGACAAACAAAAAGAAAAAATGGGAAATAAGTTTGGAAAAAATATTAGGAAGAAATGTCAAGGAGGTGACAAGAAAGGAGGTGAGAAAGAAATCCCAGACATACATATTCCAGTGACCCTCTAGCAATGAATGTAGTGATTTCTCACATTTTCTCTCTATTTACATCTCTCTTTACAGCCATAAATGCAGTATTTGCACATGACTTCGAAAGGTACGACACAGTGAAAGGGAAGTCCTGTTCTTACTACATTGATGAGTTCATCGGCGAAGGCTCCTTCAGCAAAGTCGCCAAGTGCACAAATATGGACACATTTGAGCCTGTCGCTGTAAAGATCCTCAAAAAGTGCACTGATCATATTGAAATTTTTAAAAGAGAGGTAGATATTTGGAGTCTTGTATTCTTTTTCATTTTTATGCTTATGACGTTCTCTTGTTTTGTCTGTTGTATCAGCATATTTATATAACATAAACTGTTTACACCTACCCAGCTATGCCATTTCTCATCCTTTCTCCCCAGGTGGCCATGATAGATGCCATCAGTGTTCTCAATCCTGACAAGTGTAATTTTGTTAAGTTTTTTGAGAGTTTTGAGGACTTGGGTAATGGATGTCTGGTATATGAGATGCTGGACAAGGATCTCTACACCCTGATTGAAAACCCAGAGTTAAAGCCACTATCTCTTAATGAAATACGGCCGATTGCACAACAGGTATGACGATTTGATTTTTTGTTACCAAACACTGGCACCACAGAGCCAGCTTCATAGGTAATATTTATCAAAAACAGCTTATCACTCATAATATATAGAAATTAAACAAAAAAGTCTTAGCGCACACACAGTATATAGTAAAGTCATCATTAAACATGCTTTTGGTAATTTGTAGGTGAGGAAGAGGTCTGATCTTTTAGGCTAAAATGGACCAAATTTGGTTGATAAAATGAAAGTTCTGTAGAAATCTGGGTGGTTTAAGGACATTTCAATGATTTTATTTCACTGTACACCAAGATCTCAATGCACATTGAAATATAGGTTCCGAAATGCTGTTGGAAACATGAGTTCTATCTAACCTTGATATCTAAAAAACAAACAAACAAAAGGACTTTTCAGCCAGGATCAGATCATAAATCTCTTTCATTTAATATCTCAAATTTCTCTTAATTTTCAAGATTACGGAGTAGACAGTTCAGAAGTGACATGTAGAGCAAAACTATTCAGTAGCCCGACTTGTGCAACTGCATGTAGAAAACAGAAGTCAAACCTTGTTATTTTGACCTCTCTCCCTCTGCAGCTGTTTGTGGCTTTAGATGCCCTGAAGAGTATCGGTGTGATTCACGGAGACCTCAAGCCAGACAACCTGATGCTTGTCAACCACAAGGATCAGCCATACCGGATCAAACTGATTGACTTTGGCTTATCAATTAAAGTCTCTGAAGCTTATCTCGGGAGATATATACAGCCTCTTGGTTTCATGTAAGTTCAACTGCATGACTAATTTTTTCAGTGTTGTGCTTCTGCTGTAGAATTTGGGTCATTCTTCTATACATGTATGTTAGATGTTTTCTTGGTAACATTTCTCATATTTTGCTCTTGTCCTCTCCCTTCAGGGCTCCAGAGGTTGCCTTGGGCCTCCCATTTAATGAGGCTATTGATATGTTTAGTGCCGGATGCATACTCACCTTATTGTACATGGCAAAATACCTGTTTCCTATTGGCTTATATGAGATGGTAAGTAATCTAATACAGAATACTGTACCTGTATTTGATTGTACAGCTACTCATACATTGCCAAATGTCCAGTATAGGCTGGCATGTTGGTTGATGTCATTCTTTATAATCTCTCTGCAGATGGAGGGCATTGTCCAACTGCTAGGCATGCCAGAAGACCACCTCCTTCATGCTGGACTGCATACATCCATTTTCTTCAATAAGACCCAGCACTTGAACTGTAGCAAATGGCTACTGAATGTATTGTATTCCCATTCTGCTTTACTCCAGTCTAGTCAGATAATTTCAAAATAGTTAAATTAAATTATGAAGAAGTATCTGATTTTTGTTTTCTTCCTTCATTTCTTCCTTTAGACCACAGAGCAGTATGCAGCTATAACCAGTGAGGTGAACAAAGAAACACAGCATTGCGAGAAGCTTGGTTCTCTGGACAACCTGATAACGGTAGCTAATATACCGTGTTTCATGAGTGGAGACTGAAATTATACCAGTTTGCTCTGTTTCTGAGAGGCAGGTAGCAGTTTCACTCAACTAACACCTAATTTTTTTCTCCAAATGCAGTACTACCCAGTGTGTGATGCCATCGAGTTGGAGGATAGGAGAGCATTTGTTGATCTCTTAAAGCAAATGCTAACTATTGACGGAAGACAACGAATCACTCCCAGTCACACTTTGAAACACAGCTTTATTACAATGGATCATCTGACAGGATGTGAGGCTGCAGACAGCAGCACATAGTAAGTAAGCATGCTCACATTATTAGTAGGAAATGTATGGTTTTATGAATAGATAGACTTACTGATTGATTGGCTGATTGATTCATTGATTGTCATGTTTCTTCAGTATGATGGCCTCCCTGTCCTTTATGAGCATCTGCCAAAATAGGGACTTAACAAATGAGATCGATGCATCTATGATGTTCAACAGAGATCACAAGGGGCCCAGAGATGATGACAGAGTTGATGGAAGTTCTGCCACAGGGTCAGCCCTTGGCATATTTAATGGAGCTTCAGCCCCTGGGATGGATGATGATGATGGAGCTTCAGCCACTGTGTCAGCTGAAGAGGGAGCTTCAGCCACTGTCTCAGCCCCCAGCACATGTGTTGGAGCTTCTGCCACAGGATTGGCCTTTAGTATATCTAATGTAGCTTTAGCCACTGCATCAACCCCTGGCACAGGTGATGATGGAGCTTCAGTCCCTGGGTCAGCTGATGATGACATTTCAGCCACTGCATCAGCACCTGTCATAGGAGGCGATAGAGCTTCAGAGCCTGTGTTAGCTAATCATGGCGCTTCAGCCATTGGATTAACTGATGAAGGGGCTTCAGCCATTGGCACATGTGTTGGAGCTTCTGCCACAAGATCAGCCCTTGGCATATCTGATGTAGCTTTAGACACTGTGTCAGCCCCTGGCACAGGTGATAAAGCTTCAGCCTCTCAGTCAGCTGATGATGGATCTTCTGCCCCTGTGTCAGCTGATGACAGCGCTTCAGCATCTGGGCCAGGTGAAGATGGAGCTTCAGCCATTGTGACAACTCCTGGCACAGATGATAGAGCTTCAGTCCCTCGGTCAGCTGATAATGGATCTTTTGCCCCTATGTCAGCTGATGACAGAGCTTCAGCATCTGGGTCAAGTGAAGATGGAGCTTCAGCCATTGTGTCAATTCCTGGTACAGATGATAAAGCTTCTGCCCCTGTGTCAGCTAATGATGGTGCTTCAGCCATTGGGTCAGCTGATGGTGGATCTGCTGTCATTGTGTCAGCTGATGGTGGCACCTCAGCCACTGTGCCACTTGGTTTTTGGTCAGTCCCTTGCTCAGAAGATGCATCTTTAACTACTAAGGGAGTATGGGATTTTTTTTTCTGTAGGTTAGTGATTTGTTGCTGCTGTCCAGATGTGACAGAATAGTGCTTTTTCACATTTCTTTTTTAAAATATTTATTTTCTTCTTTCTTTTTATTTGTCGTTGGTGAATTTTCTTCCTTTAACGGAATATCTTGAAAATAAAATCAAATGAGACTTTAACTTTTTTCTATTGTTTCCACTGTTCTGGCATTTTAATGCGGGTGGTAAACTTTGAGAACATTCTGAAATTTTAGTCTGGATGGAAACATATTCCATTTATGCTAATTAAACTACTTATTTATTTATTTATTGCTATTGTAATACTCAGGCTCAGAAGGTACTTATGGTGTAAAAGAAACAACTTTTATTATTTTGCCAGCAAGACATGCAATTGATGCAGTGTCACATGCACACACAGTATGTATATATATATATATATATGTATGTATGTATATGTATATGTGTATATATGTATATGTATATGTGTATATATGTATATGTATATGTGTAAATGTATATATGTATATATATATATATATTTTTTTTTTTTTTTTTTTTTTTTACAGTTTTTCTTAGTAGTATACAAAATAACTACACTTACACCTTGTGATGAGTACTGAACTAAAGAACCAAACTTGAACTTAATATTAAACATTAAGTTAAAATAATGTAAAATAATGAATTAAATATATAATGAACATCTTTCACAGGTGCCACAGTTCTCCCTGCAAAACAAATGTTGTCCTCAACACTGGTATTCATTGAAATTACATTATCTCAGTATGCCAAGTTATAACTCATAACTCAAAATATATTTTTTGACAGACCTCTGCAACTTACTCAACAAATTGGTTGCTGTTTGACCTACCTGCCAATGGTTGATTTTCATAGTACAATTGTGTATACACAATTGGCACTGTAGTTAATGAGCTAAAACATACAAAATCAGTATATCTTTCAATAAAATAAGATGATTCAATTGCCTGTCATAGGAGTTAATGATAACAAAACAATATGAACAGAGAATACCTCACCATACATTCAGTCCTGCAGTGAATGCTACCTTTATGAAGGGTATCGTAGTGTATGGTCAGCTGTTGTCGAGATGCTGATTCACCTCTATGGTAATTTTTACAGCAGTACTTTATGTTCTGTTCTACCTTTGTGAAGGATATGTCTTATGTCACTTCACCTCCCAGGGAGAGGTTAACCTTACAACATGGTCTAACAGTGTTCATATGGTATGAAGTCATGGTCTTAGTACAAAAATTCAGTAAATGGGTATTGACTTTTAGAACACCTAAAGCCTATTGAAAGGAATTCACTTATCTATTATGACTCAGTTGTCATTAGCTGGGAAGTTATTAGATTTCTGTAGGCTGCAAAAATTCAATTTCAGAAATCATAGTGTGACATTCAGAGTGCAGGCCATGTTTACGGAAGGATGTTTTTCAGATGGAAGATGCCTGAGGAGAAAGGTACTCCATCACAATAATGGCTAAGTGTATGGAGAGTTTGAATACAATTACAACTTCTGCAAGAATTCCGTCTAACAGCAGTTTTGTGCTTGATGCTGCCTGTTAAGTTTGTAACCTCCACCAAGGAGGTTATGTGATGAAAGTGTTTGTTTGTTAGCAAGATATCTGATAAAGTTATGGATGATTTATGGTCTGTGGTTAAATACTGTTTCACATTTTTATTTATTTAGTACCAAAGAGTAGGTATTAACCACTATGGTTTTCTGAATGCATAATATCATTAGATGTGAATTATTTTGGAGACCACATACCAATTTAAAAGGGCCACTTTGTGATCATAAGAATTTGAGGATATTCATCCTATGAAGGAATTATTGGCTGCGCAATTAATGCAGAACTGCAATCTCATCTTATCTGCTAGTACACTGATTATTTCAGTGTTTCTTGAGTCAAGCTTCATTTTTCTTTTTGTTTCAAGACTCTCACTCACTTCTGAGAACTCTGAAAGCAAAATGTTTTATATTGGGAGCAGGTTGAAAAAGTCTCAATGCACAAGCAGATGTTTTCAGTTGCTTTAAGAGAAGTAGGATGTTTTTGACACAATATTAAATAAAAATTATTTAAGCTTGCAGTTTTTCAGTGTGCAGCTTTTACTGTCTTTCTTTTTCAGTCAGTCAATGCAATCAGTGATTAGCCATGGAACAGACCTGCATCTTCAGGTTGAGTGAGGACAGTTTGCCTGTTGGGAAAAGGGCATCCAGGCTGCCTAATAGAAGTGTATTCATTATTCAGACCATCACTCCACTTGGCACAAAAATGTGCAGAAAAACATCACCATCGTGTGTCTGTAACGATCTCCAGTGTCACTCCATTTTAGAGACAGAACTGTAATGAGAAAAAATGGATGCTTTCTGTCATGCAAAACAAGTGCTTTGACATGCAAGTTTGCTGTCCAATTTGGAAAATATCAT
Source organism: Lucifuga dentata (assembly GCA_014773175.1). Taxonomy (NCBI): domain Eukaryota; kingdom Metazoa; phylum Chordata; class Actinopteri; order Ophidiiformes; family Bythitidae; genus Lucifuga; species Lucifuga dentata. The sequence goes on from VXCM01000263.1 coordinate 116,203, forward strand.
TTCTAAAAGGCTTCTCAGCTTTTAACTCTAAATTAATTATTTCTTCTTCATATTACACATTGCAGGGCATATGTGGAAAAAGTCCTCAAATCTTTCCTTAAATACCAATACCATAATTGGTAATTATGCCATTACAAGTAAAAATAAAAACATTAGCAGAAAAATGTACTTAAGAATCCACAGTTAAAGTACTTCTATGTTCATGAGCTTTGGGTAGTGACCAAAAGAATGAGACTGTGAAAATGAGTTTTTTTTCAAAGGATGACTGGACTCACCCTTAGGGATAGGGTAAGGAGAGGCTGAAAGTGGAACCATTGCTCCTGTACATTGAAAGCAGCCAGTTCAGGTGGTTCAGGCATCTGATTAGATAGGCTCCTAGCTGCCTCCTTTGGCGGTTTTATGGGAGGAGATCTCGGGGCAGATCCAGAACACATTGGTAAAGTATCCCATCTGGCTTGGGAATGCCTTGGAATCCCCCAGCAGGAGCTGGAGAAAGTGGCTGGGAAGAGGAACACCCTGGGCTACCTTGCTTGGCCTGATGCCACTGCAACCTGGTCCCAGATAACTGGGAGAAAATGGATGAATAGATGGATCTTTAAAATAATTCAGCTACAGCCAACAGATAACAGCACCAATATTTCCCCTCAAATGTGGTGGAGGGAAAAGTAGAAAGTCTCCAAAAATGAAAATACCCCATTACCTCAAAAGGTACAGTATGTACTTAGTTAAAAGTTGCATTTAGTTCTGATTTGATGGTTTCCTGCACTTAATCAGTTCATTTAGTAATCTCATTCAGACCTGGGTTGTTGACATGCACCATCTAATGAGGATGAATTGTCTTATCCGGATAAATCAGAGACCTGCATGGTATCAGGTCCAGGTTTTTCTGTTAACCAGAGGACATCGTGTCCCACTCAGCCATGATGGCTACAGTATAAATAGACTCACCACATGAGTCAGGATGTGCTTCCTTTTTAGAGTGAGAAGCTGTTCGACTCTGGAGGATGGTGAACATCAAAACATTTGGTGTGATTATGGTGTGTTGGCTATTCAGCCAACAGGCAGAGCAGCATTAGTGCCTCACTGCATGTGCTTTCATTTTAAAACAGACATTTTGCAATGACGTGCTTGGTGATGGATATTTTATGACTATGTAGACTAAGCTTACACCCACTGGAAATCATCTTATTTAAAATGTCTCTTCATTTTTAAATGAATGTACTCATTCTCCCTATTATTCATGCATATGTATAGTGCCATTGACTGATTAATAGGCTTAGTCCCTGCATGACTCAGGATGGATTCACATTAAAGAGTGGGAGACGGTGGAGACTGCAAACCCCTGGAGGAGGACTGATGTCAAATCCTAAAATATTCTGTGTGCTTGCTTTTCATTGGCTGTTGCAGCTGTATCATGTCTCTGCATGAAGTCTGCTTCTCTTCTTTGTATGTCAGGTTCAGTAGAAGCTGTTTGCATTAATTTTTACTGCATTATAATGTATGTTGCCAATTGATGAAATGAGATGCATCTGTAAAGGAGCTTTAATTTAAGACTCCCAGTTGACAAGTGAACCTGGCATGGAGATATAGCTAAATACAGTAGGATTGATGGTGGAGGACAATTGTGGCTGAGAAATCATGTCAGGAGGAATCGTGCCAGAAATTATGCCCATCACTAACATACTCAGAAAAACTATATACTGCTGTATAAAGTCAGAAAAGAAAATGTGGATGTTTATCTCCACTGCAATATTCTCTGATTCAACTGACAACCTTCTGATTTTAGGCATTCTCAGATTATCTTTTTATCATTTAAGGGGAGCAAATTAAGTTACAAAACCTTCTTCAGTTTGACACTTGATGACTTCAGTGGATTATCGGGGTTTTTCTGTGATTCTGTATCTCTCTGTGTTGTCATTGTTGGAGAGCCATCATAATATTTTCTTCCAGGCAGCCTCGCTTTGGTGACCTGTGTCTGCTGGTCCCTGCTCCAAGCTCCATTGATCTTGGGTTCTGGGATCGATATAACCCCAGTTTAATCTTGGCACTGCTGGTGTAAATAGGCAGAGCTTTATTGTTTGGTGCCCGAAGGAAACAGCCTCACTATCCACTTCACCTAACACTCTCACCATGATGAAGACCACACAGAGAAAGAAAACATCTGCCAGATTTATTGTCAGACCGATTTGGTGACACTGTGGCTGCAACTGCATAAGACACTAAAACGTAATATAATCTTGCAGTGTCTTTGTTATTTGCAGAGTGGATTCAGATCACATCTTACTGATATTTAGATACTAGTATTACTTCAGTTTTTTCAATTTTATGAGACTGTATTTCATATTTCAAAAGAAAATATTGCACATTTTTATATTTATCTGACAGCTTCAGTTATTACTTTTCAGATGCCAGTTTGTACTCAGAATTAGATATGTTAATAAAGTACTGCTGATACCCTCGTTTTATTCTTCCTTCCTTCTTTCCACCTATCTTTTCCTCTCTTTTCTCATCCTTTCTCTCCTGCTGCCTATTCTTTTTTCCTCCCTTTCTTATTTCTTCCTTTCTTTTGTCCTCCTACATTAATCTGAAAGCAGTAGCACAAAAAAAAAAAAAAAAAANAAAAAAAAAAAAAAAAAACTGGAACAGTGAAAGTAAACTGCTGCTTTTCACCATCAGGACTTTTATCTTTTACTTTGAAGGCAAGACTTGTAATGGAGTGTTTGGCTTTTGCATCCATGTACGATTTGAGTACTTCATCTACCACTGATGTGATAGCACCCAGTGTGCCTGTTCGTAGTGTTCTTGTAAGATGAAGAACACATGTACAGTATGTGAAGAGTAACTTGTCACTGAGTCACTGAGTTCACACGTCAAGTTGATTTATTCTTGGGGATCATCTATCACATATGTATTGAGGAATTATTGAGTCAGATGGACAACATAGGTCAGTTATGATACTGATTGTTTTTATGGATGATTGGAAGCAGAGGGAACTTGATTGCCGTGTTTCCATCTCAATGGAGAATCATGTCCTGCTTTGTCATGCCAGTATTTTTTCATTTGGACATGCATGATGCTTTCAGTATGGGTATCTCTGGCTTGGTCTTATGTCTCAATAAGATGACCCAGTTAAATGTGTGAGACAGGTGAGGTTTCTCGTCTCTGTCCCTGCACTAGTGAATCCTAATGGTCAGTGCACCTGCACAGAGAGATGCACGATCTGGTGGAGATGATATGAAACTCAGAAAACTTGACTCTAGCAGGTAAAAGCAGCTTGCAACTCCATGTGTCACAGAGGAGACACATGGCTGTTTACACCCTCTCCAGACCGACAGTGGAATTAGCAGACTGCAAGAGCACAGGGATTTGGGTACTCAGTTAGGGAGAAAATGAGGAAAAGAAGTTACAGTCTAAATTTCTGAACATTTAAAACTACAGCAAAAATGACAGAGCATCTAGTGTTTGGGAAATTCTTTAATTAGCATACAATAAGCATGCATCAAACAAATAATAATCATTATGATTAATAATATAACTAATAATGATTAACATAAAATGATTCGGATTGTAAATGCACCATTTTTATGTTTCACCGTTTCCACCATGCATATATCCATACTGGATATAATAAGATTTCTGCTCAGGTTCTTCCAGATTTTCCCTCCCTACTACCCAAAGAATTCTGAGAAAACCCCTCAAGACCCCTGTCACCATGCAAAATAATGCATGGTGTGAAAATGGATGGCTGGTCATTTGTGTTCCCTTGTGATACCATCAACAGCATGTTAATCGCAGCATGCATTATATAATGACACATGCATACTCTCCCAATGGAGCCACACACAAATAATGGCACTGATAATTCCTAACACTTTTGAGCGAGCAGTTAATCCTTTCTCCTTATTCTGCCACCAATCCCCACTATACATATCAACAAATAACACTTTTGTGTGTGTGTGTGTGTGTGTGTGTGTGTGTGTGTGTGTGTGTGTGTGAGAGAGAGAGAGAGAGAGAGAGAGAGAGAGACTTTGCATCAAACAATTTAAAGCAGAAGCTATTGTGCTTCTCAGTGCAGTCAATTTACTGGCTTTGTGATTAATTACTTTCCAGAAAGACTTTGGTTAATTATAGCTTTCTTTCTTACATCCTGTTCTTTAAATGAAATGCACAGGACAATAGCGTATGTTTGTTTTTTGTGTGTTCATCCAAGCAAGGCTGTGTGTGCATGTGTGTGTGTGTGTGAGTACTTGTATTTGTGAGTTGCTATTGTCTTTAAAAACTGTGAAATAATCTATTGAAAGGAAAATGCGAGGAAGCACATTCAGCACCAAATCAGCACTTTCAATTCTTAGTTTTCAGTCACGTGACTGGCACAGAGACCTGGAGGGCAAAACAGCGTTCCAACCAGATGGCCAACACTGGACACTCCATAGAACTGCAGCACAGGCCTGTCAATTTTCCATCTGCTTCAAGCCATGAATATTTAGATCACCTCTCAAAAGAAGAAGAAAAACAGAGATGTGAACAAACTGCAAGTTTTGGACACTTGCAATCCATACACAGCACCCGCCGCAGTATTTAATCACTAAAAACAGTGAAGTCCCTGCCAGAGCTCCAATTTGGCGATGTTACCTTGTGGAGAATCCCTTACACTGCCACCAGGATGAAAGGATACAGTTATATATATTTTTGATCTGGATGGGCCAATAATGCTACCATTTGGGAAGTGAAGGAGAAGAAATTCTTCATTATCAAAGCAAAGGTGAGTGCTAATTAGCTAACGTTAGCTAGCTACCGAACATTGATCCCGGGTGTTGTTAATTTCAGGGTCACTGTAGCATTCTATGGCAGCAGTGACAAGGCAGTAATATCTTGGTTAGGTTAACACCATATCTTATGACATACAGTATGACTTGTTTGCTGCAAAGACGTGTACTTTGATGGTTGTCATTCTTTGCCCTCCCCAGGGCCACTTCTAATAGCACAATCCACAACCTCTTCCTCTCTATGTTTTCTTTGTCGGACAGATTCTATAGAAGCACAACCCAGGTTTGTCTCTTCTTCGGTTAGCATCTGATTGAACAACAACGATCCAGCATTTTGGCTAAACAAAGAACAAACCTGGTAAAAGTAACTGGGCAGCGGAAGAAAGCCTTGTTTTGCCCTCCAGGTGGGTGTTCATTCTGATAAGGATGTGACGTCACGTGAAAACTATGAATACATCTAAATCTTTACTATCCCACATACAAAAGGCACATGAATAAGGCAGAGGCTTTCAATGATTTATGTCATCTGCATCCACTAATTCAAATTAATGCTGATTTCATTTTAATTGAGTCATCCATCAGTATTCAGTTACACCTGTTTTTCATCAGTTTTGTTCATTCCACCATTCTACAAGTGATATATAGTGGCAAGAAAAAGTTAGTGAATCCTTTGGTATTACCTGTATTTCTGCATTTATTGCTCATCATTCATAATGCGATCATCTAAGTCACAATAGTAGACTCACATTCTGGCTGAGCTAATGATAGAGAAACAATTGCACTTGTTCTTGGCAATGCTGAATAATTTAAACAGTCACTATCTAGGTTTAAAAAATGATTGAAACTCTGATTTATAACTTGTCCAAAAGCCATTTAGAGTATGAGACTGAGGTTGGAGGTGTGGGTTGTAGAAGTGCCCTATATATATACATATATATATATATATAGTATGCCAACACCAAAGATTCCCAACTATGAAGCATGGTGGAAGAAGCATCATGGTTTGCTGCCTGGGAAATCACAGAAGTGGTGATTAGAACCGTTTTGTAGAGAGGAATGGACTGAAACTCTTCCTCACTGTTGTGTAAGTCTGATCAGCAGCTACAGGAAACATTTGGTGGAGGTCATTGTCGCTGCAGGTTCTACTAGCACTTCTACCCAGATGGTCCCGCTGCCTGGATTCTGACACAGGTCTCCCAAAAAAGTCTCCAAAAAATCAAACGTTTGTCATACTGATAAATGAACCACACTATTAGCACTTCAGCCCCAATTTGAGTCATTTGTATTTCAATCTAGCCACCAGAAGATGGCACTATAGCTTTGGGAAGGTATGTTTAGACCCTCCAGGAGGGTGGACTCACATGTTTCAGATTACCCAGAAGTAATTGTTACCGACAGACATAATCAGTTACCAGAATCAACTAGCCAAAGCCCTTAACTACTTACTGTTCTCTGTAGGCAAGTATAAATGCCATAGTAAGCTTTAGATTTCCAGGAGCTTTTTAGAGACTCTTCATCCCTCATGATTGAAGTGACATCTCATGGGCAGAAAGTCTTACTGTTGGAGCCCTTGATTTCAGACAGTGGGCCCTCATACAGAGGGGCCCCACTCACTGGATCGTGTCCAACTGTGATTTGCGCTCTGATCACTGATTTGCACAACTCCTGCATTTAGCTTTACTAGCTGGCATGAGCAGAGTTAGCATTAGCTTCGATGCTGTGGGAAGGTACATGGAAACTGGTCTTTGGGAGAGGTCATACCCTTCTGATGTAAATCTTTTGCTTTTAAATTTTGTCTAAGTTTGCCCACCACATATTTCACTTGCATTTTTACCAGATGCTCTCATCTAAAGCAGCAGAATAAACAGCAGAATAATTTCTAACCTTCCTAAATCCAGCACTCCTTCTGTTAGCGAGCTGCACATTATTGCTATAGAGCCTAACATCAAGGATTGAACTTGGTCAACTTTGTCCACTTTGTCATAATAACAGAAAGTTATAGTTCCTGCTTTATTTTGGTTGCTGTTGTTATGGTGATGCATCATATGGCCAGTGGTCACCGCAGACCTGAGCCCCTATGTGGTCCTCTGCCGCACTGTGCACCAGTACATATGCAGTAACTGGCTTAGCTATACTACAAGCCCAATGAGGATCCTTTAGATGGAGGATGGTGTGGTGGAGGATTGGAAGCCACCACTTAGCAGGCTGAAGCTGCTTAATTATGCATGTTTCCCCCACCCTGCCTGCTTTTACTCCTCTTTGAAACATATTGACCAAGGCCTTCATAACACCGTGACTGAAACCAGCTCAATCTCTTTCTCTGGCCCTTAGTAATGTTAAGTGAAATATTGTTTTTGCAGCAGTTTGTCAGGAAATAGCTAATAGATTCAGCCATCGTGATGCCCCAGAGTACAGGTGTTATGATTTTAGCACCTGCATGTGGACCAGAAGTTATATTTTTACTTTCCTAATTTGGAGTGTCACAAAAATAAGCAATACTTTAATACTTTCTCAGCCAAGAAAATACCTCATTTTGTAACTTTCAGTGGGCAAAATAAAACATAGCACTTCAACTGGAATCAATAGGCTTGCAGGGAAAGACACTAGGGACACAAATACACAGCTTCAAGGGAAGACAAACATGCACACACGCACACATATGCACGCTCAAGAATCGACCTTAACAACTTTGCTGAGAGGTTGTGTTATATGTGTCTGAGCTATCCTTTGTATCAACAGTCAGCTCTAAATTGGTCTGACCTTAAACACTGTGGAGAAAATGGATGCACCTGAGGGAACACTTGCACTCTTTTTCCTTCCCAACAGCCTGCTTCAAAATGTCAAATGTGCACTTCACCTTGAGGATACAAAGATTCAACTGTACGTATCCATCAGCTCTGTATTAAGAATGCTAATTAGGATTAGCTTTAGCCTGCAATGGCATTCACCAGTCCTAAGAAGCCAAGCTGGATAATGAAACTCACCGCAGGCTAGGATTTCTCATGCTGGGTTTTCCACAAGTGAGACAATGAAACAGAGGCAGATAGATAGACAGACAGACAGATTTCCATATTGTGGCTGTCTCTTAGCAATCATAGCTGCAGAAACATTCTGTCTGACTGAATATTATAGTATCACTATAAGTGCAAAATTACGAATTCTGTCCGTTCCAATTAAGTTTTCATGCAGCCTGACATCAGTGTTTTTTATAATCACAGCTTTTCCTCATGCTTCTCTTTCTAGCACGTGACTTGAAACCAAAGTACAGCACAAAGGGGTAGGTTGTGCCTCCTGCTGTGTTTTCAAGGCAGTATAATGTCTTCAGCATAGCTTTAATAGTCCATATGACTGTTTCTATTCCCCAACAGCATTCTCCTCACCTTTTTATGTTAATTTGACCTCCTTGTAGTTTACCAGCTAATGCCATGCCGCTGTTTGGCTCTCTCTCTCTCTCTCTCTCTCTCTCTCTCTTTCTCAAGGTTCATTTTGTTGTCACATTGCTCATACTGTCAGTCTTGAATGTTTCAAGTTGTCACAGTGTGTCACAGCTGATGGGTCATGTCAGAAATAATTGCTTAAGATAGAAAATGAATGGCATCACATACTCGCAGTGGGGGGTGGGAGGTTGTTAGGATAATATGTACTGTGAATATTGGAGACTTGGGAGTATATTGCATTTAATTTGTTGTTGGCTTTTTTTTTTAATACTAAGCGTGATATTAGGATTTACAGCTTCCTGGTTTGTATGAAGGCTGTCTTATTTTTCAGATTTGCCTCTGGAAAAAGGTAAACTTACTTGTTCATGTCTCTTAGAAAACCATTTCTTCCTTCAAATGAGTCAGACAGCTTCAGTGTCTTGTTTCCTTTTCTCCACATTTTACATATTGTTCTATTATTAATTTGTCCTCTTTCTCTGACTCTGCACATAAGCCCACCGGGATTTTCTGGGACTTCCTACTCTCTCTTGCACATTAAATTTTGACTCAGTTTTCTTCTTTGTTTCATTTTTGTTCTTTTTTTGTTTGCATCCAGATATGTCTGTGTGGCAAATGTTGATCCTTATCGGAAGAGAGAAAGAGGGAAATGCAATAAATGTTTCTGCATCCAGACTTCAGTGTCTATATGACCCTGAGGCATCAGGGATTCTGCTTTGGATGAGTACAGATTTGCATTAGTTTGGATTACACACAATGATTGCAAATATCAGAAGGAGATAACTGCAGACTGTTCATGAAGGTACAAACTCAACTGAAAGCACTTTGTGGCCTCAATCCAGCCCTCCACCTTTCCTTGACTGTAACTAAAACAAACAGCCTGCTATGTAAAAAGCTGCTGTCAAGGTTGACAGAGATCAACACTGTGTGCACTGAACCATGCACAGCTTGCTAAAATGATGACTCAAAGATGGAGATTTATAAAATTGCAGGACATCAATTACGGCTGACGTTTGCACTCACAACTGTCTGATGATGTCATGAGATTTTTATCCAAATGCAATTATTTTGTTAACATGCTTCTAATTTTTGTTCTGTTGAATGACAAAAAGAGGAAGTTTATGTTATGTCAGATGTATTTCTTCCTAATATATTTACATAATGTTGCACATATATATTCCTGTAGTGACAGTTTTCTGCTATTTGAAACTACAACCTTTGGGGCTCCTATCAACCCTCAGTCTCTACCTGTGTACCTGTGCCTGTAATCTTACTCTATATCCTTACAGTTAGATACAAACTCCCCAGTAAGTCACATCAACAGGAATATAATAATTTTCTCCAAAAAAAAAATAAAGCTATTTCAATGAAAATAAACATGATTTGGTTAAAAAAAAAAAAAAAATAGTTTTTAGTTTTTCATTGCTGTGTCACAAGAAACTGAGCTCAGGTGCATCTCATTTCAATTGATCATCTACAACTTGATTAAAAGCCACCTGTGGACAGGATGCACCAAAAAAAAAAAAAAAAAAAAAAAAAANCAGAAATAAACATATACAGGTCTTTTCCCATTTTTGAAGCTAAGTGAACATCCCCAGGGGCTTCAGCGAAGGCCCCCACCCACCCAGAAACAAGAAGAGGAAAACACTGTCTCTGTAAATAAGATAACAATATTATTTAAAATCTATAAACCATACCAATTGTGAACAAAAACACAAAAAGTGAAAAAAGTAAATTTAAAAAAATGGGGAAAGAAAGAGAAAGATAGGGGTTAGTCAGCTGGCAGAGTTTGTAAGGAGTTAAAGTAATCTATAAAAGAATTCCATTTATGAAAAAATTTAGCAGAGCTACCTTTCACTGAGAGTCTAATCTTTTCCAGCTTGAGAAAAGAAATAACGTCTCTGAGCCACAGAGACACTCTAAGCATTTTTGATCAATTTTGTGGTTGCTCTATCTCTTCCATGTTCCATAGATAACTTTCTCAAATCAGCGAGGGTTGCAGAGTCTCATCCTGTGAGGAGGGAGATCAGTAGGGACTGAGAGCTTGAGAGCATTATCACCAGGGGCATCAGGGCTAATGAATGCACCTCAGGGCCAATAACAATAACAACAGCAGGGCTCTGCTTCATGATGCTTAACAGGAGGGAATATGCCATTTGCTGTGTCTCAGTTGTGCTGCATTTTGCACCACAAGTTTGCATACAGCAGATGTTTTACAAACCTTTACTTTGGGTAATTATCTGGCATCAATCAAATACTTTCACATTTTATGATACTGGAGGCTCTTCAAATCAAATCAGGTGTTTGTCCTGGCTGAGATAATCACTCTTCCCCATGTGTTTATTCCTCCATGTGCAGCTTTTAACGGTATCCTGACTCTGAGTTCCTGGAAAGAATAAACTCAGGGGATACTATTAAAGTTTAGGGTGCAGTGTGACAGAGTGTAGTGACTGTATAAACCTCTTGTAGTATCACTGCACCTCTTACTGGTACAGAGGATCTGATATGAAACTAAAATGAAAAGAGGTCATGTTTGTAACAAATAAAAGTCAGCAAAGCATCACAGCTTGGAGGCAATCCATTGATGCAATTTGTCAGAACTTCTGTAGAATCCTTAATTCTGGCAAAGCATAATTGGAAAGGTACTGATACATTCATTTTAACTATTAAATGAAGCTGGAGCCTTCAAGAAGAAGAAATCAAAAAGCAAGTGATTGAGCTGCAAACTCAACATATTCACTGAGTTCCAGTGCAAATAAAGACATCACAACTGGTTTCTGTTCTCTAATTCCATCTCTTACCACTCCAACTTCCACAAATCATCTATTTTCTGAAGTGCTTCATCGCTTGACCTGCTATCATAAATTAAAAAAAAAAAAAANCAAATCATCTATTTTCTGAAGTGCTTCATCGCTTGACCTGCTATCATAAATTAAAAAAAAAAAAGAATTGTGTTTCAGAAAGCCTTCCTATTGTCCTGCCCAAGTGCAAAAAAAATCTGACATTAATGATGTTCATAAAAGTCTCTTAGCAGCTGGAAGCCATTTTATCTGGAAATTACCAGCAAGAAATGCAATGAAGAATTTTGTAGCAAATAGTCTAACATGGCATGAAGTTGTGAACAACAGGACTTATCCTGATAATATGGAGAAAACATAATTTAGAGAACTGTGGAGAAAAATAGTCTGAAAATCTTCCATCCTCAAATATTTTATGAGGCTTGGTAGGTTTTTTTTTTTGTTGTCATTTGAAATATTGTTCACCTCATGGTTAGACAGATTGACCAGTATGTGCAACAACATTTAACCTCTGTAACATCTATAATCATTAAGCAGAAAAAAAAAAAAAANAAAAAAAAAAAAAAACATAAGCATTAAACTTTGTCCATGATTAGGGATATTTTCTGTGGATATAATCACTCAATTTTATCTCTAAGGTAGGAATGTACTTAATCTCTGACTGTGAACTGACCTCTAAATGTTCCAGAGTTGCTTCTTCAGGAACCTGGTGAAAGAACAACAGTTGGACGCATTTCATATTCAACTTCAGTGCTGCCACCCAGATGCCTGTCACACTCCTGTTGCCAGTGGCTTTATTCATATAAAAACCTGTTTGCTCCATTCTCCACTGATGTTTCTCACTCTCGCCCTGACATTTATGTCTCAGGGAAGATGTGCTGGATAAAAATCTACCTGTTCGATGCTCATTCTCCTGTGCAACCACTGTGTTTGAGTTTGGGAAGCTGGGCAGTGTCCCCAGAGTAAAGAACTCAAATATCTTAAAGGCAAATCGTGACTGGGATGGCAAAATGTTTCTTATGTTTCTAATGTTCCATTTTCCTTATATAAGAAGGGTTTTAGGGAGTTTTTCCTCATCTTCTTAGAGCTTGGGCTGGGTCAGGAACCGCTAATGTATGGGCCTGTAAAGCCGTTTGAGACATTGTATGTGATATTAACTATACAAATAACCTTGACTTGACTTGACAAACTTGACTTATTCTATTTTCAGGTATCCAATGAACACATTCTAGCCACACAGGACATCAGCACAACCCCATAAAGCTGACTTTATCTTCTCACATGGTGAGATCACAGCTGCTCCACAGAGGCATCGCCCTCTCTCTGACTCTTTGCTGTAGTGTTTCTCTAATACCCGTTTGCTCCACCAATGTTAAAGAACCATACCATCAATTTTGCATGTTTGAGCCTAATATATTCAATTTTCATACATGTTACGTTACTGACAATCATTTCCCAAAGTATACTACTGGAACAGTGAATTAATTTTTTTTTTCCTACCTTCCAGACCACCATTGGTTTCCGTTCATTCTGGTACACTATTAAAATCAACTTGATGACACTTGAAATGTTCTTGGGATAGGCAATCCATCATCGCAAACAAGCCATATATTCAGGGTTTTTTTTCTAAGGTTTGTAATTTTAGCGTTTAAGCAAAAAAAAAAAAAAAAAAAAAGTGCAGAGTGAATGTATGTCTCCACTAGGAAATATAGTCCCAAAAGACCTGTGTTTATCGAAAAATTTAAACAACCATGGCTTCATAAGGTTGTGTAACTATTAGCAGGCAAAACATAGATTTTTAAGGTGGGTGTGTCACTTGAACATTTGATTTTGAAAGATTAAGAGATTTTGCAAAATATCAGGAAAGTTGAAATATGGTTTTATCCTTTGGGAAATGATTGTCAGTAACGTAACATGTATGAAAATTTAATTTATTAGGCTCAAACATGCTAAATGGCCGCGATGGTCCTTTAAATCAACTCCAGCTCAACAGCACCGTGCCCTTGCATAGATCTCATTACATCAGCATTCATACATAGATTTCCATCTTATTTTATCAGCCATAAAATCTAGTTTCCTTCACCCAGAGAAGTGCGAGTTTGGGTATTTGCTATAAACATAGAACATAAATGGAACATATACAAAATAAGTACAGCTACCTGATGTTAATTCACATTGCCCCCTACAAAATCCACGTTTCAAGGCTTAAATATCTTTGTCAGACTTGGCTGCTTCTTGTCACCTTCCTCTTTTTCTTTGTCACTGGTAAAGATTTCATAAGGAAAACCAGTAAAGTATAACTTCTTTTACCTTTATGGATCTAATCAGTGAACTCCATGAACAAAGCAACCTTAATGTTTTGTAGATTGCTCATCCAATGGGATCAGATCTTCATCTAAGTCCCAATAACAGAACAAAAATCTGCTACAACAACAAATCAGCTAAAACAACAAATTATGGACAGGTTTTCCTGACAAGAAAATCAAACAGAGTGTCACAACAATTACATACGCATGAAACAGAGTTACTTCATTGGAATTATGAAAAACGTCCTCTTTATAGGGGTCAGTTGAGTTTATGTAAAGCATATACTTCCCCTCTGAGGACATTGAGCCCCTCCCTTCTTTCACCTTGCTGAAATCAATAATGGCATCAGTCAGATTTAACTGCATTATTTGCCCTTGAGCTGGTTGATCCTACCCATCAGCAGGGATGTTTTACAGTACAGGTGATGGAGGAGTGCAGTTTGGAAGCTGTGCCACAGTCCTGCACTGGTGACAGTTGCTCTCACCGTCTGTCTGAGCTACAAATGTTGGTGTGTTGTCGCATGATCAAACACATTCAACTGTCTGCCTTTGCCTCAGCATCTCCCATATCTCATTAATTAGCATTTTGCTCTCAGCAACCTTGAGAAGTGCTTAAAATTCAGGGGACCAGGCCAGGACTTCAGAAGAATCATGTTTTTATTACTGTACCTTGACAGGGATGGTAGCTGGCTTGATGCAGTAGGGTATGAGTGTCCATAGGTTAAAATGGACTTCGGATTCCAAAATCCCAAATCAGAAAAAGCAGAAAAACCATATCCAGGAACACCATTTGAATCACACTGTACCGGCTTGACATGTTATGTTACTGGCAACCATTTTCCAAAACATAAAACTGTATTTTAGATTTGTGTTATTTTGCCAAAACCCCTAATCTTTCAAAATCCAATGATCAGGTGATACATACACCTTACAATTCAATGTTTAGCCTGCTAACACATACTTCCAAATGTAGAAGACATGGTTGTTTTTAATTTCTCTGTAAAAATAATCTTCTAATCCTGTCCTGGGACTATATTCCTTGCCGGAGAAATGTGTTTTCTTCTGGATAACTCCATGTTGGTTCAGTTAAATTAAGTGACTTTGACAAAAATAATAATGCCGGTATTCTCTGTGATGGATTCCTTATCTCAAACATGGTTCTCTGTGATGGATTCCTTATCTCAAACATGTTTTAGGTCTCTAGAGGTTTATTTTTTTATAGCTTACGCAATAATTTTTTTCCCCCCTGCTCCAATTTACTGCTCCAGTGGTATGTTTTGGAAAATGGCTGGCAGTCACGTGACCTTGCGGTAATGTAGATGCGGGTAGTATTTATTGGGCTCAAAAATGCAAAATCACTGGTATGCTCCTTTAAAGGTGGCATGGTGGCCATTTAAGTTTCCAAAAACTCCTGAAAGATCTTCCAGAGAGTAGGTTCATAATTTCCACATGATCCATATATCAGTACAGCAATGGTGACTTTGCAGTTCTCTGCCTAATGGATGTATGATGGGGAAAGTCTCTTTATCATTGTCTGCCATTGACATGGCCTCTTTTTTTGAATGGACAGTGGAGAATTGGGTTATGCTATGATTTGAGAAGTTTCTATGGATGTTTGATACCTTTTAAGTTCATACTAGTAGCCATTCTCTGTGAAGAAACAAGCCTATATGTTTAGTGGAGTGTCACTTGAACTTAATATTTTGTTTATCAGATGACTAGCTGAGACGTTAAGCCTGTCTTCCTCTTGTAACTGTCGTGTAATAGGTTAAAGTAAAAGGGCACACAGGAGAAAACAAATAGCAGATTCAGTCATTCTGGCACCTGATTATATTTCTTTTGTACATCTTCAAAACCTTTTTTGAAGCCATCTCATCTGGCCGCTGATGCACTGAGTAATAAAGAGTTTCTCCCAGCAGGCTTTTCTACCATAAAAAACCTGGTAGGTTTTCATGCAAGAAAAAACATCCATAAAAAAGATTACTTTTTCTCACTAGTAACTGCTTCTATTGACTAATAAAGAGTTTCTTCTAGCAGATTTCTCCTCCATTAAATGTCTTTTTCAAAACTACTACCCTTATTTCAGACATGGACAGACCCAAAAACATCCAGATCTGCAACAGATATTCCCATACGTATGATTTATTTTATTTAGCCTTATGTATGTAAGATGACAGAAGCATTCTATCCAGCACATTTTATATTCCCCCTCAGAGGTTCACATTCCAACACCACACACACACACACACACACACACAGTGTTTTATTATTACAAACATTGTAAAAANCCAACACCACACACACACACACACACACACACAGTGTTTTATTATTACAAACATTGTAAAAAAAAAATACTGTGCACAAGTGAGAACTCATTAGTGAACACATCTAATTAACACGATACCTACACAGGGTTTATGTAAAATCAAAATTAGAATTATTTGATAGAAGGTCACATCAGAGGGAACCTACAGCACTAATAATTTACTTAATGAATAGTTTCTAAAAGTTAAATATTTTTATATCGTTGGTGAGGATAGGTAAAGCTAACAGGCTATATATGTTTAAAATTAAATGCCCAAATTGCAAATCTATATACAAAAATATGACTTTGATATTTGTAATATACATCAGTGTGTACGGGAAGTCTTTTTGTCTAACATCTGACATGTTGATGGTAAAGATAGAAAACAGTCACACAAAGGCACAAAGAAAAAGAATGAACA
The DNA here is from genome assembly GCA_014773175.1 of Lucifuga dentata. NCBI lineage: Eukaryota > Metazoa > Chordata > Actinopteri > Ophidiiformes > Bythitidae > Lucifuga > Lucifuga dentata. Next base: position 132,236 of record VXCM01000263.1, read on the forward strand.
TTGGCCAAGGTGGCAATCAAATTTCAGGCATAACATATGCTATATACAATAATAAACAACTAATTTTGGAATGATTATAAAGAATTTTGAGTAATTGGTTGTGTTTGGATCAGCGTCTCTACTGGATTATTAATATTACAACTGGCCTGTGTGTATCTGATCACCTGCCACGTACTGTTTTTGTACAACATTATAATAGATATGAACAAATGATACAGTTCCATTTCAAAAACATCACATAACTCATTAGCAGTTCAGTCTCTCTTCAGTAACAAAGTTTCCACACTGTGAGTAAAAACTATTGAAACAAGCTCAAAGTGTTTGTCTTGGTGATGAGAAAAAAAGTCACTGTGAATAATAAAGTGCTGCTAAAAAAGATAACTTTCCTCAAACAACATGTTTAGAGAAGCAAAGTTCAACAAAGTGATACAGCAATTGTAGACAGTGACTTGTACAGCTGGACATCATTAGACAGAGCCAAATTACAGTATTCATCAGATACAAAGTGCAGTACACAACCCGAAGAAAAGGTTACTCAGTACTGCAGGACTGAGTGCACAAAGCCCTAAACAAGCCTAACATGCCAACAAGAATCCAAATCCTAGAACACATGACCGAAAAGCTCCTTCAGGAAAACGAAAAACTTGCAGAAGGCTGAAAGCCACATTCATTTTGGTCCCGTTATTATTATTATTTGTTTTTTCATTTTTGGAAGATGCTCTTTTGCAGTTATCACAGAGGAACTCTGTGCAGCTCCCATTAGTGGGGAAAGACCACGATTGACCCCAACTCAGATCCTCCATTTAGGAAAGTTTCAGTCTGGATCAGGCCAATCTAACATGAAACTGCTCCAGTGTGGTTTCAGATGGAGAATTGTATTTGCATTTGTATTTGTACTGGTTTGGTTTGGCTGCTGACTGAGTGCATGCCCATCTCCTGTGATGATAATGGATAAGTAATCAAATTCACTGTCAGGTTCAGTGCTTTGCAAGTGTGCTGTGCATTTATAAATGTTAAACAGATTCCTGCGTCTATTACAATGATAATTGTATCAAATGTATTGCTAAACGGGAATGGAATAAAAATACATATTGTGTTTTACAGATATTATCTGTAAATGTTTGGCCTGCCTGCCCAAAAATACAGAAAAACACTTGACATTTTTTTTGTTTTGTATTTTGTAAGAAGTAACTTTTCTAATGTTAAAAAAATATTAAAATATCCAAATATGTAACAAATATGTAGTGCTTTAGTGCTTTAACAGTCGTCATTGTTCCAATTTATGTCATTAAAAAAAACAAACCCATCCTCAGAGCAACACACCAGTGTATCACAGTTTGCATATTCAGTAACCCTCTGGACGCAGCTACTCCTTATGACAGGAGCATAGGGAGTTTGTTTTTTGATTTTGAGAGCATAGCCCCCTCTGGTGGAGAAAGACAGTGCTACAGCATAACAGTATGATCCATTAAAAAAGTATTTTGGACAGTAAAATTCATGCCAAGATACAGGGCTCTTTAGCAAGACAACAGCAAACTGTGCGGTAACAGGCCACAAAGAAAAGCAACATAGCACAAGTGCATAGCTGTAACATACACATTGAAAACAGTTTTTTTTAAAAAGGTTGGTTGATTGATACAGACACTCCTTTCATCTTCTTTAAAATATTAAAAACCTTCCCTATCTGTCCTCCGCCCCCCTCTCCACGTCTGTGTCACAGGCAACATAGTGCCCGTCGAGTTTGTACTGATTTGTGAGACAAGAGGGGCAGCAGAAGACATCATGTTAGGAAATCGCACAGGGCTGCTCTGTGCTTGGTAATGATGCCCGAAATGTGGTGACAGTATGAAAACTATTCTACCAGTGTATACGTCTACTTGAAGTTAGTAGACCCTTCTCGCGCCTTCTCGGTCTAAGAGAGAGTTTGTTAGAGATAAAGTTACTCAGAGCTGAGAATCAGCTCCCAGGCTGTTGAGCTCTTCCGGCGAGTGCTTTTCCATCCCACCGGCAGCTGTCTGACGGAAACCGGCTGCTATCTCGTCAAACGTCCGGCCCTTGGTCTCTGGCACCTTGAAGTAGGTGAAGATGAAGAACACGACCAGAAAAACGGTGAAGATGATAAAGACGTAGGGGCCACACAACTCCTGTGAACAGAGGGAAGAAAAGAATCACTCATTGGTCAGTGTGGTCTTTGCAGTAAGAATATAAAGTTGATTCATCACTTTGGAAACGCACAACTTTCTTTGCATTCAATTTACTTTGCAACTTTAACACATTCTGTACGCTGCTTTACTTCATCAAAGCCATGGAATAATACCAAGCAGCTGATGATATGTTTGCACAGCCACTACACAGATAAACCTGACAGATCAAACATTTGACACTGATATCAATATTTGATAGCAAGAAAAAATCTGCCACCAATATTTAGGGCTTATAGTTTTTCTACATAAACATATTGCATAAACTTCCATTTTTAGTGAGGGTCCCTCAAGTTTTGTTATCAAAGACTGCAGTACTGATGCAAGATATTTTTACAGTCAATAAAGTTTTTATGAAAGATGACAATAATAGTAAATAAAATTTTAAAAATTAACTAGAAATTTAATTATTACGTAAAAATGCAAAATTGACCAGTAATATCTGTCGATGTATCAGTCAGGCTGTTACTCAGAATAGAGCAACTCATCAGCTAAATTGACTGTAGTGTCAACACAGCATGTAATTTAAGTAGGTGAACTGTTAGATGAGAAGATGGTACTTAAGTGTGAAGTGAGTTTTTAATCGCAGAAAGTACATCAGATTTAATTTTCAAATGGTCTTTTGTATATTTTCCTTATGTTTCCCATACTGTCATTTGTGAGAAAACTGAGCAATGTGGTTCTGCAAACAGCTAAAACGCAAACTCTAAAGGATTGTGATTAATACTGAAACCATGTGAATTATTTGGCCATTTTCTACTCACCTCTACATACTGGAAGCACATGCCCACTATAAAGTTGGAGGACCAGTTGGAGAAACCAGCCACGGCAATGGCTGAAGGCCTGGGTCCTTGAGAGAACAATTCAGCCACAATGAACCAGGGGATGGGACCTGGTCCGATCTCAAAGAACGCAACAAAGGCAAAAATGGCTCCGATGCTCACATATGACATCCACTTAAGCTGGTCCTATAGGAACAGAGGGAAAGAATTAAGTTACTTAGTGGTACTTATACTGTAAGACATGTCCCCACCTCTAGAAAGTCATAATCACAAAACTACTGTAGGATCTCTTGAAACGTGCTGGGTTAAGAGAATCTTACTAGAAGAGCCAAGGCAATCGTCATCAGGATGGCAGATCCAGCCATTCCCAAGAGCCCCACCAGATGCAGAGATCTGCGTCCTGCACGTTCCACCACAAATAGCTAATGGGAAAGACAAACAAGATGAGAAATGAGGGTTATGTGCTGGAGTTTACCATTTTGGCAGAAACACCAATAGTTGGACTGGAACAAACAGGATGAAGTAAGCATAAATCTGAGAATCAATGCTTTTTTAAGAAATACAGTGCAAGAACACTGAAGGAACATCCATTCATCACCTCAGCTATTGCCATAAACAAAAAAACTCAAATTTTAAAAGATTGTACTCACCGACACCACAGTGAAGGCTGTATTAACAGCACCGGCTCCAATGGTGGCATAAACGGGCTGCTCAACTCCAGCTTTCTTAAAGATGCTAGTGGAATAGTAGAATACCTAAAGCATAACAAAAAAAAAAAAAAAAANAAAAAAAAAAAAAAAACACATACATAATGTCTCTGAAGAAGCTACAGCATGAAACAGTATGAGAATGTGTACTTCAGGAAATGTGATTCTTCTTTTTGGTTTCAGGATGTTAACAGTAGTGTGAATGATGATATGAAATCTGGGCCTGGACACTCACAGCATTGATGCCAGAAAGCTGCTGAGACAGCTGCAGGACAATGGCAATGATAAGGGGCTGGCGGTAGAGGGGCGAGCGGAACAGCTCTATAATGGTGACCTTCTTCTCCCTCATCATCTGCCGGCTCTCCTCCTTCATCTCCAGCATGTCAGCGCTCACGTCTGTGGTCCCTCTAAGCTTCTTCAGCACTACAAAATGCAGAACAAAAGGAGCTCAGTAATTCTGCAAAACTTCTGTCACTTGCTAAGCTTAGCCAACCAAGTTTCAGCCCATTTCAGCTATAATTTTTGATATCTTGCGTCAGTTTGTATTTTTTCAAATGGTATGCTGGATTTTGCGATGACTACTGACATTGGAAAACATGACCCAGCAACAGACAGGTAGACTACTGTGCTTGTACACTGTGGGCAGTAGTCCATTAGTCATCACTAGTCAGCTCTGTTAATGTTAATTCAAATATATATCTCATAATGCTGCACAAAGCAGCTCATTTCTTTCTGCTTATTTTATATAGGTAGGTCATGACTAGTAAAATACAGCAGTTGACTTTTAAAAGTCATTACTTGACTAGTAAAAATGAGTAGTAGTGAAACCTTGTGTGTTTGTGTGTCTATATACATGCATGCGTGAACTCACCACTCTTGGCCTTGTTCTCCTCATTCCTATTGATAAGCAGGAAACGGGGGCTCTCAGGGCATAGAGGCAGCAGGGCACACTGTATCACAGCAGGGATGAAGGTAAAGCCCAACAGGAGCGGCCAGTAGGTGATGTTGCCCATGATAGCCTCCAGACCAAAGATCTGAAAACAAACCAAACACACACACACACATCGCACGTGAAACAACTGCATAAAACTACAGATGGGTGGGTGGCCCTAGCAGGGACTACAATGCACTATGTCTAAAACTATGCCCAAAAAGCAATGAGGCTCTATTGTGAGCTCATAGCATAATCACTATATTGAAAGGATCATACCGGCCATTTTGCATGTTTGAGCCTAATATATTCAATTTTCATACACATAACATTANGGATCATACCGGCCATTTTGCATGTTTGAGCCTAATATATTCAATTTTCATACACATAACATTACTGAAAATCATTTTCCAAAGCATAATACTGGAATGGTTATTTAAAATTTTTTTTCCAATCTTCCAGACCGCCATTGATTTAAGTTCATTCTGGTACACTATTAAAATCAACTTGTTGATACTTGAAACGTTCTTGGGATAGGTAATCCATCATCGCAAACAAGACATATATACAGTTTTTTTTTTTTCGAAGTTACGTAATTTTAGAGTTTAAGCGCAATAAAAAAGCACGGAGTGATCTGAAAATGCTTCCTGTTATCAGTTCTTCACTACAGCACTCAAATGCACCACTAGGAAACATTTTCAGATCACTCTGCGCTTTTTAATGCGCTTAAATGCTAACATTACATAACTTTAAAAAAAAAAACAAACAAACCTGAATACACGTCTTGTTCGTGATGATGGATTACCTATCCCAAGAATGTTTCAAGTATCAACAAGTTGATTTTAATAGCGTACCAGAATGAACTGAAACCAGTGGCAGTCTGGAAGGTAGGGGGAAAAAAGAAAAATTAATTCACCATTCCAGTGGTATGCTTTGGGAAATGATTGTCAGTAACGTTATGTGTATGAAAATTGAATATATTAGACTCAAACATACAAAATGGCAGGTATGGTCCTTTAACTATCCAGTTTACCTTATTATTAAAGTTTACCTATTTTCTAAACTGCATAAAAATGAATTTGCTGTCCACCAACCTGAGCCACGAGGATGCCTATAACAATACCCAGCTGGTGCAGAGTGCCCAAGGCTCCTCGTAGGGCTGTTGGGGAAATCTCACCAACGTACAAAGGCACAAAGCCTGTGGAGAGGCCAGAATAGAAGCCCACCACAAAACGGCCAATAACCAGCATTTCCCAGGAGCTGCTCATTTTTGAAAAGCCCATCAGAGCGGCTGCAGCAAAGGCTAGAACGTTGACCATGAGCATAGATTTCCTCCTGCAGGCAAACACAGACAAGGGCATTTAAGTTCAGACAGGTCACAAGCTAGACCATACATTTAAAGATTTGCATGCTAACTTGTTACTCATACGCTAGTGAGGTAATAATAAAACATTTCAGCACAACACCAGTTTTCGCTATTGGAACTGAATTAAACTGTTTGGATTTTTACTCCTTTGCATTGTCTGCATTTCATGGAGGTAATTTATCCAAGACCAAGCCGTATGCAACCAAAACAAAAGCTGGTGTTCTGTTTACTCGTTACCTTCCGAAGCGGTTGACAAAGAGTCCAACTGAGAAGGAACCAAAGATCCCACCGACAGAGAAGATAGAGACAGTAAGGGACCACAGAGCCGTGAGGGAGCTCTTGCTGATGGGCTCCTGGTAGCGGCCATGCCAAGTCTCATTGATGAAGTCCTCAATGATCTGCCACGGGGAGAAAATATGATTATTTTTTTTGAAAAATAATCAGAGATGACCTTGCAAACAAAATTACCCAGAGAACACTAAACTGGATCAGAATTTATCATATCACATTGTAACTCTAACACGTCATATCTAAATGCCCAACTAATCTTCAGACATTTAGCAGACAGGAATTACCTTGTGTTTACACCAACAGAGAATTTCTCTAGAGGGATCATTATGTACCATCATAATTACTGGGAATTTCTAATTACATAATCTCCTCAGAAATAGATCACATGCTTTTTAAGCTGAAAATAATATAAATAAAAATAAATGAGGCTGAACTGTTACTGTGTGGCCAGTAGATGGCAGTACTCTATGATTATACAACTGACTGAGGCAACCAGGAAGTTTACTAGCCCAGTGTCAGGTTTCTGCCTCCTCCCTCTTCCCATCATGGGTGACTATGTTGACAAACACGCCCACGTAGTGACAGGAGTTATATGGAAAAGGCTGCTTCTGGTGCGAGCACACACGTCACACCGCTCAAATGACTGAGAAAGGTCACCACCCTTTCCACATCCTCCTGTGACTTCATGTGACTTCACCGGTATGCCTCCGACCCACAGAGCCATCACTTTCCTTTATCAAATGTCCCATTAGCTCTATCATGCGGCTTGGTGATAATAAAACATCTCCTATATTTGTTTTGAAACACTTTAACCTAGCACAGAACCTCTTACATGTCATGCAGCTCAAATAGCATGTATAATAAATTACACAAGGGCCTTATCAAGCATTTATGTATATTTAGACTAACATCGGTCAAGGGTGGAGGTATACATACAACATGACCCAGTGAGGCTCTTAATGCAAGGTTCAAGTCATATCCGCTATCAACTTACATTCCCATGACCTTACTCGGTGATATCACAAGGTTCTCTTCATTTCCTGTACGCTTGACCTTTGTTCCAGTTTGTTTAGTTTCCACCTTCGTTTAGTTAGACTTAAGAGTTTGTACACTGGTAAAACATTGGTTTATCAAATAAAACCAACCTCCAGCACAACCACACACAAAAGGGCTATTAACACCATAACCAGAACTGATGTTATGGGGCCAACAGTGCCAAAGTGACACCTTCACTAACTCTGACAGGTAGATTCAGAACTGAATAGCTGCTCTTGATACGTTACATAATTAGTTTGTGTTCTGTCTCAAATCTCCATCTGAATAGACTGTGCTGTCCACTATACCAGGTGGTTCTACCCACACAATGCAACAAGCTCTCTATTCATGCTGTCAGGCTGATTGCATTTGTTGACTGATCTGGGTGGCGGTTTGGTTGTTAAGGTGCTCACTATACTTAGCATGCACTGGAAAATGTTTTAAAGGAGCATACTGATGATTTTGCATGTCTGACCTGCAATAAATACTATCCGTGTACACATTACTCTACTGCTAACCATTTTTAAAAACATAAAACTGTATTTTACTTTTCCTGTTATTTTGTCAAATCTCTGAATCTTTAAAAAATGTTCAGGTGATACACTCACTTTTTAAAAATTCAGTGTTTTGCCTGCTAAGACGTACATCTGAATGTAGAAAGGATGGTTATTTTTAGTTTCCCAGTAAAAAGTGTCTTTTCATGGGACTACATTCCCTGATGGAAACAAATTTTCTTCCATGTAGCTCCGTGTTGGATCGGATTGATTTTAATATCATACTGGAACAAACTGAAAGCGACGGCAGTCTGGAAAGTAGTAAAAACAATTCTAAAATGTACCGCAAGTAATGTAACGTATATGCGTGTTTTATTTATTGGGCTCAACCATGCAAAATCACCACTTTAGAATGATCTCTCCTGAATAGACAGACTGGATAAGCTGAACGAAAAAATAATGACACCTATGGAAACGCAAAACTCCAGTGCAGTACCTCAAACCATTAAGATGTTAAAGATGTTTCTGAAATTGAAGTACCAAAAATAAAACACCAATAGGTGTTATTTTAATCGCTGTGTGGAACTGGCAGACAAGGTAGGAGGAGGACACGTTCACAAGCCAGAGCCGGGCCCTTGAAAAGCTGTATCTAATCAGAGACTCTCTTGCAGAGTGTGTGTGTGTGCTGCGTCACAGACAGCAGCACCATCACCACAAGCTTTTATCGCATACTGATGCAGGGGGGGCAGAGGTGTTAGTGTAATCTAAAGTGCTGTTGCTATATACTGGTAAGTTGTTTTTGTAATGTTATAGCCCCTTAAGTCTTCATTAACTAACGAAGGATTAAGACTCTGTGTTGGGTCACACTACCTTCAGCTGTTTTTCTGCACTTTCTTTCTTAAACTGGGTACACGTGACACTGCTTAGACCTGTGTGTATGTGCGTGCGTGTGTGTGAAAACGACCTAAGGCTGGATATTAAAAGGGGATAAAGAGCTGAGAGAGCATGTGTACACTAGCCCAGTGTGTAACAAACCAACATTCACTACCCCCTCTCAGTCTGTAGGCCCTCACCCCACTTGGTGGCTCCCCAGCTGAGCTGAACACGTGGCATTTTCAACGTGGGGGTAAGTCTTTCCTCCACTAACAACTGCAGTGTTGTAGAGGCAATCAGCTGGATTATATATTATGAGATGTTAGTAAGCCTCTGCTAATTTTCTGCAGTTAAGAACATTCATGAGTGCTGCAGCTTCTTATAATCTGCAGCCAGTTTACCAAATATCATGATCTACCTCCTAATGCCAAGTTGTGTAACTAGTGTACATGTACAGTCCTTGAGAAGCAAACACTTTTTTTCACAAATGTCTCAAGACTGTGTAATGTGAAAGGGTTGTTTGCAGTGGTGCAGCCACAGAGTTCATCACAAGGAGATTGTCACCCAACTCTGCAGCTGCAGCTGTAAGCCTCTTTTAGCTCTTTGTTTTGGTTTTACAGCCACACATTTACAGTACAGCTGAGTCTCAGAAGCTCTTATCAACCATGTTTCCGGCTGGTGAAAGATCTAGCAAGCTAAAGACCAGCCTATGTTTCTCAGGAGTTGGTGGAGATCAAAACAGAGGTAAAAGGAAAGTAAATACTGGACTTACATTCAATAGATGGAAAGAAATGTGCTCCAGTGGGTTGCTAATGTTGCTCCATGTCTGTTGAATGCACAAGCTGGCAAGCCATAACAACTTTACAAGGCCATATGTCAGGACTGTGTGTCAGCTTGTTATGGAGTTCTTCTGCCACCAAGTTAGTTCTGAAATTTACTCTTTAACCTGTCAAGGCCATTTCCTATTTAGCTTCTTTCCTTCATTTAAGAGGAGTTACAAGCAAAATGAAAAAAGGATCATATCATTCCCCTTGATTTTCCAGGTAATTCTATTTCAATGGAATTGGAAGACTTTGTTAGACTCAGTAAAGACAATAAGAGGCTGTATCCCATGTTTACCAGTTTTTCAAAGACAACTGTCAGGCAAACTCATTTAACAAGGATCCCACATCAAAGTCAACGACTGCTCTGACAGCATGATGACAGAGGACGAGCAGTCCAGATGAAAGTCTGTCAGACAGCAATAAGAGGCTGACCTGACAGAGAGATACAGCAAACAGCTGCAACTTCGCTCACCGAAGGGAGAAGTCAGTCACCAGCACACGAGAGCACCCTATATGTCAAAGGTAAATGAAAAGGGCAGGCAGAGATCTGGGCTGTCTGGAAACACACCTGTGACCTATGGAGACTGAGCCGTCTCACCACAGGGTACATTCAGACCAACGCGAACTAGGCAGACATTAGTTATAGACAATGTATTTTAATGTACACATTCCCAAGGAAATTAGTTTTTCTGATGAACCTCTCTGTCAACAAAATTCATCGTAGATTCATTCCTGAGGCAGAAGAAAAACTATTTTTAATATGTTGCAATGTTACAGGAATTTGCAATTGTCTACTTCCATCATTTAATTTCCTCTTTAGTCAGAAAACTTCCTTGTATAGTTTTACCCAGCCTGTTCCTGGTTTAGCAGTCTGACAGTCTGTTAATAGTCTGTTCATGTAGTATATGTCCTTGGGCCTGATAGGCCTTAATGCAGCTATTATTATAACATTTCAACCCCAACCCCTCTGGGCTTTCTGCCCAGTTCTCCATCCCATAAGGGAGTGAACAGCCAATACTGGGACCAGCTTGGTAGAAAGCTTGATCTATGAATGATAGCATACAGTATAATGGAGTATTGTAATGGTAGGCTAAAAGCTTTTTAAAAACCAAGTAAGCACACACATAACTCACCCTTTGTGGGGCATTGATGACACCTGTGTTGTAGCCAAACTGGAGAGAGCCAATCACAGCTGTTCCCACACTCAACAGCAGTGGAAATGTTATTTTCTGGAAAGGAACAGAGAGTGGATAAATTCTCAGTTAATTGTCAGTAGAGAAACCAGTTCGGCAAGGTTTATTAACCAGATCAACACGTGGATAAATGTAATAACAAGAACTGCACAATAATCTGTTGAACACTGCCTAATCTTCCTCATACATATCTGTTTACAAAAATTAAATGACATGAAATACTGCCAAATATTTTTTTTTTTTGTTTGAACAAAGCTTCTGCTGTCTTTCTGTACCACTGGCTGATTTCTTCATCTGCTGACACTGTGCTTCAGCACCTGTGGAAATATCTGACTGATATTTAGGTTGGCCACAGTCTAACTTCATCCCCATGGCCTGTGCATAACAAAGGCATTGTTAATCCTGGAGAGTCTTGAAACAAGCTATTGACCTGAATAGGGGTCAATAATAACAATTTCCAAAACATGAAACCGTATTATAGCTTTCCTGTTATTTTTTCAAATCCCCTTATCTTTCAAAATCAAATGTTCAGGTGATACACCTGCTTTAAAATTCAATGTTTCACCTGCTAATACTTATGCACGATTTTCATTTTAATTTCTTGGTAAAAGCCATCTTCTCCTGGGACTATATTCCCTGGAGGAGACATACGCTGTCTTCCGTGCAGCTCTGCACTGGACCGACAAAAAAACCTAGTAGACATCATGTTTGCTGTGATGGAGTATGTATCTAAAGTACGTTTCAAGTCTCTACAAGTCGATTTTAATAGCATACTGGAATGAACTGAAGATAACAGCAGTCTGGAAGGTAGGGGAAAAAAAAAATCAAAAATTTACCGCTGAAGTAGTACATTTTGGAAAATGGTTGTCGGTAAAGTAACATATGTGGATTCTATATATTGGGCTCAAACATGCAAACAAAAGATATGTCCCTTGAAAACACTGAAAATGAACAGAGAAAAGGTGGAGAGAAAAGTCTTAAGTCAATGACCTGTTGAACACATTCACCAGTCAGCACTCATTGACACACTTGATGGAATCAGGTCAAACCCTGGCCTACTTGTGTTATTGTCTCTGTTCTTCCTGCTTTTACTCTGGTTATTTGATGCATTATCAGTAAAGTCCAGAGATTTCTAGAGATTTTCCGCATACCGCAAAGGTATTATCTGTCTGTTTCCTCATCTCCAGACACTACCAGCTTCAGGCATGTCTACAACTCACTTTTCCCCCACCAAAGGTTATTACTGTATCTAATAACTATATAAAGTAGAGCGACTGAGCCAAACAGAAAACATGACAGTAGAGATCAGCAGGCTCACCATCATATTATTTCCATTTCAGAGCAAACAGTCTGCCAGTCATATCTTAGTATCAGACATCATTTTGCTTTGTTTATCCACGGTGACAACAGATCAGTTATGTCAGATAAGTTATCTCAGATAATGAAAATAGCTTCATATTTTAACCTTTATGCTGATAAAACACATAAATTAAATGTCTTGCATTCTTGTAACAAGCCATGTTGTTCCTGGTGTCAAGTCCTTGAGGAAGACACTGAATCATCACTGCTTGTTCTACATTGAGCTTGAGTTCCATGTAATCACGCACTATCACCCACTGATTCTTCAAATATGGTTCATATTGGTAACTTATTATTGGTTAATAGTGGTTAAACGTTAATATAAATGCAGCAGGCACTAGTATGATGAAGCCCTGGGTAAATAATGATTTCTGTCCTTGTATCTAAGTAAACTTCCCTCCCCTGAGAGCACAACCCTGACAGAAACCTTTCGACTGATTCTGTCTAGAGTTTTCATTTAAACCACCAAAAATGAAAAAAAAAAAAAAAAAAAAAAAAAAAAAAAAAAAAAAAAAAAAAAAAAAAAAAAAAAAAANTAGAAATATACGAAAGCTTATCTGTAAGATCATTTGAGTGCTTTGGGCTACTTTTAAATTAGTGAGGGATGTAGCCAGGGTAACACGAGGCTACAACATATTTGTGAAGGCCAGAGGAAAGGATGCAGAGAAGGGGAGGTGATCTGGAAGATGAAGAAACAACTGCGTGTGTTGGGAGGCAGTTACTCTAACATGTCCAGTCACTGCAATTTGTTAAAAAAACCTAGTAGAAGGGTCTGCCTTTGAGAGTCAAGGACCTGCCTAGAACAAGTACTAAACCAGTAGGGACTCCTTATGAGTCATCTGGGGTCAACCAGTCCATAAGAGGGCTGTTCAGCCAGGATATAAACACACACGCTTTTCACCAGTGTGTGCTGAGCTCTTAAAGGAGCCGCATGGCTTTTGAGTAGACCTAGAATCAATGTGATACTCAGATGTCGCTGTTCTCTTCCTGATTATTAACAAGAAATTAACAGGAAACCACAATAAGTTCCTGTGAATTATGAACTACCGTTTCCAAAGAAATATTGAGAAAAAGAAATACTGAGAGTCAGCCGTTACAGCATTTGCGTTGATGGCTGTGCTTCTGGCAAATAGCTGGAAATATTTAGAAATACAATCTAAATGTGGATGTTTGAGTCCAACAGCAAACTGTGACACTGTAGGGAGTAGAATGACATCTTTACTTTTATCCCACATACCAGGAGAGCTCCCTCACTCTCACAACACACATACTGTACGATCCAAAATCTTTGAGTGCAACATGCTATAATCTCAGAGGGTGAGAGTTTAATTACAACATTTAATAAAAAAAAAAACATGGGCTGTCGTTAATCCCAAAATGACTCCAGCATGATCCAACACAGAGGCAGATAAAGTTAAATCCCCACAAACAGAACAAAAAGTCAAACCAACCTTCACTCTTTCTTATCTTTCAAAGAAAGAAAGTGACATTTCTACCATTTGCAGTACACAGAAAACAGTCTGCCTACCAGAAACAGCAATATAATATATGACTTCCTCACTGGGGAAAAGATGAAGTCACACCCTTAAAAACTATTTCATTTACATTAACTCAAAGCCACCAGATGTGATTGGTTTTCCTTTTGTGCTTTGGCCCTCTATTTGGTGCTGGCCAAGGCAGGTTTCGCTTGGCTGCAGCTTTTAGTTGTATTTATATTGCCAAATGGAGTTTTTGTATGTTTACTTACACATTGTGGCTTGGTTTCACCATTTAAAATAGCCTCGGATCATATCATTATCTCACTAAGCTACATTCGCATGGACCTCACTCAAAAAAATCTACTTTGAAAACTGCTAAAGTGATAAACCAGCCAAATAAATCATCATCTAGACCTTATTTCAAACATTACATACTACTGCTGAAAGTCTGCATTACTTTTGTATTAGTCAATACATGTAGTTCAGATATGAGATTAATGACATTGTAAATAACAAGGAAATTACAACAAAGACAGTCAGCCAGTGGGCTGAGCTACAAACCCAGCTACCAAAACTTTCCATGATTTGGTTGTTGGTTGGCATATGAAAGCCCACTTCACCTCTTCCGAGAGCGAATCAATGCTTTTTCGTGCTGTATTTTCCTAAATAAATAAATGCCTTCACCTGGAATGTGGATTAAGTGCGTTTTCACTCGACCTTGCTGCTTTATTAAAACCTCTGACATATTGCATCAGCACCCTGCATTCCAATTCTTGTCAGGGATTGTTTGATGTAATATTCCTTTTCTCCTCCCATGGCTTTTGTTTATTTAAATACTTTCCCTCATTTCCTATCATAGATAAACACCCATGCAAATTAATCACGTGATGTAAGTACTCAGCAAGGAAATTTCAGCCGAGTCACTGTGAGAGGGCTGTAATCAGACATTGTTGATCGTAGCTTCAGTTACCAGGCACCAATGAATCTTCTTTTCTTGGGTAAACACAAGCAACAGGCAACATGACCGATAAAGAGCCATTTTAATAAAGCATATGCTTCTAAATGACTGTGCTGTGCTGTAAATTAACATCTAGATGAACACATATTAACTGTGCTATTCATTTTCCGATTGTAGGCAAGCCTGAGACACTTTTATTGGATTAACTGCAATAAAGGATAACAACACTTATTCTCCAAATTAAGAAATACTGTAAACATAACCAGCTGCTGTAAATATCAAAACCTTCTTTACAATGTTTTATGTTTGAGATTCGGCAGTTATGAAAAGATGTACCCATCGCTTTTTGGTAAATGTCATCTACATGCAGTCAGGAGGAAACCTGACATGCAAAGTTTGGTAGAAGGTGGAAGTTGTAAACCTATTTAAAGAAATTAAACCATCAAAATTCTAAGTATAAGTGAAGTAGAAAGAGCCACAGCATGGGCTGCAGCAGTGACTCAGTCACTGCTGAGAAGGAGGAAATGAAGGATTTAATAGGTACATATATTAAGGTGACACCTAACTTCAACACTAAACCACAATGGCTGTAACTTCCTAGCCAGCTGGACTTGATATGATAGGTATCTCAGATCTGTCCCGCCAACACAATTTCTGACATTACAGTTGATCTTTTTTGCCTTTAGGTCTGTTACTGTGATGGTACGTAGTCTGTGAACCATTAAAGCCACATTCGGGGGATTTACCCTGATTAAATCATCATTTCGGGCAGCGTTTTCTTTGTTAAAGGGCAAAGGTGAATCATACCTTGTAATTCGGCTCAATTCAGTCCCTGCTAGCCAGTGTGACCATTATGTCGCCTCTCCAGTCTCAGGTTACAGCAGCAAACCCCCCNCACACACACACACACACACACCATCTCATCAGCTCCGTTGTTCACTTCTCAGCCTCAGCTGAGTACACAGCAATTCCATGGAAAATAGCACAAACATTTTTGGATGGGTGTATTATTTATCCCTGGTCTGCCTCATGTCAGGTAGCATAAACCTAGCAATCTAACAATTCAGAGTCATTCCAGCCTCTAGAGGTCTAACAGAACTGTAACGCGCCCAGTTCTAAGTTATTAAAACTGGATAATATCAACAACAATCTGAAGTCAATACAGCCCCAGAGACACAGTCCAGGTCAGGTCAGGAAAGTCAGTTTTTAACAACACTGTCTCCATGTGAGCAGCAACCGGCATCAGAGCAGTTTGCATAATGTCACTGAGTTTCTCAAGAAAGTGGATTGAAAGCAATTGTTGCTCGTTGATTTTAATTCAAGCGCTCCCAGATCTCTTAATCCCAACATTTGAAAGTCTCATTATGCCTCATTAGAACATGGCTGGCACTTATATTGTGAAGCAAGGTAGTCATGCAGATATAAAATACATCTACAGGATTGTTTTGAGGATGTCTGGGTAATTAACTATGTACAATGCAGATCTGGCTGTTGGCTGTGGACCAGAATCTAAATACCATCCATGGCTGTCAAGGCTGCCAGGAATCAAATGGTGAGGGGCTCCTTCATTCGCCAGCTCAACTGTTGCTTGACCCCAATTACCAACTGTTCTTTATTCAGAAAAATAAGAGTAACTGAGTTTTCAGCACCAAACAATGCTTAGTGTATTTCAGAACTAAGCTTATTTTAAGAGGGCTAGGAATGTGAAGTAGATGTCGTTGTTGTGATGGAGACACTGTGGGATTACGGTGAGTAAATGTGTAATTACTGGAATATATCTGCACTGGAAGACTGAAATTTAAAGGCTGGGGAAAATAAATTACCAGCAAGTTCAAGAAGAAAGGCGATTTACTGTGTTTATCTACCTGAAGAGATATATAGTACATAAACCTGAACTGAATGTGGGAGACCAAAAGGACCACACCTTACAACGACAATGTTGCCTGGGCATGTTTAAAAACTGCAGGCACTGTGAAATAAACAACATAATTAGCACATGTAAACTCATCTCTGAATGCCAGATATTACACTGGAAATCCAACATGAGTGAATGAATTTTTACAAGGGTTTACAAGGGTTCGAACTTTGTCGTGTGTGGAACTCAACTTTCAGCAAATCCTTAATGAACTGGCCTCACTTTAAGTTTCCACGGTCTTAACTTATATCCATACAGCTAAGCAACACTAAGCACAAGCCGGATATGAAAATCCTGATCATGAGATGTTAATTAGCCTGTTTCTACATAGCGTGTGAAGCCCACATGCACGCAAACAGCTCAGCAATGCTGGAAGCAACAAAACATGGAGGGGTGATGCTCGCGGCCTGGGAAAGACAGGGTCAAAGTTTTGGCACCTTTGCGATGGCTACTGCCTAATTCCCTCAGTGTCTTTCAATCTCTGTGGAAATCTACTGTGTCGGTGTCACAGTGGGAAATGGGAACAGAGCGAAACATTCCCATCACGTCCACAACAAGTCCGTCCAGCTGAAAGGCCATGACGGCACAGTGTGTGATGGTGAAAAATAACATACAAGCAGATGGATAGAGAGCAAAATAAAAAACCAAAGAAACAGTTTCTGGCCGCCATGTCAGACGGCTAAGCACTTCAATATTCCACAGTGATGAATCTGTATTTTACTGTTGAAAAAGTAAGGAGAGAGAGATATTTTTGGCCTTCATGCATCACTCTACTGTGTGTGTGTGTGTGTGTGTGTGTGTGTGTGTGTGTGTGTGTGTAAGGTTTACAGCAGCACCAGGATGCAGACGGCCATGTCAGACACAAGGTAAGTCACGTTCATCTTATAAACGTTCAGCATTATTGGCTACAACTATGATACATAATGTAAACCATCACTCGCTGCCTTTTGATCATCAAATGACATTTGAAGTTAGTTATTGTCGAGATCTAGAACAAATTTGGATTCATAAGTTGAATGATGCTGAATTAACCCTCTGGAGTATAAAGTCAACTTTACAGTTTTAATTTAAATGAATTTGTCTTTCATTTGACTCCTAAAAGGTGACATTAGAACCATTTTTCACTTGTAAAAATCATGACATTTCTGCCAAAGCTGTTAACAGAGCAAAGGCGAAAGACTCTTGCATCAAGAAAGTTTAGAATTTTTTTTCTCAAGATATATATAATTGGTTTAAAAACTTTGCATCTACTTTTGATTTTATATATATATACTCTTCTGCTTAAAAAAAATTCCAAAGAGATTTTCTGGAGTTTTCTGGAGTTATTACTTGCAATAAGCTGTGACCTCTGGGGGTAAAATGGGGACACTGAAAAATAAGTGACTTTATCATATCTCATAGAGTTCAAGACACAGACTATAATCATTTTAGCGTTTTTTAAATAAGGAACATATCTTTTAGTGCATAAAACTATGTTATATCAGGGGAAGAGGCATACTGGCTGTAATACTTGGCAGGACCTTCTTATGACAACACATTGGGAGTACAACTTATGGCATTTACTGGAACACACACCAATATGACATTTGGCTGCGGTTGATGTGTGACATATAACTGCATCATATTTTCCATCACCCACACGCACGCACGCACGCACGCACGCACACACACACACACACACACAGGCACACCTGGCGCGCAAAATGACTGCAAAAAAAAAAAAAGGAACTGCATCATCAGTTCAACGAATGCTGTAAAAATATGCTGTAAAACACAAAGACTGTAAACGACCATAATAATCTTATAAGAAAGTTATTATCCAGGAGACAGAAAACAAACCAGAAAGTTTACTGTTGAGTCTCACGAGCCGTCCTGTGCGAAATACAACACAGCAGAACCACAAAGATATCACGGAAGATATAAAGTAACACGATAAAGTAATCTAAGATCACTTTAATCTGACACGCTAGAAGTCAGGACAGCATCGTAACGGCGCCTTAGCACAGAAGCACCGTAAACATTAGCCGCATCACGGCGTCTTCAGCACGTGTGGAAAGTGCTTCATGGCCAAAAATATTATGAACCCACTGAACTCGTGGACTGATGGAGAGACACGGACACACACATTCAGTCTGGTGAGATCAGCAACAGAACAGGTCTGACAGGATTAAAGCTCACGAGTCACAGATGTTGTTACCTTTCCCGAATCCATGGCAGCGCTGTATTTGTAACCGGAATATCCGTCTTTTACTTTCTTCTCCGGTTCGTTGCTGACTTTCGAGAAGTTGAAGCTGAAGCCGATGAAACTTTCTTGCTTTTATTCTCTCTCTCTCTCTCTCTCTTTTCTTTCTTTTTTTTCAGAAATCAGTCATTTTGGAGATCAGCTCGTTGAAATGACTTCAAATCGAGCGTAAAAGGCTTCAGAAGTGTTCTTTTTGTTGTCTTTCTAAAAGACTTTGTGATTCTCTCTCTTCCTCTATCAGCCGTTTCAAAGTCTTCCAGGATGGAGTCGTTTCGCTGCTGACGTGTTATCGTCTGTGTGTTTGGATAGAAACGGTTCTTTAAGGCTAAGAGCCGGGTATGGTTAATTTATTTCGTGTAGCTGACGCAATTTGTGCGGGGTGGGTCTGTGGATGTGGGTGTGAGCAGAGACAAGGAGAGAGGCCCGTCAGCCTGCTCAGCCAATCAGAGCGCGGCATGCTGCGCGTCAGCTTTTGGCGACGAGACAGTTTATGCAAACTGAGTTCGGTGGAGTGCAGGCATGGCTGTGACTCAGGCACTAAGACGGAAAAAAACCCGCAAGATTCAAGATCCAAGATTTGCACAGATACACGTCACTGGACGATCCTCTCAGTCAGTTTTACAATGAAACACCAGAACAGGTTGATGTATGAGTTATTAGAAAAACTGGTACCAAGAAGTGTGTAAAAGTTGCAAAAAAAAACAAAAAACAAAAAACTGCTTAAGACATGTGTTACCGGTATGTACCAATATACAGGATACAGTATATTCGGTGTTCCCTGAGCTCTCTCTCTCTCTCTCTCTCTCTCTCTCTCTCTCTCTCTCGTGTGTATGTGTGTGTGTGCGCGTGTTTCTGCGTGCGTGCCTGTGTGCGTTGGAACAAAGAAGAACGTGAGTCAGTCTAAAATCTACAACTGAGCTTTTCAAATTATTCTACCTTGTTTTGCCTTGTAAAATATAGACAGCAATGACAAATAAATAAAACTGCCTCATCCCAATGTTTTATTTATTTGTTTGTTTGTTTATTTTTTTTTAAGGAAAATAGGATTTTAACAGATATATTAGTGAGGACATGAGTGCATACATATGAGATGTTCGTAGTGTTATTTTATAGACCATATTCTATTGTTGTAGGAAATGCAGAAAATTTCTTATGTTTTACTGGATTTTTTTTTTTAGAAAATCCTGACATCTAGAAAAATGTCACATAAAACATGCTGTATGTGAAATGCTTTGATGTGTATCATATAAGAAGTATAAAACACTTATGAACATTGAGTGATTAAATGAATTAATGAAGAGTGAAGTGTCTTATTTATTCTTTGTTATGTAATTTAATATAATTTAATTGTAATGTAATTTAATAATAATTAGTATTATTATTATTGTTATTATTAGTATTATTATTATTATATCTATTAAAGATGAATGATATTCCTCTCAGTTCAGTTTTGAAACATAATCTCTGTTGGGTTGCATTAATTTCTGAGCCTTCTAGCAATCCATCTACACGTGATCTCTCTTTCCAAACTCTATGATACATGTCTGCCCACCCATTGAACTCCTCTGCTGTGATCTGGGATGTTTGTTATGAAATGCTTGAAGAAACAAATGTTTTATGAAAACTGAGCACTATCTTTTGTTTGGGATAGTGGGGTGTTGTCCGGTCTGGGCGCAGGTAAAAAAAATAAAGAAAATAATTCTGCACACCAAAAGGGAAATGCACATGCTTTCGCAGTGCATGAAAGCAAAAGGGGAGGGGGGTGGCAGGGGATCCAGTGTGTGTGGAGACTGACTGACCGATGAACTTTTAGTAAATTCAGTAATGTTAACTAATAATTACACTGAATATGCAATTCCATAAGGTAGATAAGGTGACGTTAATCAAAAATGATGGCATGTGGAGTGTTGAAACAAGACATTTTCTCCTTGCATCCTCTAATTTTGAGGTCCGCTACATCCAAGGCACGTGGGAGATGAGTTTGCATCATCTCATTACACATCATACACATACCTTTTGTTGAAAGTGGTGGGGTGGACTCTGGTTGAAGCATGCTGAAACTTAAACAAAATAATCAATATGGATATGAAGGAAGAAAGTCTGCATTCATACGACAGCAGCGAGGGGACAACGGAAGGACTGACACTTCATGGAACAGTGTGTTTTTCTTTGGTTTTACATGCAAATCCTTTGAAACCTTATGAAAACAATAACAGACATTTTATTGAAACAAAGACATGGGTGGATGTTCTAAAGGGTGGTATTGTGCACTGAATCAAACACTCAGGATGCCAGTTACAAGGAGTTCATGTTTTTTTCCTGTTATCTGATGTTTGGTCAAAGCTTGTTTTGTACAAAGATGTAATTAATTATCTGGTAGAAACTTGCATTTTGCGTCATAATATAATAATTCAGAGATGGTTGGAGAAGTGTTCTCCTCTGTCTCAGTGGAATCGTCTTTGATCATTGAGTTATCAGGCATAAAAGCATTTTCAGCGGAGGAGAGATGACACATTGAAGCATGGTGTTTGCGTTTTTGTGGCTAACTGGTGTTTATTTTGTTTTAGAAATATTGAACTTAAATCTGCATTAATCTGAGCAAGAAGTTCTTCATTTCAAATCCATCTGTGGCCTTTCTGTATATGGAGTTTATCTGTTCTCCCAGTGTCTATGTGGGTTTCCTCTGGTGTCTGAGTTTTGTTTTTTTGTTTTTTTTTTCCCCAGAGACCAAAGACAAGCAGTTTGGCTGAACTGAAAACTGAATTGCCAATAGGTGTGAGCATGAATGAGTTTGACTGTTGTGTGTGTATGTGTGTGTGTGCCCTGAGATAGACTGATGGCCTACTGTCAAGGATGCTGCCCAGTGAACAGTTGGATGAGCTCCAAACCCACTGCATCCCTGAACTCTATAGCTGGGTATTGAGAATGGATGGATGGATTAAATCTAAATATTCTGTGTAATGTAAAGCATCACTTTTACCAAATTTGCAGAGATGTGTTTTAACAGTCACACATTTACTGTATAGTTAAGTTTAAACTCAGCTATCATATCTCATCAATCCTATTTTCAGCAGAAGGCAACCATTTCCATTATGCCTCCTGCCTCCTCTGCAAGAACAGCAATCCTACAAGTTCATTGCATGTTTCATTGTGCAAGATAAGTCAAATAAAAGCTTATCATGATCTGTGACAGAGATATCAAGTTTGATTATGCAATAACTGCCTGGTAAACCGTAGCATGAAAATAAAACTATGCAAGCAGAAGTGCATCATCAGCTTGTCATCTATCTGCGCTGTGGGTCTTAGAAACATTGGTCCTAAATTTCTGTCCGCTGGTCACCATTGTGGATCGACAAATCAAAGATTTCATCCAAATTCTCTAATGATTGTTAACGTTCATCTGTGGCAGCCAAAAATCACAGTCTGTAAGTGTCTTTAAAAAAGCTGTGCCCAGAACCAAATAGCAGACAAGTTAATGACTAGCTGATGAAGAAAGTCAAGAATCTAGCAAGATAAAGACCCAGACATGTTTATCAGAAGTAGTTGGAGACCAAACAATTAAAAGAAGAGTTGATGCTGGACTTATATTGATCAGATAGAAAGAAACATGACTTCAATAGGCCGATAATGTTGCTCTATATCTGCTGAATGCAAAAGTGGGAAAATTATTTACACATTAGCCATAACAACTTCATAAGGTGATAATGTGTCATAACTATGTTCCTCTGAGCTTCTTTTGAAATTCTGCTGTCAGCCAAAAAAAATTAATTAATGCCCCTACAATTGTAATGGCATATCCTTGGTATTATATTTTCTATCATGCACTACCATTCATGATTCCATGATAGAAGCTCACTTCACTGCTGACTGATACGTGCCAACTTCCCAAGCACCTGATAAATCCACTGCTGAAACCCTGGACCAATTTTCAGCAGAGTTAAGTACCAGCTCATGTTCCCCTTTTCACAGTGAGGCCCTGTGAGTCTGTGCCCTCCTGCACGTAGGCACACTACATGATTCACAAAAGTCAACAAGAAGGCAAGGCTTTGTCTTCCTAAAGCTCTTCTCAGGGCAAACGGTGCTGAACTCACTGGGACCTCCGACTTTCCCCTTAATCACTCTGCATTTGTCTGTTGTAACCATGGTAACTTGTCTGTTACAGTATTGGTCAGCTATAAGCATCTTCCTCATGTAACTCCAATGCAATCTTGCACTTTGCAACATATTTACCTTCACATTCCTGTGTCACTAATTGACATGCACGTTAGGAACTCTAATACACACCCTTTAGCTGAGGTGGATTCCCACCAACAAGACAAATGTACAAGACAAATGCTATCTTTTTATTTACTAACATTTGACTGATGATGTAACTGTCACAGTAAAATCCAAAGATCACCACAACTTCAAGAAACAAATCAATGTACTCTGAAAGCATAACACTGGATGCATCAGGGATCTCAATTGAGTTCATATAAAGAATAACCTGAGGCAGAATCGAAGATGCCTGCCAAACACAAAAGCCAAATAAACCCAAGAAGGACTGCCCTTTCATTTCGTTCTCTGCTGGTATGTGTTGGTAGGCAGGGTGCTGATGAGGGTAGAACCCACAAAATAGCTGGTTTATTCAATTGAAACTTACATGGAGAAATAAAGGCAGGCAGTTCTATTAAGACAAAATGCAGTATGGAACAGTCATTGTTTTAACTTTCAACAGATGCTGCATCATTAATAGGTCTGCTGTCTAATACAACAAAATCCTATTCACTCCAAATGGTTAAGTTATGATCTCTCACTGCTGCTACTGTAGTTTTTCAGACGTGTTGCTTAATTGCTTTACTCTTAAATCTCATCATTTTCTCCATTTAATACATAATAACACTTCTTCCATTTGTTGTTGACCTCATTTGTCTGTGCCACACAGACCTGCTATTGAAAATTCACAAAGATAAGAGATGCAGTGTATGAGCGGAAATGTGACAGTGGGAAGCGTCTTAATGGTATCCACCTGTTAGACACACTTTGTGTCGTTGTTGGACTTTTCCGTAAACCCAGCATGCCGACGTAATATGGACAATCCCAAGAGCCTGGGCTTGGACTTATCAGAAAAGAATTATTTGTTTCTCGTTCTGCACAGGCTGGGTTGTGGTCCTGCAAAACACAAATGCATCAAAGGCTGTTTTTTTTGTTTTTTTAATCATGGGGTCATAATAAAACATCACTAATGCCTTTTGTTCTTGTCACTATGCCAGCAGTGTACCGTGTGAGATTAGTCTTCCAAGTTATAGGATTGAAATGAAACTATTTATACAAAAACAACCCTTAACCAAGAAGACTGAGTTCTTATAAATACAAAATATTTTCATGTAAATCCAATAAAAAAATGCTGCCCATCATATTTTTCCATAAACATGACTTGGACAGTTGGTGATAATATATATTTTCTGTAATAGAGTAAGATTTATTTGTTTAGTTATTTTTGCTTTTGTACAGGAAAAAGAGATAAAATACAATCAAATAAAAGCATACATAAAAGATAAAATGAAACACATAAATGATGCTTATGCCCAGTTCCAGGAAAAACTATGATTCATTGATTGATATGTTTTTTTGTTTAATAAACATAAAAAGATATGCAAATTACACAAATATATAGATAATAGGATTTCCGAAATGTAACTTGAGAGACAACAGTATGCTTGTCATCCTTCAATTATTTCCATCATGGTCCACCAAGACAATGGAAAAATGAAATTCAACATATCTCATCTGCATATTAATGATTAAGTGTCACTTATTTTGGAGTCTCAACGCTGAGACCAATGAACACAGGAGCTTTGCAAAAGAACACACACCCTCCTGTGGATCTTGTTTTCTGTCACTGATAATGAGTTATGGATTGAGTTTCCTTGCTGGAAGGTTTTGCTTGGCTGATTATGCTTGGCTGATATTGTGGATGGCAGACCAAGGTCATATGTTGACCCGTCATTCATTTTTCAAACATGTGACATGTAACTGGTAACATGTAACTTTGGGTTGTAAAAACAATGAAAGATGTTGGTTCTCTGGTTCTTTCAGTTCATTGTCAACGCCGATGACAATGAACTTCTCAGGTCTCACATTTCTCACATGCACATTTCAGTCTGTCACAGTTTTGCTATTTCATGCCTTGTCATTTGAACTGTGTCAGATGTTGGTCAAGTGCCCATTGCAAATGCAACATTGTCTAGTTTGACAGACCTGGCTCCGAACTTTATTTCATCCACCAAAGAGCAACAGGTGCTCAGTGCCCATGACGATGGTGTGTTTCACTGTGGATTTCATCCAACCTGCCCTAAGCTCTGAAACTAGAGCTTCCTCAGAGTCAGGCCAACATGTCTAAAATTGGGTCATGGCTTTGGCTAATCTTTGTTGTATCATGCCTATCAGAGGAGACTGATAACCTGCGCTGAATTATGCACAAAGTCACTCATTCCTGTTGAAACATCCAAAATCTGTGACTATTAAAAAGCTAAACCTATCAGCTGTATTGCCTTCTGTCACATACCCTTTGGGAACACAACTGGCCATATCTAGAGTCAACAGGAGAATAAACTTGAGTTTAAATTTGTCTGCTGGATTTACCTTTGCACAATGCATTCTGCTGCAGCGGAGAAGTTGAGGGAGATGGCTATGTGTCATAACAAAGATATAACCAGGGCATCATGACAGAAACAGCCGCCAATTATAAAGATTGTGTGATTTTTCATTGCATGGGATGTTTTAAAATCCAGAATTCAGAATTTAACCTCCACAAACACAACACACAACTATCTAATGTCATATTGAATAACCACAAATGAATAGCAATGAATAGCAGTAAACATTATCAAGGGAGATCAAAGAGACAAGCTGCTCATCTTGTTTTTTCAACCTGTTCTTACTTTCCTGTTTAAGTCTAACACTACAGAACTGTGTATGCTGATTTCTGTGAGCAGTTGTGTTTAATCACATTTGACAGGCCTTTGTAACCAGTGCTGATGTTTATTGCTGACCTTTTACCCAGTGACCTCTGCTCTTGCTTTAGCTGACAATGATAACATGCTTTCACAGCATTTAGAATACAAAAAAACAAAAAAAGGATTCTCCAAAAAAAAAACAAAAAGCTCTCTTAGACTTAATCCTCTACTCTTCCCAGTAGCACTATACAATTGAACCTCTGTTGTGACCTCTAAAGCTGTGGAGTGCAAATCTAAATCCCTCTCAACTGCATATAAAGTGGCCTTCTTCCAAGAATCCTTCCCGAGCCAGACACGTATGTCAGGATGCTCTTTGTAGATTAAAGTTCTGCCTTCAATACCATCATTCCCAACATGCTGGTATCTAAACTCCACGTGCCTAAATACATTGATTTGCTTCTGGATTCTGGACTTCTTGACCAACCTCCCCCAAACTGTCAAGTTAGGAAGGCACACATCTTCCACTCTCACCCTGAATACTGGTGTCCCACAGGGCTGTGTGATGAGCTCTCTTCTGAATACTTCACCCATGAATCAAATATTATCAAATATCATCATTTGATATTAGTCTGCCTACAGGGATGAGTCTGACAACATAACAACCTAATCCTAAAAACAAGATGGCCAAAGGAGATCATTATGAACATTAGGAAGGCCAGAGAAACAGAACTCAGTTCAGTGTGCATCAAAATGTGACACTGCAGAGAGTTTCCAGCTTTAAATCTCTGGGTATCTCAGATGACCTTTCTGGATTAGTAATGTCACCTCCGGTGTGGGAAAGGCACAACACCTGTGCTTTTTAAGGAGGCTGAGGAGAAGTAATCTGCCCTAGAGACTTCTGGTAAATTTCTACCGTTGCACACTAGAGAGCATTCTGACATGTTGTATTACAGCCTGGTACGCCAGCTCCACGAAGGATGAGCAGAAAGCCTTGTAGCAGATCACCAGAACCTCCCAAAGCAATGTCAGGACACAGCTGCCAGAGATTGGGGATACAAGGCACAATGCCAAAGCAGAGCCATGAACATCATCAGTGATCCAGCTCACCCCACCAATCACGTCTTCAAGCTCCTCCCATCTGAAAAATGATACAAAACCATCAATGCCCTCCCAATCAGATTGAAAAACAGTTTGGAACACTGCTTAAATCTCCCCCCCCCCCNCCCCCCCCCCCAACTTACAAACTATGACACTGAATAAATTTTGGTTTATTTTTGTCAAAACTCCCTTATTGTTGCATAGTAATGTACCTGAAAACATGGACTCTTTCAAAAAGTTTATGGTTTTTGTGAGAAGCATTCATGTGATAGCAAGGCGTTCCAAGATCTCAAAGTTGGCTACTGAACAACATTGCACTGACAACTCAAACCCAGAAGACACATAATAATCAAATATGGACATTGGGGAAAAGGATCATATTAATTTGACACTCATTGCATTAAAAATGATACTGTTTAGCAGGCAGCTTTTGTCATATTTTATTACTCTAATATGTGATTGTAAAATTATTACTTTAATACTACTAGTTTTATACAAACCCCAACCNCCCCCCCCAAAAAAATAATTATAATAATTCAGATAATTTAGTCCTTAAAATAATACAATACAGCTACAAATCATGTCTGTAGGTTTGTGTTTCTGTAAAGTTATTCATGCTGATTTACAGGACTATTTCCTTCTGAAAGACACAATTTTAAGGAAAAAGGATCTTGCCCTGAACTGACACAATATGGCATCTTTGTTGCACCAAAAGCAGAATGACAGTAAATATACAATTTCCTTGTCTCCACAACATACAAATGTCTTTGTGAATTCCTTCTTCCATTGTGTCTTATTTAGACCATTGAGTTCCATCAGGAAATGTCGAAAGAGCTTTTACACACTCCTGCCGAATTTTTGAACCCATGTATAAAGACAAAGACCTGCTTTACGTTAGTGAAATAAGAAACAAAGCCCATGTACTGTATTTCCCTGTAAATATACGTTCTTCACCTGAATATTTTCATAAATTGAATTACAGCCAACATCCAGGAACATTTGAAATAATGATTCTTTAGTCTTTAATGACAAATGATCAGATGCTTTGAGGAAGAAGGTCACTGCAAATAAAACACTATTGTTTTTGTCTTGTATTCCACTGTAGAATTGTATTTTTAACATGTTTTACCATTAAAAATCATCACCACAAACAGCATCATTTCAAATTTGACCAGTGGGGAGGAGAGCAGGTACCATTCATTTCTACTGTATATTTATGTGCTTTAAACCAACTTATGTTTGTTATTTCCAGTGTTAGTTCAAGGAGTTCATTTCTAAAATTCTACATGAAACTGATCCAATTTTTTTTTTT
This sequence comes from Lucifuga dentata, assembly GCA_014773175.1. Classification (NCBI taxonomy): domain Eukaryota; kingdom Metazoa; phylum Chordata; class Actinopteri; order Ophidiiformes; family Bythitidae; genus Lucifuga; species Lucifuga dentata. Next base: position 160,236 of record VXCM01000263.1, read on the forward strand.
TTTTAAAAAGACCATTCTGTCTTCATACCCTCAATTTTTAATCAAAAATAGAAACAATACCAGCAGTCAGTTTGTCACCATGGGTGTGATATTTTCCACAAAATGGACATTTCATTTTAAAAACAAACTTAGGATTTATTGCAGACATATGCAGGATAGATTCATAAGACAAGTGAGAAGATGCAGATCTCTGAACTATATGGCAGTGGTTCAAGGTTATTGCCTAACACGGCTGTTTATTCAAGAGGTTAGTTGTGATTGTGAATAATACTGTAAAAACAGTGAAAACAAATCCAGAAATGCTGCTGGACTATTGTTGAAAAATATTTTTAGGTCGACGTCTTTAAATAGTGTAGAAATTATCACCTGACAATTTCTACATACCTGATTGTCAGAGTTGTGATGTGCATGTTTGTGAAACAAGTTTTATGCGATTCAACTGAATCGCATAAAACCTCCTGTGATTTTACCACAGGAGGTGTGGTAAAATCAAACATGCACGCAGCCACATAGAACAAATAAATTATGCCAGTATTTTCCAAGGCAACAGACAACAGAGTAGAGCAGCATGCCAAAATGTGTGGAGGCATTTACGAGAGCTGGCACGTTAATGCCCCTGTTGGTCCAACTGTGGTCACTAAAGCTTTCTCAATTCCTTTCATTTCACTTCAGCCATGCCTAGGAGGTTGTGAAACTGGGAGATAAAGCACAGCAGCTAATAAAAGAACAAGACAAAGTGAAAGCTAAAACACACAAGCCAAATAAACCTATCGTTTTAAAACCAGGCTTGGTGGTTAGCACTGTTGCCTCACAGCAAGAGGGTCCTGGGTTTGAGTCCAACTTGGTCCTTTCTGTGTGGAGTTTGCACGTTCTTCCTGTGTCTGTGTGGGTTTCCTCTGGGTGCTCTGGTTTCCTTTCACCTCCAAAGACATGCAGATTAGGTGAACTGGAAACTCTAAATTGAGCATAGGTGAGAATGAGTTTGAATGAATTGTGTGCATGTGGGTGTGTGTGTGTATTTGGCAGGCTGGTGTGGCAACCTGTCCGGGGTGTGCCCTGCCTCTCACCAGTGGCTGTTGGGATAGGTTCCAGCCATCTGCGAGGATAAGCAGGTATGGCTGGATGGATGGCTGGATGGATGGATGGATGGATGGATTTTAAAATCTATTGTTTTAAAGTCTTTCCAAAAGGGATTTCTTGCCCCATATATCTATCCTCAGGAACCCTTCTATCACTGCTTCATCATTGAATTCCTTCAACCCGCAACTTTTCAGTCATGCAGGGAAAGGCCTTTATCTGTCTATACTTGTGTGTGGGCCATAGGCCTTTAAATAGTGACACAATGTCAGTTTGCAAAAAAAAAAAAAAAAAAAATCCTTGAAACTTGCAGAAAAATCTAACCACAACTTCACATAATTTCTCACCTTTACACCAGTAATGACAAATTCAGCTAAAACTTTAATTTTTTGCCAAATTTCAGGGATTTTCTGATAACTGTTCCCAAAAAATTCCTGAAACAAAATAATTTTTATCAGAACTTGAAATAATGACACTTTAATTGCACATCTTCACTTGTTTTAAAAAAAATAAAATTTTCAGTCATTATATTTTTTTTCACAATAGCTGTTTGTGCCAACCATCCAAGTCCTTTTTCAGACTGTTTCTACTCAGCTGTAGCTAAACAAATGACAGACAAATTACGCTGAAGAGTCAAATAATCTAATGCAAATGGTGCTTGGAAAGAATATTTTTCTTGATTAAAAGGGGGGAAGGGGGGGGGGGNGGGGGGGGGGGAATTGCCCTAAAAGAACCTTAAATTCCTGTTGTTACACTGAAGAGGACACTTAGCAACATTGATCTTTGCCGGCCTAATACCAGTCAAATAGCTTCAAGTGTCTCTCCGGGCTCTAACACTGTGAGTACAAACCAAAAGATAACCAGAGTGAACTGGTTTATAGAATCTAAACCCATTCGTATTTGCTCCATCTCGCCTCATCTGTTTTCACAAACTCACCTACATGCAACAAGGCCTTGATTCACAGAAACTAGCTAGCTCTGCCTGCCCAGAACCCCAGTAGAAACACAGTTGACCAGGCAGCAGGCAAGAGGCCAAAGAAGGTTGAAGCTCCCAACTAAATTGCTGACACACTCCTTTCCTTTCTGTGCAAAGCTCACAAAGGCTGCAACCCTGGTGCCAAGGGGCCCCTAAGCCCATCCTGATTAAGATGCCCATGAGGTGCATGGAGGAGGGGGGATTCTGGAGGGAGTTAAATGTATTTAATCCCACAGTAATTAAATGGTCAGAAACAAAGGAGGAGAGTATGAAATATCAGACTTAAATGTAAATGTTTAGTGGTAAACTTTCCCATGACCCTGTTGCCATTGTTTGATTTACAACAAGAAAAATTATGGGCTGAGTTATGTGATGCAGGCACCTCAGTTTCTGTATTCTACAGCCTATCTGTTGGGTGGGATAAGATCTGTTACAGTAATGAAGGAATTGGGCTGTCATGATGGAGTTAATTTATAGGTATCTGTAAAAGAAATGCATTCTATAGAGCGGCCACGAATGACGACTAAATTTATGTGGTTAGTATTATCACACACACTTAGTGTGTATAAGCTCCATGGAATGTAAATGAGAAAGGAATACCATCGATACTGATGGTATCTCTTAGGTTTTAGCCACATATTACCTCACCCCTTTCCCTATACAGTAGTGCTTTTTCAAACTGGTTATAACAGCAGTTCAGCTGTAGAGCACATTGTAATTCAAACCACCAATCCCATCTCCCTCTCTCTCCATCATTATGTCCAATTAGGAAAATGTCACTCCCTTTGCTCCCTCCAAAACCATGGAAAATTAAAAAACAGACTGTCACATGGCATTAGGGCAGTGTTGTAATGTTTGCTGAAATCCACTGGAGCATCCCTGAGGTCTGGAGGCCCAGCCAAATGAGCTAAGACAGGAATGAAGCCAACGAGAGGACATGAAAGCCTGCTGTCTGCCCTCAGTTGTACAATTAAACATGACTGTACAGTAGTTTGACTAATTGTTTGTTGCAATGTCATGTGACTCATAAGACTATGAATACAGCTTGTTACTAAAGGTATATTTTTCTATCATGAACGTCAGAGCAACAATCCTATTCATGTGTAAACAAAAAGCTAACTTGCACTCATATTCATCTTGGCAAAAATCCAAATATGCAGGCTATGTGTCAGTTGTGTTTGATTATCAGTGGAAAAGCCACTCCACAGGATATTTGTTATACAAAAAATTAGGCAAACCACAAGGTCTTGTACAGCTATTGATGTTATTATCATACATAAACACCTCTTAAAGACTCGGTAAAATACGGGTGCAACTTATCAGTAAAGTGTTTCTTCCTGGAAAACAGTATATATTTATTGGTGGTTTCAAAAAGTTTAAAATCAACAGGCATTACACACCCTGGTTAAGAACAGACTTATTAAAGTTCAATTTTCATTTTTGTTCTGTTCTTTTTGATTTTATTTTATTTTATTTTTACTATAAAACCCTGGAAATACCTCAAAATTGGGTCAAAGATTTGCTATTCGTACACCTTTACCAGTGGTAGGACTAAAGAAACTTTGTCCTGATGGTGTCACTAGAGGAAAGACCATGGGGTCAATATTTGCCTCTGTCGGAGCCTGAATATACTCAATAAATTTCCTAGCAATTTTGTCATTATTTCATAATATATTTTGACATTTCTTGAGTAAAAGTGAAATTTTTTGGCCTAATGTTGCCACTGTCCAAAAGTTTGACAAAACATTAGGATTCATCCTCTGGGGATAATGAATATCCACAACACAAGCGGTGAGGTAAGCCTGTGTAAAAGTGGATTCAGTTCACAGGGGAGAAACACGAGTCGGGCTATTGTTTTCAGGATGACGATATATTATTAAAACATTACACACGAGGCAGGACCAGTGCAGCACCCTGTTTAATCAGGTTGTTTCTGGTTCTGCCAGACTCACAGGCATGTGAGAATGACTAGTCACTACTGACTCTCTACCTTTGTTTCTCTGTCTCTCTCTTTACTCATTTCTCCTATCTCTCTTTCTATCCTCGTATCTCTTCCTCTACATTTATTCAGTTCCCTTCTGGGCTCTCTCTTAATTTACATTTCTCTCTTTTTCACTCTTCACTGTGGCTGCACTGGTTATTCATGCTGGGATACTGAGGATTTATAAGCACTGTAGGTATTTAGTCATTAAAATAAAGGAATCCTGCACAAGACATGCAAAGAAATCATTTATGTAAAACATATCACAATTGTGCATAAGAATATGAAACAAACTTTCACAATCAAAGAGGATTCATACAACTCAAGCTTATCCTACCCCCTAAAAACAGCAGCATATGTTGTTTACTGACACAAGTTAATATGATCCATGTGTACATTAAATCGTTTTTGTTTTATTTTATAACACAATGAAAAGACAGGGAGGAGGTCAAGGAGGATAATGGCTTTTAACTGTGACACAATTTTGACCAATAGTCCACTATATTTTCCTTATTTTCTTTGAACATGATGGTGATCTTTTAAGCATGGCTATTATGTTTCCATAGCCATGTGTGACGGGTGGGGTTTGGACCCAAATGCAGCACACAGTACAACTCCGACAAGTAAAGTTCT